>CAHIKZ030000521.1:2007500-2017500 GCA_903632075.3 Acanthosepion pharaonis | reverse complement strand
TGACTTCTATGTTCACTTTTATATATATATATATATATATATATATATATATATATATATATATATATATATATATATATATATATATATACATATATATATATATATATATATATATATATATATATATATATATATATATATATATATAGGCAGATAATGTAACATACGTTAAAAAGTGCTAATTCTTTAAACAAAACAAATAAGATAATCAAGCGGGAAATCAAACAAATAAACAAAATTTAAAAAAATAAAGTGCTAATTATTATTTGGTGCAAAAAATAATGGCGTTTTTTTTTGACGTATTTTTAACGTCAAAAAATTACATTATTACGTCATTATTTTTGCACCAACCTAATAATTAACTAAGACAAACTGTAAATGTTCACCTGAACACAAGGAAATGTAATAAAAGTAATCATTAACAACTAATTAATCATTAAATTATTCAATTAATGAATAATAAATAACAAGTTTAAAGTTATCAAACAACAATATACAATACCACATTCGATACCATTAGGATACAGTTCTCCTCAGTGTAGCCTAGAATAATTTGAAACATATACGTTACCGCCTACCCCATAATGTAATCGTAATTGTAACAGAGTAAACTGAATATATACATATATATATATATATATATATATATATATATATATATATATATATATATATGTATGTGTGTGTGTGTGTGTGTGTGTGTGTGTGTGTGTGTGTGTGTGGATGTGTGTACGTGTATTTATCGTGTCTATGTGTAATTAGAGTGCATTCACATTTAATTGTGTGTGTGTATAGGTGTTGGTTTCCCCGTTTCCTTTTTTCATAATGGGCTGTAGAGATGATCCTGTCTCGTCGCCTTTTTTTTTTTCTGTGTATATATATATCTAAATATGTCTGGCTGCTTATGTATTATAATCTGATTGTGTTTTTGTTGTTTTGCGCGTAAGTTTAGACCACCTTCACACACTTTAGAATAAAAAATATATATACATATATTGTCAAATGACCGGATATTGTAGCGTCTTGTCGTACGTTTATTTCAACGAAGAAATAAATTGAAAAACATATGTATTTTTTCTTTTCTCAATAATTTTGTAGTTTTTAAACTTAATAGTGATTAAATTTGTATTTTAAAATTGGCAGTTTTTAATTTTAATATTAAATTTTACCATATAATTTTATAATTATTGGTTAGTATGAATCATTTTAATATAAACCGTATTTTAAAGATCTGAATAGTTATTATAACATGATTTCGTTGTCAAACTTTTGAATCTTTCTATACTTGGTTTTGATTGGTTTATTCTAGCTTTTGTAATGTTTCCCCTAGTGTAGGATCGTTAATTAATTTGAAACTTTTAAAACCATTTATTTTATCTTCAACATCCTCATTGATAAGACACCGAGGTGTTGAAACAAAATTGTTATTTTTGTAGTGATTTTATAGCATACTTATGTTATAATTTTTTTAAATAATAATTACATATATATATATATATATATATATATATATAATTGTAACTATTGTATACAGTTGTTTGACAATTTTAAACTCATAATTTATCATTCATAAATTAAATAATTTATTGGTTAATTATTTGTTATTGATTACTATTATTACATTTACTTGTGTTCATGTGTACATTTGCAGTTTGTTTATTAATTAATTAATTTGTGAATTTATATTTATATATATATATATATATATATATATATATATACATACATACATATATATATGTGTGTGTGTGTATTCATTTTTTGTTTCACCTTTGAAGTCTGAAGATCCAGAGAAAAATAAAATTTTCTGGTGAAATAAATTATAACTAATGAAGCCTTAAAGTGGTCTGTTTTTTCTTTGAATTAAATTATTCGTTCTGACTTAACATTGCTCTCTCAGCATTTCATCCTTCTTGGGATTATCCATACGGATTACCAAATTTTCCGTTACATATATATATATATATATATATATATATATATATATATATACACTGGATTCTTCCGTCGATTTCGATGTATGAGTGTCAACAAACTCAGTTCCTAGAAACTGACAACCAGACCACCCACATAAATCATTTGATTATAGTAGCGAAGGCTTTGTGCAGAACATACCAAACTTTTTGAAGAGCCCAACATAGAGACTTGTTGTACCGTGTGCAACAAGGCACCCAAATCTCGCAGGTTTGAATTCAGGGTTGTCCTTCTTCTAGACCAGTTGCCATCCAAGGATATAGATCCCTGTCTGTTCTGCTATTTACCTATACCCTCATACAGTCCAGTAATATATATATATATGTGTGTGTGTGTGTGTGTGTGTGTGTCTGTGTCTGTGTGTGTGTGTGTGTGTGTGTTTGTTTGTGAGTGTGTGTGTTGTGTGTTTGAGTGTGTGAGGTGTAGCAGCAAAGTTGTGCAAGTCGTGTAACAGCGCGGGATAATTGTCCATCCCACAAAAGTAATTGAGTTTCTTTTTTCCAGGTTTTCAGATAAGACGTCTAGTCATCTTGACACCATTTTTCGTAAAAGTTATTCCGCTAGAAAGAGGTCAGGTTAACATTCGTTTTGTGTCAGTCCCGCCATGTCTTCCCAATTGAGCAATGGTGAGAGGAAAAAAGATCAAGTCTTCAGTCTGGCTACCTACCAACTTTCATACTCTGGCTTCCATCTTCAAAGTCCACTCAAGAATCATCAGGAGAATGGTGAATATGTTTAAAAAATAGAGGGAACAGGAGGTCAGAACAGGAAGAGGGATCATCATTTCAACTTGTTCAAAGTAGAGTTCAACATATGGAAAACTACGCAAAGAAATAAAGAACGAATGCGGGCTGTCTACAGAGGAACGGCTCAAATTAAAATGTGCAAAAATAGAAAGAATGAATACCAAAGGTAGAGCAGAAATGAATATAAAAGTAGCAGAACTAACAGGATAAAAGACATGCTCGTCAACATGATTAAAATCCAAGGTCGGAACTTTGAAATTATAGAAAAAATGCTTCGAATATATCAGAAAACTTTTAAACGAGTAAATTGAACAACTGGCAATACACAGAAATATAGACAGACCGGAAATATAAAAATCTGAAGTGCAATCTGCACTGACCCAATTGAACAGAATCAAAGCGGCAGGGCGAGTCGGAATTGTAATCGAGTCGCAGGCACCGTTAGATGATCTTGGCATAGACAACATTAGAGAAATAAATTAAGTCTACAACACCGGCGATATACCAAAATGTTAATCATGTTCACCATAGTCTATGGATATAGAATACAGCGTAGTACGTAATTTGTTCAATAAAACAACGTTAAAGATTAATACTCATGATTCAGACACTCTACTAAATCTGACTATATCGCCAATACCACCAGCAGCTGTTCCGTAATTCTTTAGTCTTCGATATCAAAGGCTGGCCGTGAGTATTCGGGAAAAAAACATGGCTGTCTTTATACACGTCGCATTGAATATTTTGAGCCTTCTGATTGGTTAACTCTTCTATTGGTGAACTATAAAATGAGTCATTTCGGTTGGCTCACTAGTACTACCCCAAAATTCCAACACAAAAGACCTAAGTCGATCTATTTTCATGGCCCTGCCTAAGAAGACATGTGCAAACGAAAGAGACCTTCATCTGACAGTCAGACTAATGAGCCATAATAAATAACTAAACATCCGTATACTAATGAATAAAACGTGCAGTAGAATCAGACCAGAAATATGACAAGAACAGTACGGGTTCGTTAAAGACACTGTAGCAAGGAACAGGCAATATAATAAGCTTAGAATATTATCAGAAAGAACAATGCAAATGCAGAATGACCTGTACCTGTGTTTTATAGATTACTTTTATAGAATGACCTGTACCTGTGTTTTTATAGATTACTGTTCGACAAAAAGTACGCCATAAAGGTCTGTTTGAACTACTTAGTAACCTTGACACATTTGGGAAGGAGATTAGTATACTCAAGAAACAATACTGGCAGCAAAACGGGTGTATATGGATAGAAAATGAGTTAAGCAGGGATACAAAAATAGAACAGGGTGTAAGACAAGGTTGTATCTTCTCACCAGACTTATTTAACTTATATTCTGAGAGAATTAGAAGTCCTACCACAATGTTAACAACAGAAGATGATACAGTGTTGATGACGCATGGAAAGAAAACTACAAAAAGCTCCTACAGAAGGTAGTGAAGGAAAACGAGCAGAAAGTACTAAACATAAACTGCAAGAAGACAGAATACAGGATTGTTAGCAAAAGGAGTAAACCAAAATACAAATTACAAACCTGGGATGCCAAACTATTACAAAAATGTAAATATCTGGGAAGCGCTCTAACAGAGGAGGAATTTGCGTCAATGAAATCGGAAGACGCGCTGGGATAGCGAAAGATGCCTTCCAAAAGTTAAGCTGAGTATTAAGAAAAAAAATCGTTAGACACAAAGAAAAGAGTACTGAAAGGTTATACTGGTATCTGTCCACCTATATGGCAGTAAATGCTAGACAATCTCCTAAAAATAAAAAAAAAAAAACACATGAAGCAAAATAAATGTGCTTCTACAGATGGATGCTGAGGATACCATGAACCGAACCTGCATGCAGTTACAAGTAATCTGCAATAATACTTTAATTTTTGAAACTGTTTCTAAATCTTTTTTTTAATCATTCCGCCTCACCTGCTATCCTCCTCGCCGCACATATAGGCGAACCGTATTGTTTGTGAACCACTGCTCTAGGTTAAGCACCAATGTGTTAACGGTTTTCTTACAACCATCAACCCCGGTGGACGAAATAAAGGGTTTGCTTCGAAATTCCAATCACCTGAAGAAGGCTGGAGCGTACAACGGTCGAAACGTTGTGATTATATCAATGAAGATGGAGGTTCTCCGCTACTCCACCACAGTTTCAAATAAAAAAAAGTGTTTGCACTATTTACATTCGGACTATTTTCCTTATATTTGTTGTTATTATCAAACCGATTCGGCCGTTTCCCCTCCGGCCTTCCTCAGTTGTATATCGATCTGATTAACCTAATGGAAATTCTTAAGTGAACCCTTTATTTATTTGCGCCAAGTACATTCGGACTATTGTCATTATCTTTGTTATTATTATCATCACGACGTTTCGACTGTTGAACTCTCCAGCCTTCACCAGGTTTATATCGATCTGGTTAACCTACAGGGTATACTTTAGATTCAGGCTATTGTCGCCATCTTTTTTTATTGCTATTACAACATTTTGGCTAAAGTGCTACCCAGCCTTTATAAAATGTATATTGATCTGCTACAGGGAATGCTGAACTGAACGCTTTATTTAATATAGGGTAGCAGATCGTTCTCTTCCAATATTAATGTCTTGGGATATAGTCTAGTTTTTATTTTTATTAATTACTGCTCAGTTATTGCTTGTCCGTTTTCACTGGGCGCGAGTACACACTGTCCGTCCTAGGGATTGAACTCACAATCACTCTGTCACCAAATTCGCAAACGAACACTTTAATCCACTAGGGCATTGTCTTGTAATGAACTTGGAGCCTTAAACCTAACAGGACTGCTGGTTAGGTTGCACCTGTTGCTCTCTGTCATACTTTGCTTGCTGCTAATGTTTCTGCGGTTGAAGTCTTACTGACGATGGGTGAGAAAGGTGTAGTCATTAACCCCTGTGGAAGGAAGTCAAAATACTGAAAGAATCAACGCATAAGATAGACTATGAGGATCTTGTTATTAGGCCTAGCGTAGAAATAAATACAGTGTGGGATCCTTTAATAAAAATATATATAAAAAAAACCGAAAGTCTACCTCTATAGGTTAAATTAAAGTTACTCCGGTAGATATACATCAGCTGAAGGCCAGAGAGCGCAAAGATCGAAACGTTGTAATAAAAACAACAAGGATGAGGACACTAGTACGAATATAAAAAAAGGTGTAAATAATCAGTCTGATACATCTGATGAAGTAAACTGGCAGCCCATTTCGAAAATGACTTCCACACAGCAGGTAATTGTGGCAAGAAATGGCTCGTAAATTTTAACGCCTTCCATGGCAAAACTACTATGCTTTAGTAATCGTAGAGAAATACTTTGGCCTTCGAGGGTTGGTGGTAACGGCTTCTTGGTACCACGTTTTCCGCAGAAAAGGAATCAATTACGCGCATATTGCTCGAATGATTGTTCACTGCGTCATGCCATTTTCAAGCCAGATTCCATCTTGCACGTTTACAAATCTACCATAGATCAGACATATATATATATATATATATATATATATATATATAAAGAAAAATATATACGGAAAAAACAATCAAAAATCCTTATATACAATTATGCTGTTATAATTGTATATAAGGATTTTTGTTTATTTCCGTATATTTTTTTCATACTATCGGATCTATATCCATATATTTGCTAACATACATACATATATATATATATATATATATATATATATATATATATATATATATATATATATATATCTCCTCCCCGTCGAATTCGACGTATGAGGGTCAAGCAGATCAGTTCCCAGGAAACCGACAGCCCGACAACACCACATGAGATTCGATTATAGTGGTGAAGGTTTCGTGCAGGACCATCCACACTTTTTGAAGGGCCGAATACAGAGGCCTGGTGCACTACGTGCCACAAACGACCCTCCACAGGTTTTTCAATTCAGAGTTGTCCTTCTCCAAGGCTATAGAACCCAGTCTGTCCTGCTATTTTACCCATAGCTGGAGGGAGAAGAGTTCACACCTTTCCCAAGGGTATTAGCACGTAAGTGGAATGTAATGGATTCGACTGGAATCCGAACTCAGCTCTCCGATTCCTCAATCCCAGCCGCTATCCATTACTCCACCGTGCCTCTGTCTATCCTCTCTTTCTCTCTCTCTCTCTCTCTCTATATATATATATATATATATATATATATATATATATATATATGTGTGTGTGTGTGTGTGTGTGTGTGTGTGTGTGTGTGTACAAGTGTCTTTCCTAATTCCTTGTAATAAGACAGTGTGTATATATGGAGAGGGAAAAACACTGACCAAAAACACGCGAAAATTGAAATAGATCTAAGAACTCAAAAGGGGTCCTTAAAAGATAAGAATGCCGGTAACTCCTTCACCATTTTCGGACCGGTCTTAATTCCTTTATAACTCTTCACGCAGAACATTTCACTGCCAGTTCAAGAAAGACATTTGGGTCACTAACACACAAAAAAGTGAATATCTCATATCGAGAATATTTAACATCGAAAAACATAAGAAAAAAAATTACTTTTAATAATATGTGGAAATCTCCACGCTTTGCCTGATGAAGGACACGAGAACGGAAACCCGTGTAGCAAACTTATGGAAAAATAAAGCATAATATTTTTTTTAAAAAAATATTCAAATTATAACCAAAAACTTTTGTAATTCCTCTCTTCTTTTTCTGTCTTCTTTTTAATATACACACTTTTCTGTCGTTGGAACTGCTGTAACTTCTTCCATTTATACATATATATATATATATATATATATATATATATATATATATATATATATATATATATATTCTTGACAACATCAAAGAAATTTCTTTAATGTTATCGGTATTAATCTGGCATTACGACTTCACTTAATTCCCCACCTATGTGACATGGCTTCCCACTGTCTTTTTTCAAAAAAAAAAAAACATTCAAAGGCCATTGTTTAAAAATAATTTCTGACAAATGGGGCTTGTAGTTGATGTCGAAGAACATTGTTTTTCAAGACACGCAGCCTTGTCTGCACGGTCAATGAGTGTTTCCATATAAGGAAACAGGTATTATTACAATTACTTTACACATGCAAACTCCATGAAATTAACACGTGACGTCTACACGACCAATGAAAATGAAACAAAAAAAAATAGAATTAAAAAAAAGGACAATTCTGCTTTATTCCTCTTCAAAATTTTTGATGTAGCTCACTAAATAGAGAAATATGTTACATTTATAAAAGTTTTATCTACGTATTTTTTTATCTACATATATATATATATATATATATATATATATGTGTATATATGTGTGTGTGTGTGTGTGTGTGTGTCTCTCTCTCTGAAATATAACTACTGATTTTTTTTTCTCTATTTGCTTGCGGTAAGTGAGTTATGTAAAAGATAACCAACTTGAATATGTGTTTCTTTTCATAATTTGATAAGTGGAAGTCTTGTTCATTTTTCTCTTTTCCTTTGTTCCGAATGTTAATAATTGGTTCGTATTTGCAGCTTTATTGGTTTATGTCATTGTGTAGCTGAGACAGACTTTTTCTTTCAGAGGTCGATGTTATTAATAAGCTCTTATCAACGAAACTGGAGGTTGGAACATTCTCCTGAAAAAGAAAAAGCGACAAAAAAAAAAAGAAAAGCAAAAAAAGATCATGTGACAGAGAACGGACACAAAGCAGACGACATGTTGCAGTGGAACACAGAAACGATCAATGCCGGGTGAGCATTGGTTGGCAAAAAGCAATTTGAGAGACAAGGAGGTAAGAGCAAGAATACGAGAGACAAATAGGTCGAAATCGAAGGAGAAAGGAAGAAGGAAATTTTTCCTTTGTTTCATTTATGTAAATATAGAGCGACATGGACGGTGGGGTAGGGAGAGATGCACTTGTTAAATCAAATGCTGGGCGTAAACAAAAAAGAAAGAAAGAAAGAATTTGGGTTAAAGAAAGAAAGTAAGAAAGAAAGAATCTGGTTAAAACAAAAAAAGAATGAAAAAAAGCCTGGTAAAAAATGAAAGAAATAATGAAAAAGTGTCTGACAAAAGAACAAAACAAATAATGAAAAAGTGTCTGGTAAAAGAATGAAAGAAAAAAGTGTTTGGTAAAAGAATGAAAAACAGTCTGGTAAAAAAAAAATTGAAGAAAAAGTGAAAAGAGTCTGATAAAGAAATGAAAGAAAGAATGAAAAACTGTCTGTTAAAAAAAAATGAAAGAACAAATTAAAAAAGGGTCTGGTAAATGATTGAAAGAAAGAATGAAAAAGTGCCTGATAAAAGAATAAAGAAAGAAAGAATGAAAATGTTTGGTAAATGAATGAAAGAAAAAAATGAAAAAGTGTCTAATACAAAAATGAAAGAAATAATGAAAAATTGACTGGTAAATGAATGAAAAAAATCAAGATGAGTCTCGTGAAAGAAAGAATGAAGAAGTGTCTGATAAATGAAGGAAAGAAAGAAGGAAACATTTCTGGTAAAAGAATGAAAGACAGAATGAAAAAGTGTCTGGTAAAATAATGAAAGAAAGATAAAATGTCTGATAAAAGAAGGAAAAAGAATGAAAATGTGCATTGTAAAAGAATGAAATAAAAACATGAAAAAGTGTATGGTAAAAGAATGAAATAAATAAATATCTGGGTAAGGAGAGAAGAAATAATGAAATAATGTGAGTGAAACGAAGAATTTGTGTAAAATAAATGAATAATCTGGAAGAAATAAAGAAAAAGAAAGAAAGAAAGAAAAAAGAAAGAAAGAAAAAAGAAAGAAAAAGAATGAATCTGAATGAAAGAATGATAAAGAAAGAAAAAAATGACGTATAAATGAAGAAATATATAAAAGGGAGTAAGTATTTGAAAAAGAATATTCTTCATTCATTCTTCCTTCATGTAAATATAAAGAAAAATGTGGAGAATTAAAAATGAAAGATCAAAAACGAAACAGAAACTTAATATATAAAGAAAAGATTTGAAATGAAGAAAATTTGAACAATAAGCAAAAATGAAGACTTCTTTAAATAGAGGAAGAATAAAGAAAGAGAAATATATTTGGGAAAAAGAAACAGGGAAGCAATAATAGAAAGAATATTATCGATGAAGGATGAATGAAGGAAACGAAACATGTCTGAATGAAAGAAAGTATGAATGAATGAAATTCTGAAAAATGTTGAAAAACAGAAATATGGATGAAAGGAAATAAAAAGAGAAAAAAACGGAGATAATGAAACGAAGAAAGAAAAAAGATCTGCAAAAAGAAAGAAAGAA
>CAHIKZ030000521.1:1932500-2000000 GCA_903632075.3 Acanthosepion pharaonis | reverse complement strand
GGAGATTAAAATTTAACAGAGAGAAATTTTAAAGAGAGGAGTTAAAAGACCGTTTAAATGAGTGAGATACAGATAAATATGAATTATTTTCCGATGATTTATTCATTACTGAACTGATGACCTAAATTAAATTAAAAAAACCGACACCGGAAATGGGAGTATACATTTGTGGTGACACTACGCAAAATAAAAGACAATACAATCTAAACTTACAAAATCAGAAGATGAGAAAGAGACAGAGGGAAAGAGAGAGAGAGAGAGAGAGAGAGAGAGAGAGAGAAAAAGAAAGAAAAGAAAAAGGGGAAGATGGGGGTGGGCAATTAAAACCGTCTGGATTTTTTTTTTTTTAATTTTTAAATTTTATTGTTATCCAGACGACATGCTTTTAACGGACATTAGATTTCATTGAAAAATACATCCCTACCCCCTACCAAAACGTAACTAATAACTGATACATCAAAATATAGACATAATGAACACACAGACAACCCTTGTCTGGTGGAAATGGTTTTATCTGTAACCTTGGAAACGTGAATTATGATTTTAGCTGTGTCTTTAAAACCCAGTAATTTTAAAAGCTACTCCAAAATTCGTTTGAGGATGAAATGGAACTAATGTCTTTAATTTAATTACAAAATTAAATTCCAGGTCTTTTAGCTTCCATTTTTGAAACATAGTTAGAACTGTGTAGCGAAAAAAAACATATTTTAAATGAATTAATTTATAATATTATATATATATATATATATATATATATATATATATATATATATATATTTCACATCCACTATTGCGTATATGTACATCGACACACATATACAAACGGACCTACATACATGCACATAAACATATATACATAAAACCTTACACACCTCCATACATTTACATAGACACACACACACACACACACACACACACACACACACACACACACACACACACACATATATATATATATATATATATATATATATATATATATATATATATATATATATAATCAAATGAATTAATAAATTAACGTTTAAGTGTTTATATGCAAATATATACATGTAACCTTGCCTGGAGGTTAAACAGTGCTCAGTGCTAAATAGCAAAACTAAGTATATGCAGTCTTCATGTGCTAATATTTGTTTACACTTTGGCTAATATATTTGGATCTCACGAGATCGGGGTATTGCTTGGATGAATTATTACTGTTGTTAAATATTTAATTACGCTATAATCTAAATTTTGATTTTAAATTTAAGCTAAAACTCACATTTAAAGTTGAAAATGAAAATTAGAAATTAGAATGTTCGTTTAAATGAGGCGATTATGGAAGCTGGTGTAGGAAGAGTTTTCAAAGTCACGTGGGGTAAGTCTTTTTTGGGTTAATATTATTTTGTGACAAGATTAATAAGTGCACCCACTACCGAGAAATAAAAATCAAGACAGTTACGTCACCATGCAAAAGTCATACTAACTGTTCCAACAGAGGTAGCAAATCAGACTCAATAAAAGCGCCGCTTATATATATATATATATATATATATATATATATATATATATATATATATATATATATATATATATATATATATATATATATATATATATGTATATATATATATATATATGAGAGGGAAGTTTGTAAAAAAATCTCATTTTTCTATTGTGCATCAAATTATAATGTGCATTCGTAATTGTGTGTGTGGCTGTTCATGTTTATAGAAATTCTGATCTTTTCACGTTGTGTGGTTTTATTGGTCAGTCGTGTATCAATTTGTAATTGTGCGCGAGTTTGTGTGTGAATGTATATCCAATAGACACTGTTAATTTTATTATCTGTTTATATGGAAATCTTTTCTTTTTATGTACGTTCTGTGTTAGATAGACATAATTTAGATTCTTTAATGATAGAGTCAATAAAGTTTGGCGATGGAATATTAATTTAAAAAAAATAACATAATTCGTTAAAGAGAAAATTCTTTGAAACCTTAATAATAACCAATATGAACACACGTCAAAACATTATATTTATCGCCAACTTTTATTGAAGCCATTCATAATCTCCATTTCCTGTTGAGGATGAAATAACGTTTGTAGTGAAGAAGTGTAAATGTTTTCACAATATATTTCTCTTGTTCATTTAGCTATTCAGGTTTCCATATCCCAAGGGCACTGAGGTAGAATCCTCTGAATAATTCTGATGTTATATATATTTGTTTTGTTTTTTTTTACTAGAAATATTTAGCAATGAATTCGCTTGCGAAAAATGTAAGCTTGCTGTCTGCATTGAATCTTCTATCAACTTCAAAGATTTCCACTGTCATCTGTGTCCCCCTTGTATCCTGTCTTCGTCTTTTTCCTCTTGATGTGTTTCTTTCATTCTCAGTATCACCTTGCTTCTCAGTAATTTTCCTGTCTTGTTTGGGGTAGGGGAAATTATAACATTATTTACATTATTAAGACTATTGTTCTCATCTTTGTCGCCATATCCATAACAACGTTTCGGCCGTTGTACGCTCCGGCCTTCTTCAGGTGGTTGGAATGTCGAACTGAACCCTTTATTTCGCTCTAGTGCCACGTGCCATGTTTAATGGATGTCAGTTAATTTCCCCTCTCCAGGTATCACTGGATCGAACCAACTCCTTTATCCACTGTGCCACGTGCCCTTGACGGCATCTGTGTATGAATTTCTGGTTATTATAAACCTAATGTCTTCAGCAACCATTTTTACCAGTGCTCATATTGCAATTTTTGTTGTTATCATTACATGTTTTTTTACCAGAGCTCATATTGCAGAAATATAGACAGATAGGGAAAATTATAAAATATAGACAGATAGGGAAATTATATATATTTTTAAAAAATAGTAATCTTGCTACTGTAATCGTTTATAAAACAACTCTATTTCGATGATGGCGCCTACGAAGAGCGTGCAATCTACAAGTAATTAACTATTAGATTTGATTACCCCTTTTCATGTGTTTTGTTTTCTGGCTTCGTTACATTGTCATCGATAGTCAAGCGCGGCGTTTATTTCTTTCGTCAGATCTTTACTCCGTTTCTCACAGAAGGCTATTTGCTATAATCCTTTGTGGAATTAGATTTGGCGAGAAAATAATTCCTGTCTACTAAACTCTTTTCAAAACTCAAATCCGATTTTCTTTGAGCATCGCTTCCGTTGACGCCCTAGTTTTCGTCATCACGGCCATTTTTGGACAAATTTAGAGCCCGTTTCTACGAAAATGAATTTCACACTTTTCTATTAGATTATTTCGTTTTAGTTTATTTATTTCTGAACGTTATTTTTGATTTGATGGCTTCACTCACTTGCGAATGTCAGCTTGCATTTTCAAAGCTCCCAAGACGCATGCAAATTAACAAGGTGAACTATTTTCGGCAAAGCAAATGTTTATTCAAATCTTTCAAATTGATTTGTTTAAAAGCGTCTGGAAGCGATTTTATATGTCTTTACAAAGATCACAGTTTCGCACTGTTGAAGCGTTGAAATATCATTAAATTTTGAGTTTTTGGTCTTTGGGAATAAAAAAATTTCCAATGATTTCGTTTAGTCAGGAATTTCCATTCATGACACGGAATGCTTAGACAAAAAAGAAGCCTTTGAAGATTTTAAATAACTCATTAAAATAAAAACTGACTGAAACGAAAGTGAGGTAGAATTTTAAGATAGACTAAGTATTTTAAGGGAACAAACAAAAGTTATTTGTCTCTTTTATTTTGCGAGATAAAAAAAGTTGTTATTTAGGCACCATTTTTATATGATCTATCTATCTATCTATCTATCTATCTATCTATCTATCTATCTATCTATCTTATCTATCTATCTATCTATCTATCTATGTCATTTCATTTTCATCTATCTATCTATCTATCTATCTATCTATCTATCTATCTATCTATTCATTTTTCTATCTATCTATCTATCTATCTATCTATCTATCTATCTATCTATCTTGGTCTTTTCATGATCTATCTATCTATCTATCTATCTATCTATCTATCTATCTATCTATCTATCTTGGTCTTTTCATGATCTATTTATCTATCTATCTATCTATCTATCTATCTCATCTATTTCATTATCTATCTATCTATCTATCTATCTATCTATCTCGGTATTTTCATTATCTATCTATCTGTCTATCTATGTCAGCCTTTTCATTATCTATCTATCTATCTATCTATCTATCTATCTATCTATCTATCTATCTCTTTTCAGTCTTTTCATTATCTATTGAAAATCGAAACTGTTCCAGTTGTGACCGGAGATTTGAGGACTGATAAAGAAAGCACCTCAAAAGCAAATCAATAGAATCCATGGGGCATCATCTCTTCAGCAAACCCAAAACATATTTCTAACAAAGTCAGCCTATATCTTGCGAAGTGATTTTTTTTTTCATTCAGAATTTTTTTGTTAATGGCAGTCGTTTGTTTAATTATGTAGAAACAGCCACCATAAAAAAACAAAAAAAACAACAACAACAAAAAACCAAAAAAAAAAGCCATCCTTCTCTTACCCTAGACCTTTGGTTATGTCCCGGCATGTGAATATAATACAAATGTTTGTTTAAATGACATTTTTAAAATACTACTACTACTACTACTAATAATAATAATAATTAGTATGAACCCCACCCAAACTCGGTTACAGAGATGGGACCTGTAACAATTTTATGGGACTACACAATACACAAAGACAGAACAATCAAATTAACCGCCCACACATTGTTATTAGAAACCGCAAACAATGCGTAGCTCGAACAGTCCCTAACCTTCCAGGCTATGACATACCACGCACATTGTAACGAACCATATTCATTTCCTTCATATTCCACTGGTGAGATGTAGGTTCCACTCAATCTGTTCAAGTTAAGTGTTAATCGTTATCTTCCACGCATATCCACAAAACCTGTGACACTTACTCTGTAACCCTTTACTCCGAGGAGTTCCTGGGGTTTCTACATGTAAAAAAAAACCCAAAAAAAACAACAGCAATAACAACAAAACGCGCTGTTCAATTCCTTAGCTTCACCGGCCCCTGACTTTCCTGGCTAAGACATGCCCTGTACATTATAGCGAACCACTACTTCCTTGGTATTCTACTGGTGGGATGTAAGTTTCTACAAGCAGTTTATTCCAGGGAACTGATGCTCTGTGGAATCGGCTGCCAGGAGGATGCTTTACGATCACTACAATCTAAATCTGTTCAAGTCAAGGATTAACCGTTTTCTTCCACGCATATCGGCATAAACTGTGCCTCTTATGCTGTAACCCTCTACCTTGATCGGCTCTCGAACCTTGTACAAAGTGAAAATCATTGTAAAAGAAATGGTTTGTCATTTTACGTAATAACTCGAGTTAGAGTTGACGATTAAATTTTCCTTTTCAGAAGATACGCCAAATTTTGGTAACTCTCTATGAACATTTCTATATAAAGTGGCGACCGTGACTTCCAGTGAGATTTTGGGAATATATATATATATATATATATATATATATATATATATATATATATATATATATATATATATATATATCACTCTAGCGACTTTTAACATCTCTTTCAATGACTTATAAATGGACAGTAGATATAAAAAGACAAAACTCATACAGAAATTATTTTCAGAATTAATTTTGTCACCAATAAATAGTTACGTGGCCACCATTTTAAAATAAATGTAAATTACTCAAAGCCCGTAACAAGGTTTCTTTATTTACCACGAAACATCTAATTCTTAGAAAATAGCGTATATTAGATAAATCATTTGGAAAATTCAATAAAAAGAATATTATCCACACAAGAAAGTCGCCATCATTATTAATTGGTAATATGACATCTGATGCTAGGGGTAAAAAAAAAAGAAACAAACAAATTTCGGCGGCCATTTTCTTAAATAGTATTAGGACTGAAATATTTCGTTGATACTTAACACGTTCATTTAGAAAATATTTTTTAAAAATTTAAAAAGAATGTGGCCTACATGATTTTTAACGATTTAGGGTTTGCAGTTAACTTGTTAGTGTCCAAAGTACCTCTTTTCAGAAAAATATATTTCATCTGCGTTTTGATTAAATCTAAATGCCATAATTACATTTGGTTTATAGCGATTTAGTAAGCATAGATTAAATCTGGTACAAGGTTGAATGTACAGAGCACCCAGTTAGTCTCGAACTTACTACTCAGTCGTAATAAGACTAGCAAGACCAGCTCGTTAATCATTACACCATATAGACGTTCCTGCACGGATTGTTATCGGCTCTATTTTTGTAGACTGAAAGACTGATTTCCAATGTACGAAGCAGTTTCTAATATAGGTTCTCCGATTATCTGGATAGGGCAGCTTCCATTGATGAAATGGGTAGTTAATTATCCCACACGTATACTGGAATGTATAGGACCCGAACAAACTCCGGCAACGCGCAAGCTTCGGCTACAAGCTAATGTGATTTGGTACACAGTGATTTTTTTTTAAATATTTTATTCCGTCGAGTTAGCTATATCAAGACCAACCATCACTGTCCTGCATTAAGGTCGGAAGTTCATTGGGCTGACATCCTGTGCCATATCATAGCTGGTCAATGTAGCTGGTTGCTGGATGACCAACCCAACTTGCGTCATGTCTATGTATCCAGAGCAATAGATCAGTCGCATGTTCTTGTTTTGGTCACAGACTGATCGACTGGACTTCGTGGCCAAGTGGTTACGGCGTACCTGGCTCGACAGTAGTTCCCTCTGCCTTGAGGGACGTACGTTCAAAACCTATCAGAGTTTCTTTTCTTTAATAAAATTTCTCGAATATTTAGTCCGGTAGACGAAACTAAATAAATATACTGTTTAATAAATAAACAGATCTGCTAATCAAATACAAGTATCCACTAAAAATAAAGTTTAAAGTGATAAAAACATTATATAATGAATATTTTCAATGTAGAAAGGGTCTTTCCTTAAATGTCCTAAAAAGGCCATGACAGTACTAACGGTTGCTAGTGGCCCATCTGTTGCAGAGTATTAGAGAGTTTTATGCTATGCTTTTCGCAGTATGACTTCACTGCTAAAAAAAAATAAGATGCCTCTTTTGTGTTAATGGTAAAAGGATGGTTAAAAAAGCCTTTCTTGCTGTAAATTGTTTTCATCAAAAGATTGAAGATTACTAAAGGTTGTTATCTACAATAGTTTATGCGTTCGCTCGCCATAAAAATGGCTTTTTTGCAGTAACAGTTGTCAATTCACCAATCCGCCATATTAACAGCTGCATTATGGATCACAATCGATAAAGGATCGTTTTAACAACTTTCAACAATTTAAATACCTCGGAGAATGGATTAGTTCTATTTTTATTTTTATATGTTATTTCAATCCAAGCAAGGCGATAATGTCACTAAGACACAAGAGGGTTTACTAGGATTGGAAGAGACAAAAAATGAAACCTTTTTTTTTTAATCGTTCGAGCTAGCTCCGAAATTCATGAGCCACTGTCCTGGTTTATGGTCGGAAGGGCTTTCTGTGTCATAACATAGTTGGTCAATATAAGTGGTTATTGGGCGACCAACCCGTTTTACTCCATGACTAGGTGTCCAGAGCAGTAGATCACTCGCATGTTCTTGCTTTGCTCACTAGCTGTGTACGACAAAACGTATTCTGCGTTCGCGTAAGTTTGTAGAAATATCAGGGATGGGTCCATAGACCTGTGATTTAATTCGTTCCAAGAGATGTTAGTGATATCTCTCAACATCCGAGTTTAGATTCCATCAAGTTTAATCTCAAGGATTTTAGTTAATGTCCATGAAGTGGCACTATACATTAAAACCGATTCTACAGTGGCCCGAAAAAAAAAGCTCTGTTTGAGGTTGTCCAATAGATCAGAGATCCAGGTTATACACATTTTATCGCGGCGGCCTAGGTTCTAGCTATGTGGATTTTCACATGCTTTTCAGTAGAATGCATTTCGCTTTCTACGTACGTAAATGATCCGACATATTGATTCTTCGGAGACATTTTCTATTGAGCATTTCTGGTCGAATCTAATGAATTCAGTCTCAGAGGCATTGGCATAGAGCCCAGCATTGTTACTAGCATTTTCCAGATGAGGTAAAACTGTGGCATTGATAATGGTGTCTGCCGTGATAGCCAGGTCATCTGTATAGTCCCGAAATTCGTATTCTGTGTGAGCGTCATATTGTAGAAATATCAGGAGATGGGTCCAGAGAGCTGTGATTTAGTTGGATGTTGTCTTCAGGAGATAGTAAGTATAGCTCTCAGCATCCGGGTGTAGATTCCATCAAGCTTAGACTCAAAGGTTTTAGTTAATGTCCAAGCTATGACACTATGCATTACAAACGACACTACAGTGTCACGAGAGAATGTCTGAGCTTGTCTAATAGATCCGATTTTCCAGATCACGTCCATTTTATTTAAGGCGGTCCAGGCATTAGCTATGTGAATGTTCACATCCATTTCAGTAGAATTTATGTCGTTTCCTAGGAATGTAAAATATTCGACAGATTTTATTGAGAACTGTTGAATTGGGCCTTGCTGCTTGAAGTCTTGGAATTCATTTTTAGAGGCATTGGCATTGAATCCAACATAATTGGCAGCATTTTCTAGATGATGAAGAATGGTAGTCAGGTCACTTGCTTTTTTATAGATACAAGTATTTAAGTAAATGCTCTGTTTATAATAAACAGTATTAAATAACATTTACCGGCCTGAATGTCCGAGAAATTCGAACCTGTATCCTATACGGAACCGTTATTTACGCTGACGTGCCTAATCCTCGGCCACAAAGGAGCGTTCGGTAGGCAAGGTCGAATTTACTGCTTATAAACTTCAATCTTCCATGAATCTCGTACATGGCGTATCAAATGTAAACAAATGACGTCATATGTTAAGAAATGGACAAAGTCAACAAATTTATTTATTAAAGACATTTTTATGTTTAACGTTCTTTTTTATAGATACAAGTATTTAAGTAAATGCTCTGTTTATAATAAACAGTATTAAATAACATTTACCGGCCTGAATGTCCGAGAAATTTTCATAGAAAATATTCGTCCTTTGACAGGATTCGAACCTGCATCCTATACGGAACCGTCATTTACGCTGACATGCCTTAACCGACTCGGCCACAAAGGAGCGTTCGGTTGGCAAGGTTGAATTTACTGCTTATAAACTTCAATCTTCCATGAATCTCGTACATTCATAACTGCTCTGGCGTATCAAATATAAACAAATGACGCCATATATAAATTTCTTAAAATATATATATATATATATATATATATATATATATATATATATATATATATATATATATATATATATATATATATATATATATATATATATATATATAAAAAACTAAAACTAAACCAGGGTAAACCTACCTAGATTTCCCCTAAACGGATCGTCTGGGTAAAACTGGCCAAAGACGTAAATATGAAACAGAATATATAGCTTAAACCAAAAACAACGATAACCACGTGACAAAAAACAGTAAAAACTCAACAACGGGGAGTAAAGGGTTACGTTCTTTATTCAACAACGGAAAAAGCTATTCCATAAACCAGCATTTTCATATGGCGACACCTACTAGGAATTGCCGATTTTAAGTTTAACTTTTACTGGAGTTGTTTTTTTTTTCCTTTGGACTCTGAGCTTAAACTCTGGACGATTGTTTTCGCTTTAGTCTTATGTTCATGTTTTTGTTCCTCTTTTCCCTGGCACACTGGTTTGTCCTGCTTCAAGCCGATATACCCAAGGTTTTTCAAAGCGAGTACCAATATATATATATATATATATATATATATATATATATATATATATATATATATATATATATATATATATATATATATATATATATATGCTTGGATTGAGGAATCGGAGAGCCGAGTTCAATTCCAGTCGAATCCATTACATTCACTTACGTGCTAATATCCTTGGGAAAGGTGTGAATCCTCTTCTTCTCCCTCCAGCTATGGGTAAATAGCAGGACAGACTGGGTTCTATAGCCTTGGATGGCAACTGGTCTAGGAGAAAGACAACTCTGAATTCAAAACCTGCGGAGGTTCGTTTGGGGACCTTGTGGCACTTAGCGAACCAATTCTCTGTATTCGGCCCTTCAAAAAGTGTGGATGGCCCTGCACGAAACCTTCACCATGATAATCAAATCTCATGTGCTGTTATCGGGCTGTCGGTTTCCTCGGAACTGATCTGCTTGACCCTCATACGTCGAATTCGACGCGAGAGTAAATATATATATATATATCGATAGATAGATAGATAGATAGATAGAATAATATTAAAAAGAAGAGTGGTACCGCAAACGTTTTTGGTTGTAATGTGGATTTTTAAAAGAATATTATGTTTTATTTTCTATAATGGAAATATTTAAAACAAAAAAAAACACACATTACAACCAAAAACGTTTGCTGTACCTCTCTTCTTTTTAATATACCCATTTTTCTCTCGTTGGAACCACTATAATATCTTCCTTATATATATATATATATATATATATATATATATATATATCGATTTATATATATATATATAATTTTAATATTAAATTTTATCATATTATTTAGTAATTATTGGTTAGAATAAATTCTTTTTTAATACTACCCATATTTTAAATATTTCAATAGCTATAACATGACTTCGTTGTCCAGCTTTTGGAATTTTCCTATACTTGTATTTTGATTGGTCCATCTAGCTTTTGCAACCACGTATTCCCCTTGTGAAGGATTGTTAATTAATTTGAAACCATTTATTTTACATTCAACATCATCATTTGATAAGACACTGAGGGTGTTGAAACAAAATGGCTATTTTTGTAGTGATTTTATAACATATTTATGTTATAATTTTTTTTAAATAAATAATTATACATATGGAAGATATTATAGTGGTTCCTTCTATATATAAATATGTGTATGTGATAGAAATTAGGAGGTTTTGAGATGATTATATTTAATTAATTTATCGAGTCTAGAAGAAACCTCAACAGAATGCACTGGACGGCCGTTTCCTCCTATATTTCGGACTCATCAGCAATGCGCATCCTCTACCGAGAATTGAAACCCTGACAGTTATATTATCAAGCAAACATCATACCAACTGTTCCACTGGGCCTCGGTGGCGACGAGATTGCAAATCAAATATAACGCCGCTCGCTCACATATTCCGTGTTGGAACTCTTACTGAGATTTCTTTAAACATAGGACTGTGCCTCCTGGAGCCACGACTACTATCACCAAGCCGCTTCCTCTAGAGCATTAGAAGCAAGTTCATGCAATGATATACACATAATAGAAATTATTAGGAGGATTTGATAATTATATTTAATTAATTCATCGAGTCTGAAAGAGAACTCAACAGAATGCAGAAAGCACTGGACGGCCGTTTCGTCCTATATTTGTGACTTATCAGTAGTGCGCAAACACTACAGGAGAATTGAAACCCTGACAGTGAGGTTATCGGGCAATCATCATACCAACAGTACCACCGGGTCTCGGTGAAGAAATGGTAGCGAATCCAACTCGTTATAACAATTTTCCATTGCATATTCTAAGAGTATTAGCACGTGAGTGAATGTAATGGATTCGACTGGAATTCGAACTATTTTCATTATGATCATAGCCACTGGTAGTTACTTTAGTGGCTTTATAACTCAAAAATAATCCCTTGCCCTCTACGCACAATCGGATTTAACGCCCTTTTATTAGACCGTTGATGAGACGTTTGCTAGGGAACCGCTGCCGAAAACCCAGTACAGCGGTTAGGCATGGGTGTTTGAGAGATACGAATGTTATTAAAATATATATGTTTCTCTTGCGAACACGGTGAGTTTGAGTTTAGTTGTAGAGACGAAAAATATTTTTCTCTTTTTGCTCATGACAGAAGAATAAATTAAACTAATTTTTTTTTCTTGTTGATGGAAAACATTTACATGCCATCATCAAGAAATCGGTTAATCATGTTAATTTTGTTCACATATTTGATGCCAGCCAACGATAAAATGCTTTCACCGCACAGTAAATAAATTAAAAAGCTAAAATTTTAAAGAATAACATTAATAATATATATATATATATATATATATATATATATATATATATATATATATATATATATATATATATATATATAAAAAATGAAAAAAGTGCTCCGAAATTGCAAGAATTCAAATATAAAAAAAATAAATTCAAATTGATCGTCTGCGAATATTGACTAAGAGAATATTTATTAAAATCTTTTTTTTTTTTTTTTTTTTTTGATTACCTCCATCAGATGAATATTGATGTCGGAATTTTTTCATTCAGCCAAATTCCAATAAGTGATTGCTAACCTTGTCTTACGAAACCTTGCTTTTCATATATTGCGCGGTTATATTAAAATTACACTGGTAAATGGAATATACGTAACGAAAGAGAATTATCTCCATTTTCACATATTTGTGCGGGCAATGGTAAACTTAAAGTGGTAAATGTAGCATACTCAGTGAAACAGAATTAGGGCACATTTTAAGATATTTGCGTGACATACAGTAAAATTACACTGGTAAATGGAGCATATTCAATGAATCTGAATTACGGCCCCTTTTAAGATATTTGTGAGAGATATAATAAAATTACACTGGTAAATGGAGCATATTCAATGAATCAGAATTACGGCCCCTTTTAAGATATCTGTCACGGGATCTAACTTACGCCTTTATCCACTGTGCCATATGTCCTCAAGGATGGCACACTTGATAAATGCGTTGGTTAGATCCAGTGACAGGACCCAAAGAGAGTGGGTTCAATACCTGGTTAAGGCAGTGGAGAACTTTCAGAGCGGAATTAACAGGAGATAACTGACATCCATTAAACATGGCACGTGTAACTAGAAAAGTCTACCCCAGTGAGCGAAATAAAGGGTTCAGTTCGACATTCCAACCACTTGAAGAAGGCCGGAGCGTACAACGACCAAACCGTTGTAATAAATATGGCGAATAATCTAAATAGTGTACATAATACCTCATCTCGGAAATATAATGACCAAAAAAGGCCTGAAGCGAAATAAACGGTTCGGTTCGACAATCCAACCATCTGAAGAAGGCCGGAGCGTACAACGGCCGTAACGTTGTGATAAACATGGCGACAAAGATGAGGACAATGGTCCGAATAATGTAAATAGTACAGTATACATTTATATGAAGAATGGTAGATTATTATGCCGTAATCTGAGAATGGTATTTATCTGATCCCCCTGGGCGAGAGATGAATAATCGACGGTAAGGAAAGTTTTCGCTGTATCTCTTGAGGAAGGTACTAAAAGCAAGAATTTTTATGGTCGTTGTCGAGAGAAGCTCATCTATGATCATTTCAACCAATCAAAAAAAAAAAAAAAAATTCCGACTCTCCTAAGAGTTATAAAAAGGGAATATTTTGCAGCATTATTAGTCCAATCCGCTGGGAATCGACACTGAACTGCGAGCCCGAAATGGCTGTTGCTGGTTTGTGAAGCTTCATTAAATGTTAAGAGTTGATCGATCGATGTAAACGAATTCTTACTGGTAACATTTATATAGGAATATAGAGTCACTGCCGACACTTGAGCTTGAACATAGATAGCCAGTGAGCAAAGACAAGCGATCCCATTATTGAATTTCGTCCTCGGTATGACGATAAACTACATCCAGCAGCAAGGACTCTGATCAGGATGTTTTGAGGAGCGTGGAACCACTTCTTAATTGCTGATGTTCCCAAGTCCACCTTGAGCCGAGCTGATAGCACCTGTTAGGGTCCCGGCTATGGGTAAATAGTTAACCTCCAAACTCGGATCAAAACACTATGAAAGTGTAAAAATAGGTTTTAATACCAGAAATACTTTGAATAAAAAAATATTACCAGAAATACATTTTTGAAAAGCAAATATTACCAGCGAAGGGAAATTCTTACCAGAAATAGATGTTTGAAGGAAAAAAATATTACCAAAATTAGATTTTTGGAAAAAAAAATATTACCAACGATGAAAATGTTGTGGGCATTAAATAACCCATTGAGGTTGATATGCCGTAAAACAAAATAAACCAAACCAATCTAAACCAAAGAATACATATTCTATTCATACGAATCTATCCTAAAAATGTTGTCGGCATTAAATAACCCATTGAGGTTGATATGCCGTAAACCAAAATAAACCAAACCAATCTAAACCAAAGAATACATATTCTATTCATACGAATATTCTATTCAATTAAATAACCCATTGAGGTTGATCCTAAAAATACATGAATTATCTAAAAATGTTGTCGGCATTAAATAACCCATTGAGGTTGATATGCCGTAAAACAAAATAAACCAAACCAATCTAAACCAAAGAATACATATTCTATTCATACGAATCTATCCTAAAATGTTGTCGGCATTAAATAACCCATTGAGGTTGATATGCCGTAAAACAAAAAATAAACCAAACCAATCTAAACCAAAGAATACATATTCTATTCATACGAATCTATCCTAAAAATGTTGTCGGCATTAAATAACCCATTGAGGTTGATATGCCGTAAAACAAAATAAACCAAACCAATCTAAACCAAAGAATACATATTCTATTCATACGAATCTATCCTAAAAATGTTGTCGGCATTAAATAACCCATTGAGGTTGATATGCCGTAAAACAAAATAAACCAAACCAATCTAAACCAAAGAATACATATTCTATTCATACGAATCTATCCTAAAATGTTGTCGGCATTAAATAACCCATTGAGGTTGATATGCCGTAAAACAAAAATAAACCAAACCAATCTAAACCAAAGAATACATATTCTATTCAAATCTATCCTAAAAATGTTGTCGGCATTAAATAACCCATTGAGGTTGATATGCCGTAAAAACAAAATAAACCAAACCAATCAAACCAAAGAATACATATACTATTCATACGAATCTATCCTAAAAATGTTGTCGGCATTAAATAACCCATTGAGGTTGATATGCCGTAAAAAACAAAATAAACCAAACCAATCTAAACCAAAGAATACATATTCTATTCATACGAATCTATCCTAAAATGTTGTCGGCATTAAATAACCCATTGAGGTTGATATAAACCAAACCAATCTAAACCAAAGAATACATATTCTATTCATAATGAATCTATCCTAAAAATGTTGTCAAAATAACCCATTGAGGTTGATATGCCAAAACAAAATAAACCAAACCAATCTAAACCAAAAGAATACATATTCTATTCATACGAATCTATCCTAAAAATGTTGTTGGCATTAAATAACTCACTGACGTTGATATGCCGCAAACTAAAACAAACCAAAACCAAACAATTATTGAATTAAGTAGACCACGTGACCATAGAGGAAATGCATATATATAGGAAGTAACTGACGACTAACAATCGCTATTTCAAGTCTATCTTCTATTCCTATTCGGATCGCCATTTCTAGTCTATCCTCTACTACTATACGGACCGCTATTCTCTACTCTATTCACTATAATATTTCTCTATTCAGATTACTATTCGAGCGACTATTATCGAGCAAGTACTATTAGTGCGAGTGTTATTCCAAAGCGTCTGACACTAGTATTGTTCAACGACATTACTATAGTTGTATCTGCAATTACAAAGTCTCTACTACAACGAGCATTACGAAAGTGACAACGAGTATTCGTTGACATCACAAAAGTGACAACCGAGTGTTCGTTGAGTCACACAATTAACATACTGTCAATTTTGCTATGTGATAAAAGAACCTCCTCGTTTATTTTTAAGCAAAATCATGTGTTTTCATTTTTTTAAAAAAAGTCCATACTTCGTTATCCGAAAACTATATATATATATATATATATATATATATATATATATATATATATTTTAAATAATGATTTAATAATATATATATATATATGTTTAAATAATGATTTAAACATATATATATATATATATATTTAAATAATGATCTGCTGCCTTTACACACACACTATATATATATATATATATATATATATATATATATATATATATATATATATATATATATAGCATATGTGTGGAGTGTATTTAATAATATATATATATATATATTTACATATATATATATATATATATATATATATATATATATATATTTAAATATATATATATATATATATATATATATATATATATATATATATATATATATATATATATATATATATTTAAATAATGATCTGCTGCCCCAATACACACACACACACACACTATATATATATATATATATATATATATATATATATATATATATATATATAGTGTGTATATATATATATATATATATATATATATATATATATATATATATATATATATATAGTATGTGGGGCGGCAGATCATTGTTTAAACATATATTGTTAAATATAACAGACAATGAATGTCTATTATATCTCATTATGATTCATCTTCAGAATTGGTTATACGGACATTTTAACAAAGATATTCACTATCGAAGATAACATTTGCTTTGCGACGATAACGGTCGCGGAATAGCAGACGCAGGTCGTAAGTCCAAGATGCATTTTTATGACGTCATGCCGCACCAGAAGCCGAAATATTAACAAGAGAACCATATGTCTAGATACAATGTAATGTTTTGTGACTAGTTTGAAATGTTTTAATGTAGATGGCCACACACATTTTAAGGTTCTTTTTACTGTGTGTATGTGCGAGTATTATTGTGTTATCGGCTAATATCGGTCTAATATGCTATGTTTTTCTAAGAAATGTTGTTTAACAGAATTAAGATCAGATAGGTGACAGGTAAGTCTACGGGAGAGTGTGGTTGTAGTACAACCAATATATGTAGTGGGTTTATTATTAATATCAGAGATGCAATCTCTGAACGGGCATATAAATTGATACACTAAAATTGGGTTTTTGTAGAACATATCTGTAAACAGACAATAATAAAAAAATAAAAATAAAAAAAAATAAAAAAATGCAAAAGAAAACTTCTCAGGATGGACATAGCGTTAAAAAAAGAATGACAATCTGTCTAGAAGTATAAAACTGAATTCAAAATTGTGAAGGCCACTGAAAAAAGATGCAACAGTGGAGAGCCATGTCCTGAAGTGATACACCGAGTATATCATATTCATTTACCTATTATTCTTTTTGCTTTTGGCTACCGAAATTTTACAAGTAGATTGCTATATTTATTCACGATATTTTATATATGCCTATATTTCAAATATTGTTACAGACAATGAATGTCTCTTATGTCTGATCATGAGCCGTTCTAATGTTCGTATATTTGCTTTAATTTCGGGTGAAAATTAAAACCATAATTTGTATATTTTTTTTTTATTAAGGTGGCCCTTGATTTAAGCTTTTGGCTCACATGAGACGTCTTCAGAATGGTTATACGGACATTTTAATGAAGATATTCACCATCGAAGATAATAATTTGTTATTTTGACATTAGCAGAGGCAGGCCGTAAATTCAAGATGCGGTTCTATGATGTCTTACTACACAAGAGGGCGAAATATTAACAACAGAACATGTCTGTTGACCATGTTTGCCGTAGCCTTTGAATATGGAATCCAGTGAAGTCCGTAATGTCTTCAATATCAGAGTTTGGCAGTGAAGATTCAGAGGAAGTATCGGCTGTTAAGTAATTCTTTAAGTCTTCGATATCAGGTTGGCAGTGAAGATATTTTGGGTGAAAAAACAAAATGGCTGCCTTTATACACGTCGCGTTGAATATTTTGAGCTTTCTGATTGGTTAACCTTTCTCTTGGTAGACTATAAAATAAGTCAGCTCATTTTGGTTGGCTCACTAGTACAAACATGTATCCAAAAAACTGTAACAATGTCTAGATGCAATTTAATGTGTTGTGACTAGTTTGAAATGTAATTTTGTTGAGTGTGGGTTGCTTTTTTTTTTAAATGTAGATGGCCTCCAATATCTGAAAGTGCTTTTTACTGTGTGTATGTTTGAGTATTGCTGTTTTATCAACTAATAGCTGTCTAATATTATCTATATGGCGATGTTCTTCTAAGAATCATTGTTTAATATATACATTGGTCCTACCCTTTATCAAACATTTGAAGCTATTTAGTTTTAAAAAAAAAGTTATATTTAATTTAAATAAGCAGCATTTTGAATATTTTAATATTGAACATTTTTTATGTTAATCAATTTTTTAATATTCTAAAGGGCAGTGAGGGGCGGCTCAAAACGGGGTAAGCTGTTGTAAATGAGTAAACCTTGTCCTAACGTGGCACGAATAAACCTTCTACTCTTTTCTAGCGATCTGGCGAAGAAACAAAAAATGGTACACTAGTTAAAATACCCTTTCTGAATAAATGGCCCAGATTAGACATGAACTCAGAGTGTGTCCAGTTTCATTTATCCCAGGCTGTCTTCATCCGGGCTACAGAGATGTGGTTCTATAGAAGGATGCTAAGGATATCATGAACTGAGCGTGTGAGCAACGATGACGTCTTAGAGACGTTGCAAATAAGAAGGAGGCTTATACTTAATATTAAGAAGGGGCGGCTGAATTTTCTGGGACACATAATGAGGACCTGGAGAATCAGATACTCAGGGGTCGAATAGAGGGAAAGAGAGACAAGCGAAAAAACGCGTGGCATACCTGACGGGCTTAACAAATAGACGGCAGAACGTGATCTGGTGGAGATAGCAGGGAGATGGAACTTTTTGAGAGCTGTAAGGGATAGAAGGAGGTGGAGAGCCATGCTCGCCTACATCCTGAAAGGACATGGGGCATAAAAAGAAAGGCATGGTTGACGGTTCAGAATACTAATATATACAATGCTCAATATTCGTTTAATGTCGACTATCGGGAAGAGGTAACTGAAGTCTCTAGGACACGTAATGAAGAAGGAGGGCTTGGAGAATCTGATACTCACGTGTCGAACAGAGGGAAAGAGAGACAAGGGGAAACAATGCGTGACATACCTGGCGGACTTAAGCAAGTGGATGACAGAACGTGGTCTGGGGTAGGAAGCAGAGGGAAGGAACTTGTTGAGATCTGCAAGGGATAGAAGGAGGTGGAGAGCCATGATCGCTTACGTCCTGAAAGGACATGGCACATATAAAGAAAGAATAAATATTCTATAAAAACAAACACAAGTTTAAGAAACAGCAAAATCTCGCCAGAAACACAGATTACGGAACTCCCACGTGATATCTGTACACCTATCTGGCAGTAAATAGAGGGCAAACTCCTCACAGACAAGGAAGTGACCTGAAGTAACAATGTAGTTCTACATAAAGACGCTCAGGATTGGGAACTTCGATGTGGTGTATTGGTTAACAAGCTTGTCTCGTTAGATCAGTTAAGACTCCGTAATGATTCTGATCTTCACTGCGTCGCTCATACTTTCGACCAGATCTAAGTGACGTTTAGATAATCATTGTGGCCCTTCGAGGCGGTGTAATGGTTAGCAAGCTTGTCTCGCTATAATATTTACTACGGAGTGGTGAGTTCGATCCTCACTGGGTGCCCCTTACTTTCGGTCTTGTGCCATATCTAAGATACGCTTGGAAAATCCCTAAAGATGCTCAGGATATTACGGACCGTACATTTGAGCAACAGCGAAGATTCAGAGAAAAAAACAGAAAGGAAGACATGATTAACATCAGAAAGAGACAGTTAAAATTTAAAGGACACTTTAGCGAGGGAGGGCATGGAAAATTTGAAGGTAAGAATAACAGAGAAAAAGAGCGCGTTTTTATAAATGGATGGCGGAATAGGGTTTAGCAGAGAGGCATAATTTAAGTGTTACGAAGGACAGGAAATTATAGACAACGTCTCGAAGGGACAAAGATATAGAAGAATAATCTTGTTGTATCCCCGGGTATAAAATGGGTTTGACTAGACTATAACACACTAATGTATACACATCCATAGATATTTAATCAAGTGAAGATGGTCGTAGATAAGATTGAAAGTACTTGAGAAAATGAAAAGTATTTGAAAGAAAATTATAGAATCTTTCTTAATCAATATTTACAGCCACCAAGAAATTAATTCTAAATAAATAGACATAATACGTCTTAATTATTTAACCAAACCTGCTTGAATATATATATATATATATATATATATATATATATATATATATAGAGAGAGAGAGAGAGAGAGAGTCAACATCCAGCGGCGACAGTGTTGATGCCCAAAAGCAATCTTCATAACTGAAGACTGTGCTCCGTCTATACGGCAGTCTTGATGGCGTTTGCGCCTTTAGAACTGGTCGCCTATGACTGAATGTACAGTTGAAAGTACTTACAAATTTAAAAAAAGACCTTATACCGCTTGTAGTTATTATAAACAAGGATCATAACATTCATCAAGTGGTTCGTAGGTCAGTGCAAATTTAAAATTTTGCTTTGCAATGAGATTTCGCTATTTTAAATCAATAACTTTACTAATCTACTTTATCTATGAATGATTCATTGTAATATATATATATATATATATATATATATATATATATATAAAATCGCCAAAAACGTGCAACCATTACCGTATCAGTCAACAATTATACTTGCTTCTCCCTCCCCAAGCAAAATTAACACCATCACATAAATACTAGTATTAGAAATTGGAATTTCTACCATTTACACATGCGCAATCGCCAAAACAAGCCAATAACCAGCTGTAAAATAATAACAAAACAGCTTTAAAAAATTAAAATAATAGCAATTTTTACGTATCATAGTCTTACACAGACCCTATCATACATATATACATGCGTGCGAGAAAATATTATTCAGCGAACAGAAATAGAAAAACGGCCTGCGCTACAAAATCCAAAACTGGATACAGCGACAAAATACGTACGTATGTACACAACGATACATATATAGGTATATATGCCTAGTCCGACACTCTTCACATATGTTTATGTTTGTGTAGGCTCCGGTGAGTGTGTGTGTGTGTGTGTGTGTGTGTCTGCGTACGTCAATGAGTGTACGTGAGTATATGCATGTTTGCGTAAGTATGAGTGGCGTTCCGACGACAATTTTTCCTCCCTTCCATAAAAACACCGACATACGCAACCACAAATAAATCCAAAATTTAAAATTTAATCAGTTTGTCTGACGATCGCAAATAGCGTAAAATCCAGGGTCACAAACTCACATCAATCAACTCTCTCTCTCTCTCTCTCTCTCTCTATATATATATATATATATATATATATATATATATATATAAATAAATTAATTAAGTTACGAAGAACTTGGTAAACCGAATGGCTAATTCCAAGGATTTTGGTGAAATAAATTATTATGAAATTAACCCCTCCCTATACTCTACCTTGTCTCTTTAACAACAATTCTCACCCCCACCCACTGTTAAATTACAAAAATTACACTACCCATCAATTTCTAATCCCATTTTTCCTTTCATTTCGTTGTTGGAATTGTTACCTGATGATCCGGAATCCTTTAAAAAGGATTTTGGTGAAATAAATTATTGTAATGGTACATTAAAGTGGTCTGTTTTTCATTATATATATATATATATATATATATATATATATATATATATATATATATATATATATATATGTATACTTTATGCAAACTTAGGTAATCCGTATGGGTAGACCTGAGGAGGATGATATCCAGAGAGCTCAATGTGAAATTCAGAGCAGATATGTTTGAATAAAAAACAGACCACGTTAAGATTCCATGTAATAAGCTATTTCACCATAACCCCTTTAACAGGATTCTGGATCATCAGACTTTACTTCCAAAAGCTGAAATGTAAAATGAAAAGAAATTCACGCGTTTTTGACGGACCTCATCAAGTATACGTAAAAGTAACGAAGTGAGGAAGTGAGGTGGGAGAGAGGGTATGAGTGTGTCATATGTATCATTTTAGTTTCCTATTTTAACCCCAGTGTGTCGGCTGGATGTTGCTCAAATTTAACGCGTCTCGTCTCAAGGTATAGATGGTTAAGGGGTGAATGATAAAAACGACATTAAAGGAAGAAGTTACAACAACCCCAACAAATTACACGACACACACACACACACACACACACACACACACACACACACACATATATATATATATATATGACATTTTTATGTTTATAGGTTTTTTTGTGGCTAAATCGGTAAAAGCACGTCAAGCTATATGACGGTTCCGTATAGGATACAGGTTCGATTCTTGTCGGAGGAAGCATATTTTCTATGAAATTTTCTCGGACATTCAAGGCGATAAATTTCGTTAATACTGTTTATTATAAACAGAGCATTTAAATATTTGTATCTATAAAAAGAACGTATAAACATAGAAATGTCTTAAAATATCTGTCCATTCCATAATATATATATATATATATATATATGCGTGTGTGTGTGTAAAGATATACATATTTTTGTGAGTCTCAATATTTTTCTCCTTCAAACTTTCGATTTTCTTTTCAGGAGGGAAACTCTTTTGCTTTAAATCTTTATTAATATTCCATCAGTGCTTCTGATAATTCCTTTTGGCCAAGGTGACTTGACTCGTATATTTCTGTCTTTTTCGGTTTCAAGGATGGTATTCAAATTCTATTCGATCGATTCTTCGTTTTTAGATCTTTCTTTCCATCCCTAACGTTTGGGAATAGTAACACGAGTCTCTCACAATTTCGAACGCGTAATATAATTTCAAGGAATCCTTAGACAAGAAGATGAAAAAAAAAAAAAAAAATAAAAGAATCTGCAATGGTACCCTGGCTTCAGTCATTTACCCGCCGTTCTAATGCATCTTTTCTTTTGTCTTTTCTAAAAATATTTTATGTTAATTTTTCGGACGAAATTTCAGATATGGTACCTAGACTTTACCTAGACAGTTGAAAACATATATGATCTAGAGCATAGAGACAATGAGGTATTATGGTGGATGTGGTATGAAAAGGAAAGTCGGCTCCCCGTGCCGCACCTGGAAATTTTTCTCGCCGGAGTCGATCCTTCAAATCTACAAATCAACCATTCGCCCTTGCATGGAGTATTGCTGCCATATATGGTCTGGAGCCCCTTCTGTTTGTCTCAAGGTCCTCGATAAGATCCAGAGACGGATAAATATAATTAACTCTGATCTGACATCTCGTCTGCAGTCTCTCTCTCTCTCTCTCTCTCTCTCTCACAGACGTGCCGTCGCCTCCCTCTGTCTTTTTTTACAAATACTTTCACGGCAATTGCTCCTATGAGCTGCTTTCGCTGGTTCCCAGACGTCATGAATTTAAGCGCTCAACTAGGCTGGCATCTCGCTCTCACCCTTTCACTGTCGAAACTGTTAAATGTAGCCGTCTCTTCTACTCCAATAGCTTCATGTCTCGCACTTTTCGTCTGTGTAACTCCCTCCCCTCTTCCTGTTTCCCTGATAGCTATAATCTCCAACTATTCAAATGTAATGTCAGTCGATGTTCCAGATGCCTTGTTCTATTCCCTATCCTTCTCTTCATCCTTTCCTCTATCACTCCTATCTGCTCTCGCTCCAAATCCTCTATAACCCCTTGCGTGCTAGTGGCTTCCCGCCTTGTTTGGGGTGAAAAGATTTTATAATATATATATATATATATATATATATATATATATATATATATATATATATAGAGAGAGAGAGAGAGAGAGGATTGAGGAAAGAACAAAAGATGAACGGGATTCAAGAAGATAGAAGATGGCGACTGACATTGCATTTAAATTTTTGAATATTGTATTTTTCAGAAAAGCAAGTAAATGAGGATTTGGTGTAACAGGACTTTCACACCACCCTGTACACTTAGATCAAAACTCGAACTAAATATATAATTATTCCTTGAAATGAAAATTAATAATAATAATCTACAGGGTGGTCCGAAAGTCTTGTCATCCCTACAGGATATAATTTTCTCTTTCAAGGTCAATGAAAGTGAATAAAATGAAACCAGTTCATTCGTTTTGTATTACTGTATTGTTCTGCTGTTTTCATTAATTTTTGGTATGGGGTGACAGTACTTTCAGACCACTCGGTACTATGGCCAAGAAATTGGGGATTTGTTTAATACTAAAGACCAATAGAAAACTTATCCGTCACTTTTGATCTGTCTGTTGATTACCTATAAGGATGTTTTGTAATTTCATCTACGAATCTATGGTGTTCATACAGACCTTCTCGGTGTTTGACGGAGGTGGGGGGTCAATGAAAGTGAATAAACTGAATACAGTACATGTGTTTTGTCTTACTGCATTATTTCTTATATTGTTGTTTTTACTTTTTCAGTAGGAGGTGAAAAGACTTTCGGACCGCCCTGTACTATGGCCAGGAAATGGGGGATTTGTTTAATACAAAAGAACAATTAAAAACTGATCCCTCACTTTTTACTAACTTTTAATTTGATTACCTATAAGATTGTTTTGTAATTTCATCTATGAATCTACAGGACAGTTGGAAAGTCTTGCCATCCGCATATAACATACTTCTTTCTTTCGACACGAAAATGGTGTTCATTCAGACCTTCTCGATGTGTGACAGCGTCTATGAAAGTGAGTGAACTGATTCCAGTACATTTGTATAACGGTATTCATTATTCTATTTAATTTTTTTGGTAGTGGGTGACAAGACATTTGGACCACCATATATATATATATATATATATATATATATATATATATATATATATATACACAAAAGGTGGTCTTAAAAGTCTTGTCAACCCCTATATAATAGGTTGGTGCAAAATAATGACCTAATAATGTCGTTTTTTGACGTATTTTTAACGTCAAAAACGACATTCTTACGTCATTATTTTTGCACCAACCTAATAATTTAATATTGCAGATGCCTGACACAAGCAATGAAAACTGAATCCAGTACATGTGCTTTGTATTGCTTCCTGCTTTCCTTACTTTTGGTATAGGGTGACAGAACTTTCAGACCACTCTGTACTATGACCAAGAAATGGGGGATTTGTTTAGTACTAAAGAACAATACAAAACTGATCCCTCACTTTTTACCATCTTTTTTATTTGATTTCCTATAATGATGTTTTGTAATTTCATCTATGAATCTACAGGGTGATCCGAATGTTTTGTCACCCCGATATAATATAATTCTCTATTTCAGATGATAGCTGACACGAAAATGATGGTGTTTCATAAAGACCTTTGTATTACTGTATTACTTGTTTTTCTGTTGTTCGCATTACTTTTTGTTATTTTGTTCCAGTATTCTTCTGGAGAAACAAAAATTCTCGAATTTCCTTGTTAAAATTTATAACAAAAGTTTCTTTACTCCAATAGTCATTCGACAATAACAAAAAAAAAAAACAATTATCATGTAAAACATTACTTTTTTATTAAATAGATTTCAGTCAGCCAGCATACTACCAAAATTTATGTTACATTGCAAGAGGAAAATACATTTTGATCGCAGCCCAAAATTCATTTATAAAAGACATTTACAAAAGACTCTTACAAAAGACGTTTACCAAATACACTTGCAAAAGACGTTCGTAGTGAAATTCAGAGTAGCTGGTATAAATTTGGACGATAGACTTTCGATTTATTTTGACTTCTTTCCGGTGTGTTGCAAGAAATTTCTGGTTTCGATATGCCAAAGAAATATTTCAGTTAAGGCAATCTTTCTCTCTTTTTATGGTTCTAAAATTTGACCATTATTTCGACGGAGTGTCTAAGCTGAAAACATGACAGTTTTTATTGAGTATGCGGTCTAATACCTTGATATATGTTGATTTGATATATCGAGAAATGTATTAGTCACGGCTAAATTATTTGCTGATAGCACTAACCTATGTCAACAACAACGAAGACTGCTCATTACTTCAAGATGAATTAAATCCAACTACAGCTTGGAGTTCGTTATGGCATCTAAACTTCAATTCGCCTTAATCAAGTTGGTCCTGGGTTTGACGATAAACTACATCCGGCAGAAAGACCTCTGATTGGTAAATTTTGAGGTGCTTGAAACCAGCTTTTAATTGCTGTTCCTCAAAGATCCACCCTAGCCCGAGGTGGTAGCACCTGTTAGAGTCCCAGCTATGGGCAAATATTGAAACGACCCCAACAGGGGGTCAAAAAAAATGAAAGTATAAAAATATATTTTTGTGGTATGAATACAAGCAATATATTATTAGAAAAGGAAGATAAAAATTACCAACAATACATTTTTTCAAAAAAAAATTAAGCTACATAGAAAATTCAGCATTAATGACCCCTAATGTGTTGATATGCCGTTGAATAAACCGAACCAAATGTTAATCAAGAACAACGAGATTTGGGTATTCTAGTTTTACCTGATTCGTCTCCAAGATCACATATTCTTGAAATTGTAAGGAAGAGTAATCAATAAATAGGTATAATTAAACGTTGCTTTACAAATTTTACTCTAAAAATGGTAAGAAATATTTTTGGCACTTCATTTATTCAGCTAGTAACAGTCAGTAATTGAATTTTGGACGCTGCTGAATATCAGTGATGTGGTAGCAATATTTAAAGCAAGCATGATTGTAAACTTATAAATATGTAAGACAGATTCCGGTGAGAAAAAATGTCTAGTACAACACAGCGAACCAAATTTCTTAGCTCCAGGCTTAGCAATTATGAAATATTAAATATGAGAGAAGAAACTGTTAGCATAGAACTTACGGTTACATCTAGCTAATTAAACAGTAAAATGAAAAAAATCCTTGCCACTGTACTTAAATTCCTAAAGTCTAGTTATAATAGAGGAAAGTTCATCAGAACAATTAGCAGGAAATTTGGTTTGGTTTGATTTATTCTACGACATATCAACCCCTCAATGTGTTATTTAATGCCAACAAGATTTATATTATATTTATATTTATTTTTTTTCAAAAAATTATTTTTGATACTTTTTCCAAAAACTATTGTTGGTAATATTTTTTTCAAAAATGTATTGCTGGTAATAATTTTTCTTACATAGTATTTCTGGTATTAAAATCTATTTTTACACTTTCTTAGTATTTTGACCCCAGTTTGGAGGTTAACTATTTGCCCATAGCTGGGACCCTGACAGGTGCTACCACCCCGGGTCAGTGTGGACCTAGGAACACGAGCAATTAAGAAATGGTTCCACGCTCCTTAAAACCTCCTGATCAGAGGCCTTGATGTTGGATGTAGTTTATCGTCTTACCCTAGACGCGGATGTAGTTTATTGTCTTACCCAAGACGATAAGCAGTTCAATGTTTTGAATGAATATTTGCCCATAGTGTTGACCATGTTTTCCGTAGTCTTTGAATATAGAATCCAGTGAAGTACGTAATGTGTTCAATATCAGAGGTTGGCAGTGAAGATTCGGAGAAAGTAGCTGCTGTTAAGTAATTCTTTAAGTCTTCGATATCAGGGGTTGGCAGTGAAGATATTTTGGGAGACAAAACAAAATGGCTGCCTTTATACACATCGGATTGAATATTTTGAGCTTTCTGATTGGTTAATCCTTCTCTTGGTGGACTATAAAATGAGTCAGCACATTTTGGCTAGCTCACTAATACTTACAGGGCACACAAAAACTCCAACACATAGCTGGGACTCAAGTTTATGACCAATAACATTGTAGGTTCTTCTTTGAATTTTATCAAGAATCTCTAAATATATAGCAGGAGAACCAGACAAGATGTGGCAGCAGTATTCAAATCAAGGATGAAGGGTAGACTTATAAATAAGGGAAAGTTATTCTGGTGAGAAAAACTGTCTAGTACAATATAGCGAACTAACTTTCATAGCTGCAGACTGAGCAATTGATTCAATATACTATTTCCGCGTTATGTCAGCTGTAGACATTAGTCTGAGAAGGTGCAATGAGGCACTCTTCAGGAGGTTAGCATCAGCCGTACTGATGGAATGTTGAAGTTGTGTGAGTAAAATGGTGGAAAGATTTTCACAGAAAGAAATATTCAATGCTGTTTCATTTAATGCTGACAGCTTCAAAATGAGACGTTGAAAATCTTTCCTAGTTACTTTATATTCCTTCAAGATCAAAGATGATCTAAATTCACTTTCAGCTTGGAGTTTGTTACGGCATATAATATTCAGTGCAGAAAAGGATGTTTTGAAGAAGGTCATTGACAAGTTGAAATACGCTTACACATTAGATCGCATTTGCCTTAATCAAGTAAAAGGACATCTTCTAGTTCCACATGATTCATCTCCAAGAGCAAATGTTCCTGAAATTTTAAGGAAGACAAATCAAAGGTAAGAGTAAATGTTACTTTATGAATTTTACTCTAAAAATGGTAAGAAATAATTCTCGGCACTACAATTATTCAACCAGTAACAGTCAGTAATCCTATAATGAAAATCAGAGCAAAGTTGAAATATATTTACATACTAGATGATAATTGCGTTAATCAAGTCAAAGAACAAACATCTTCATCTCCAAGATCACACATTCCTGAACTCATAAGGAAGGCAAATCAAGAATAGGTATGATTGAACATTACTTTATGAATTTTATTTCACAAAAGTTAAAAACGAAATCATTTTACCCTACTTTTATTTAACCAGTAACAGTCACTAATCAAAAGATAAAATGGATGAATACTTTGTGAAGATCAGAAACAACTGAAATACACTTTAGATAGAGTTTCCCTTAATCAAGTATTAAAGGGTCGCAGAAGTTCTAGTTTTACATGACTTAACTCCAGGATCACATATTTCTGAAGCTGTAGGGAAAGTGAATGAAAAAATGGCCAAAAGCAAATATGGCTTTATGAACCTTGCTCAAAAGAGGTGAAAAAACTTTGCGTTATATTTATTCAAAACATTAATCAAAAATAGTTATGATTAAACATTACTCCAAAAATGGTAAGAAATGTTTCTTGACACTACATTTATTCAACCAGTAACAGTCAGTAACTGAATGACAAAATGGAAGAATATTTAGTGAAGATCCGATGAAATTGAAATATATTTACACACAAGATAACTTTTACCTAAATGAAGTAAAAGAACAATTTGTTTTGCTTATTCTAGCTTCACATAATTTATCTCCAAAATCACGTATTTCTGATATCGTAAGAAAGGCGAATCAAACAAATCATTAGAAATATTTCTTGGTATTACATTTATTCAACCAGTTACAGTCAGTAATCAAATGACGAAATGGGAGAATACTTAGTGAAGGCCAGAGCAAAGTTGAAATATATTTACACAAGAAATGGCGTTTGTTTTAATCATGTCAAAGAACAAAGATTTCTAGGCATTCTAGTTTTACATACTTCATCTCCAGGATCACATATTCCTGAAATGGAAGGCTAATCAAGAATAGGTATGATGAAAGATTACTTTACGAATTTTATTCAAAAAAAAAAAAAAAGGTAAAAATGTAATCTTTTTACCCTACTTTTATTTAACTAGTAACAGTCACTAATCAAAAGATAAAATGGATGAATACTTTGTGAAGATCAGAAGCAATTGAAATACACTTACACATTAGATAGAGTTTGCCTTAATCAAGTAAAAAGTGTCGTAGGGGTTATAGTTTTACATGATTTATCTCGAGGATCACATATTTCTGAAGTTGTAGGGAAAGTGAATGAAAAAATGGCCAAACGCAAATATGGCTTTATGAACCTTGCTCAAAAGAGTTGAAAAAAACTTTGCATTATATTTATTCAAGAGGTTAATCAAAAATAGTTATGATTAAACATTACTTTACTCCAATAAACAGTAAGAAATGTTTCATGACACAACATTTATTCAACCAGTAACAGTCAGTAACTGAATGGCAAAATGGAAGAATCTTTAGTGAAGATCCGATGAAACTTGAAATATATTTACACACACGATGGTTTTTATCTAAATGAAGTAAAAGAACAAATTGTTTTGCTTATTCTAGCTTCACAATTTATCTCCAAAATCACGTATTTCTGATATCGTAAGAAAGGCGAATCAAACAAATGTTAAGAAATATTTCTTGGCATTAAAATTAATTATTCGACCAGTAACAGTCAGTAATCAAATGACGAAATGGAAGAATTCTTAGTGAAGATCAGAGAAGAGCTGAAAGATATTTAGACACTAGATGCCGTTTGCCTTAATCATGTCAAACAACAAAAAAGTCTATATTTCTGGGGAGTAGGTATTGTAACTATTTTCACTGTTTACATTATTCGGACTGTTGTCTGGCCCTCTTTGAAAAACAAATGGACACCCTTAAATTGTAAATAGGGTAAATAAGAACAAAGAGACTTGGTTGTTCTAGTTTCTACTGATTTATCTCCAAGATCAAATATTCTTGAACTCGTCAGGAAGGTTGATGAAAGAATATGTAAAGTTAAACATTGCTTTACAAATCTTAATACGAAAAAGTTACAAAAATTAAAAACATTTACGCTATATTTATTCAAGGAGTACTCAAATATGGGGCTGTTAAACTACAAAAAAAAAGATATCGTCTTATTGTAATTTGCCCAGGATAGGGGCCTCGGTCTTGCTGCGGGTGAAATCAGGCTATCATCCCTTGTGAAGGCGTCAGTGTGAGTTCGGCAACATACTGAATAGTTATTACGAGATAGAAGGGAATAATTTCTTCAGCTTTCAAAAGAGGTAGATGCGTGGTCACTTTACAAAAGCTGATGAAAATGCTGTCAAAGACAACCTCTCTGCTCTTAGTTGGTAGAAAAGACGAAAAACTTTACCGGGGCATGTTGGCTCACAGCCATAACACATTTAAAAGCCGGTCGTTCTACGATCACCGAAGTTAATCAACATCGAACCTGGTCAGTGCCTAGATGGGTTGACGTTTCGGGATACAAGGGGCTGTGGGCTTGGACGTGTGGGTAGTGTAAAGAATGGCGGGTCAGAATTGGAAGTCGGAGAGCCGAGTTCCAATTCCAGTCGGATTTGACATATTCAACCTTGGGAAAACACTCTTGGGAATGTTAGAAATCCTACTCTTCTCTGCCCCCCAGCTATGGATTAATTAATACGACTCAGTAAATCATTATTATCGCCAACAAAATTGGAAAAAAAAATCATGCAGTCTAAAATAATTTCTGGCTTTAAATAACCCGTTAAAGGTTGATAAGGCGTAAAAAAAAAAGAATTTTTTTAAATTAAAGAAAAATGTTCTTAATTACTACTGATGCAATTTCCTTTAGCATTGTTTTACCGCTCGCTCGACGCTGAGATCCGATGGCAATGGGCACATTCCAAAAGTTAGGCAGAGTCTTACGAGACAGGAGGATATCTTTGGTAACAAGGACTACTGAGCTGTTACGTGACATCTGTCCTCATTCACGGCAGCGAATGTTGGACGGTCTCCTCAAAGATGAAGAAAAGACTCGAGGAAACAGAGGTATGACTCTATAGAAAGATGCTAAGGATATCATAGACCGAGCGGGTGACCAACGATGAGGTTTTGGAGAGGATGCAAACAAGGAGGAAGCTTATAATTAAAATCAGAGAGAAACAGCTGAAATTACTGGGACACGTAATGAGAAAGGAGTGTCTGGAGAATCTGATACTCACAGGTCGAAAAGAGGGAAAAAAGCGACAAGGGAAAAAAAACGCATGACATACCTGGCAGGCTTAAACAAGTGGATGACAGAACGTGTTCCGGGTTCGGTGGCAGAGGGACGAAACTTATTGAGAGCTAAAAGGGTTAGGGAGAAATGGAGAGCCGTGATTGCCTACGTCCTGAAGGGACACGACACATAAAAAGAAAAAAAAGAAATGATTGTACCGCCTATTTTGAAAATAACTGATTTGAAATGTTCTCTCAGCTCGCCTGCACAAAGATGAGAATGAAACAATAGAATGACTTCGTTATAAAATTTATGAATGTCATTATTTCGTGTAATCATAAATGGGGGTTTGTGCTTTGTATAAATGTCACTTCAAAACGAATTCACTTTCCCTGGCTCATTAATGATAGCCGACTGAGAAAGCAAAAACTGAAAGTTTTAAAGAGAAGCCTGACTAAGCATTAATTTTAAGAAGACATAATGGAGAATTTCTATTAAAAATAAAGAGAAGACATAACTGGGTACCTGATACGTAGCAGAGACATCTCAATCAGGAACCTGCAGAAATTTAAGTCCTTACTGCAAAAACTATTGTCCTAATATATGTTCTTGTTACCACATCGTTTCAACCATTTTGCCCTACAGTCTTCATCAGGGATATATCGTCTAATCCTTAATTTTTATTTTTAGTACTGTTCAGTTATGACACCTTTTTTTTACTGAGTTCAGGTACACACTGCCAGATCCAGGGATTGAACTCGCAATCACGATTTCATCAAATTCACGAACCAAAGCTTTAGTCTCTGTCAGTTACCCGGATTGAGATATATTTTCGTCCAAGGTAAGACAATAAACTACATCCGACAGCAAGGCCTCTGATTGGGAGGTTTTGAGAAGCGAGGAAACGCCTATAATTTGCTGCTGTTGCCATGTTCAATCTAGCCCTGGGTGCTAACACCTGTTAGGGTCCCAACTATGGGCAAATTGTGAACCATCTAAAAAATAAAATAAAATAATTAAATCTCTAAAAATTATAAAATTACATTTTTATTCAAAAAATTACCAGCAATAAAGTTTTATATTAAAATAATAAGCAAAATATGCAAAAAAAAAAAAAAAAAAAAAATACCAGCAATACATTTGGATACTGAATTTACCAGGAATATCTTTTTATTGTAAAATCAACAACAGTACATTTCATATCCAAATGACAATCAATACTGCACGAAAAAATATGAAAACGCATTTTTATAGTAAAATTGCCAGAAATATAAATTTATAAAAAAATACCTTCAGTAAAATTTGGTACTGAAATTATGAGTTACAACCACTCTCTCACGAAATTCACAAACAAAGGCTATTATCTACTAGGCCATTGTCCTGTCGGACAATTTTCTGTAGTGAACTTGAATCTTTAAAATAAATCTGCCTGCTGATTAGGCTGCAACTTCTGCTGCTGTCCAGATTTTGATTATTTCTACTGCTGCTTACGGTGTTCAAGACTTGCCGTAATTTTTCTTTCTGTCTTTATTAGTGACTCCCATATTGTATTTATTTCTATGCTAGGCCGACAAAGGGGGTCCTCATAGCCTAGCAGATGTGGCCGAAACGTCGTGATAACAGTAACAAAGTTTACGACAATAGCCAGAATACAAAGATCATCAGGTCGAGAATTCGTATTTTCCTGATTCGATCCTTCCACCCATCCCTGTCAGACATTATTGTCGGTACGTCCTCCAGATGCCATCCAGAGTCATCTAAGTTGGTCAATGTAGGTGTGAAGCGGTCTTCCAACCGATCTCTTTTCGCGCAATAGTTTCCATGGGAGGGCCTCACAAGTTCTGACTTACTTCTCCAGGAGTGACCAGCTAGCCAGAGACTTCTGTTTCTTAGAGAGACTGAGATAACACGATGTAATGCAAGCTGAAACTAGCAACAAGCAATTGACACTTCCTGCCTCACTGTTGTGGATTCCGAGAATGGAATCCTGCACAAATAAATAAACAACGCCAGTAATTGAGATAGAAAAATAAGTGTATTAAACGTAAGAATACAGACTTGAAGTGAAGATTAGTAGTCCAGGAATGCGGGTTAGTAGAAAGTATAAGTACAAGTCTCGGTAAGTAAAACCGTAATCAACTCTCTCTCTCTCTCTCTCTCTGGACTCTTGTATAACTCTCTGAGGACACCCTGTGTCTGTCTCTCCACCTGTCTCAACGTATCTCCACGTATCTCAACGTATATCCACTTATCTGAACGTATCTCCACGTATCACAACCTATCTCAACCGCAGGTATTCTCTCTGTCAGTAAAAGTATACTTTGGACTAGTCCATCTTATGTAAAAAGGGGAGAGCCCCACAACACTAACCATGATAATTTAAGGTAAATTTTGGCAATAAAATAAATATAAATAAAAAACCATAACTCATCATCATCTTAATAATCAGGTCGAGAATTCTCGGATTCTCCTGATTCGTTCCTTCCAACCAACTCTGTCAGACATCGCTGTCGGCACGTCCTCCAGATGGCATCCAGAGTTATCTAAGTGGGTCAATGTAGATGCGATGAGGTCTTTCAAACAATCTTTTGCCGTGCAGTCGTTTCCATAGTAAGGTGTCACTCACAAGTTCTGACTTACTTCTCCAGGAGTGAACAGAAACTGAGAGAGTAGGAAGATGTCTATACAGGCTTTTCTTTGTTGGGTATTTCTTCCAGCAACTCGTAACATCGTTGTGTATGTTCCGCCAAGTGAAGCTTCTTGGTGAGGGAGAGAGAGAGAGAGAGAGAGAGAGAGAGAGAGAGAGAGAGAGTTAGATAGAGAGTGAGTGAGAGAGAGACACAGAGAGAGAGAGAAATAGAGAGTTTGATAGATAGATAGAGAGAGAGTTCCAGATGTTGCTCAGATAATCAAGGACACCCCAGGCTTTGCCTATGCGGAAGTTGATGTCTCCCTACGTTGACTGGATGTTGCCGATGAGGCAAAATAATTCCTGAACGGATTCCAATCTTAACCTGTTCAAGTCTCGGGTTAACCATCATCGTCCATTCCTCTCCGCATAAAGTTCCTCTTAACGCAACCCTCTACGTCGAGTGGCTCACTGGTCTTGCACAGGGTGAATCTTACTGAAAAATCTATTGCCCTAATATATGTTGTCGTTACAACAGCGTTTCTGCCATTGTGCCCTAGAGTCTTCATCAGAGATATATCGTCTAATCCTTAATTTTTATTTTTAGTACTGTTCAGTTATGACACCTTTTTCTACTGAGTTCAAGTACACACTGCCAGATCCAAGGATTGAACTCGCAATCACTATTTCATCAAATTCACGAACCAAAGCTTTAGTCTCTGTCAGTTACCTGGATTGATATGTCCAGGGAAAGACAATAAACTACATCCGGCAGCAAGGCTTCTTCTGATTGGGAGGTTTTGAGAAGCGAGGAAACGCCTATAAATTGCTGCTGTTGCCATGTTCAATCTAGCCCTGGGTGCTAACATCTGTTAGGGTCCCAACTATGGGCAAATTGTGAACCATCTAAAAAATAAAATAATTAAATCTCTAAAAATTATAAAATTGTATTTTTATTCAAAAATTACGAGCAGTAAATTTTTATATTAAAATAACAAGCAAAATATGCAATATATATATATATATATATATATATATATATATATATATATATATATATATATATATATCAGCAATACTCTGCGTACTGAAATTACCAGCAATATCTTTTTATAGTAAAATCAACAACAGTACATTTTATATCCAAATGACAATCAATACTGCACAAAAAAGTATGAAAACGCATTTTTATAGTAAAATGGCCAGCAATATAAATTTTAAAAAAAATACCTTCAATAAAATTTGGTACTGAAATTATAAGTTACAACCACTCTCTCACGAAATTCACAAACAAAGGCTATTATCTACTAGGCCATTGTCCTGTCGGACAATTTTCTGTAGTAAACTTGAATCTTTAAAATAAATCTGGCTGCTTATTAGGCTGCAACTTCTGCTGCTGTCCAGATTTTGATTATTTCTACTGCTGCTTACGGTGTTCAAGACTTGCCGTAATTTTTCTTTCTGTCTTTATTAGTGACTCCCATATTGTATTTATTTCTATGCTAGGCCGACTAAGGGGATCCTCATAGCCTAGCAGATTTGGCCGAAACGTCGTGATAACAGCAACAAATTTTACGACAATAGCCAGAATACAAAGAGTGTAAATAATGATACCTCATCATTTGCAGAAATTCACATAGAAATGATAAATCTTCGTTAACCTGAAAAAAAAAAAATCAATAAAGTTTCGAAGAGAATCGCGTTTCTGTCCAAAATAAATCTAACGCTGGACCCGACATCAGACTGAGCCACAGGTGTGTTCCTCATTCGTGTTCTAATGAAACCCAAATATTCAGAGTACAATGAATATTACTTATCTTTGGATTACATCGTTCTTTATTGATTTCTGTTAAAGAATTCCTTCTGGGCCACGCGTGTCTCTCCATACTTCTTTTTTTTCTTTCTTGAAGAAGGAATATGCGATTTCCCATCGTGCAACAATGATGTCTATTCTTAGGCCCGGGGTTAATGAAATTCAAGGCTTTGTAACCGAAGAAACTTCAGGGAGAAATCAAGCAATCAAAACGTGAATTCTTGAACGGTCATGAACATCGGGCGAAGATCTAGAAAATAATTATTTAACAATAATATAACTGTTAGTATGGTATGAGGACATTAAAAAAAAGCTTCATATATAATCGTTGTCTTCCATAGTTATTGATATATGAAGACCCAGCAAGATCAATTTATAGCACCAAACTTCCAATGACATTTGTGCAGATCCCACCATTTTTTTTTTCGAAAGAATCTAATACAGAGATCTGGTGTGGATAATGTGCGACTGGGTCACCAAACGAGATTCATTAGGTTTTAAATGCAGAGTTTTCATTCTTCAAAGCTTAAGATCTTAGTCCTCCCTACTATTTAATCTAGGGAGAGAGACGAAGGAACGGGTATATACATTCCCCAGGGGTACGTGCGCATAAGTGAATACAAAGAACTCAACTGGGATTCGAACTCCGCTCTCCGATTACTGATTTTGTGCTGCGATAAATTACAAAAAAAACGCAAATCCAATATATATATATATATATATATATATATATATATATATATATATATATATATATATATATATATATTTTTGAAACTTGACTAATGCATGGAATAATAATACAACAGAAAATGTACTTAGAACAAAATGTATTGAAACAAGAAAGTGTACACAATATTTACATATAGTCTTTTGTATATTCTTGGGAAGACCGTTCCTGGAGAATGTGTTGACTTAGTCGCAGTCGGGCAGAGTCTCTGGATTGAATCTCTTGAATCCCCTCCTCTCTTCCCGGTACCAACCATATTTATATGGTCGGTACTCCACTATGCAAATTAGGTGGATCCTACCACAACATATATATATATATATATATATATATATATATATATATATATATATATAAAAAAACATTTAACAAATGCGTCTCTTCGGGCGATTGTAAATTACAGGCGAGTGAACGATTACTTTTGTTATAAAAGAAAATACACCCTCCTTTTTCTCAAAAAAAAATTATAAGGCGTGATTAGCCAATCAAATATGAACTACGTTCGATTCAAACATAGGTCAGATTTAATTCGAACGTAGTTCATAATTGATTGGTTGATTAGAGTAAAGCTCTCAAGACTTATACCTTTTTTTTACAATTTTAAATCACACTCGTCTGAGGAGATGCATTGGTATGCGTCAGTAGACGAATTCAATTGTGTAGCGATTTTTACTTATTGTTTTAATATCCTAAAATAAATAATATTGCTCTACTCTGTATTGCGCACTCTTTTAAATTAAACGTATGGACGTTGGAATTGTAATGTATTCGTTCACATCTTACCTGCATTTATATATATATATATATATATATATATATATATATATATATGAAGAAATATAGTCTTAAGGTGTGCTATATTTATGGGATAAAGTGCTCAATATCAGAGATAGTGCGTGTGTAAATATAAAAGTGAAGATAGAAGTCAACACTTAGAGGCGACAGTGTGTTTCATACTAGATGCAATCCTCAGGTTTGAAGATTGCATCAAGCATGTGTTGACGTCTATGTTCACTGTATATATATATATATATATATATATATATATATATATATATATATATATATATATATATATATATATATATATATATATATATATATGCAGAAGTATAGTTTTAAAGTCTGTTATATTTATGGGTTAAAGTGCTCAATATCATAGATAGAGTGTATGTAAATATAAATATAAAAGTGAACTGGTTTCAATTCTCGGTAGTGGATGCGCAATGCTGATGAGTTCCAGGTATAGAACGAAACGGTCGACCAGTGCTTACTGCATTCTGTTCAGGTTTCTTCTAGACTCGATGAATTACTTAATTATAAGTATCTCATATCCTCCTTTCATATATATATATATATATATATATATATATATATATATATATATATATATATATATATATATATACATAGTTGGATTGCTGTGCGTTTGTGACTCTGGGTTTCACGCTCTCTGCGATCGTCAGATAAACTGATTAATTTTGGTTTTATTTATGGTGTATCGGTGTTTTATGGTAGTGAGATGAAAAGAGAAACTAATGACATCATAACACTAAACGGTCGTCCAGGACACTCTCTGCATTCCGTTGAGGTTTGTTCTAGACTCGTTAATATATAATATATATATATATATATATATATATATATATATATATATATTATAGAATTGCATGCATATATATATATTCTGTAATATGTATATATAATATATATATATATATATATATATATATATATATGCATGTAATTCTGTAATATATATATATGTTTATATATATGCATGTAATTTTAAATTATATATATATATATATATATATATATATATGATGTAATTCTCTAATGTATACAAAATATATGCCTGTAATTCTATAATATATATATATATATATATATATATATATGCCTGAAATTATGTATATATATATATATATATATATATATATATATATATATATGATTGTAATTCTGTATATATATATATATATATATATGTAATTCTGTATATATATATATATATATATATATATATATATATGCATAATTATATGTAATATATATATATATATATATATATATATTACAGAATGTATATATATATATATATATATATATATATGCATGTAATTCTGTAATATATATATATATATATATATATATATATAATGTAATATCTATATATATATATATATATATATATATGCATGTAATATATGTATATATATATATATATATATATATATATATATATATTATACTAATATATACTTTTAATACTAATATATACTTGTAATATATAATTACAACTCTGTCTCATAATATTGAGCACTGTATTTATAACACCTGCGGAAGAATTATATTTATACGTAAATATATTTTCCTATAGTATTATCCAATTCCACTTCCTGGAAATTCTCGGACTGTCGTTGCCTGGATGACTGCCCAGAATTTCATCGACTTGGAATAAGAAAACTTTGCCACACCCACCATATATTGCCTGATCGCGTACCCAATGACTACCATTTTTTAAAGCATCTTGTCAATATTTTAAGAAGCCGAAAAATAAAGAATGTACACAAACTGCATTCAAATATTTCTTGACGTCCAAACGCATAGAACTGTATCGTAAAGGCGTAAATAAACGTTTCAAAAGATGACAGAAATTCATAGATGTTCAGCCTTCCTATTTTGACTAAATTAAACGCGGTTTAAATACATTAATTCAGGAATAAAAGTTGCTTTTAAAAATATCGTAAAGGCATGAATAACCTTACAGCTAGATGACCGAATGTATAGATATTCATGATTTCCATTTTTACTAAATATAAATGTTTTTAAATACATTACTTCAGAATTGAAGTTGATTCTAAAATATCGTAAACGGATAAATAACCTTGTAGCTTGATGGCAGAAATGTATAGATGTTCAGGGTTTCTAATTTGAATGATTTAAACACTGTTTAAATAAATTAATTTAGAATTAAAGTAGATTCTAAAATACCGTAAATGGATAAACATCTTGCAATTTGATGGCAGAAATGTATAGATGTTCAGGGTTTCTATTTTGTCTGATATAAATACAGTTTAAATACATTACTTCAGAATTAAAGTTGATTCTAAAATATCGTAAATGGATAAATAAACTCCCAACTTGATGGTAGAAATGCATAGATCTTCATGATTCCTATTTTGACTGATATCAACACTGTTTAAATACATCATTCAAAAATAAAATTTGATTCTCAAATCATTTTCCGAATAACTAGATTCGAACACTGACCTCGTGTAATCATGGACGTTACTATTTTGACTATTAAACAGACTACCGCTTCCATTGATACTACATATATTTATTATTAATATCGATGCTTTGAAACTCTTTGTAGGATTAAATAAAGGAAATCAAAAACCTCACTGCTCCCGTAATAATGACAGTAAAGTAAGAAATTGTTGCTTAAAACGAAATTGGTAGAGGGTAAGGAAAACAAGAGAGAAAAAGGCAGCCACATTGATCTTTATGGGAAGTGAATTTCACGTATCTGACACCCGAACCAATATTTAGAGAATATTTGCCATCGGGTCCGGCTATAAATTACAAATATCTACCAAGGGAAGAAATTTAATGGCAGTTTCCTCGGTACATTTAGTTTTACTTTTAGTTATGTCAGATTTCTTGTTTCGATTATTCTCAGAGTTTATTAGCCGTAGCCTTTTGGCACTCTGCTTAGGCGAATTAACTTTGCCGTCTAGAATAGTGTGCACGGCAAAAAAAAAAAAAAAAAAAAAAAATATTAAAAAATTGAAAGATGTTTGCTTGATGTTTTTATGACCTTCCCGATTTTGTGTTCTTGTCTTATTATCAAGGCCATATATATATATATATATATATATATATATATATATATATATATATATATATATATATATATATATCAAAGCCAGCATCCTCGCTCCCCCTCTCTCTCTCTCTCGATTTCTGTCTGTCAATAAATATCAATAATCTCATTATATGTTCATGCTAAAATCTCTCTCTCTCTCTCTATATATATATATATATATATATATATATATATATTATCAACGCCAGCATCCCCCCCCCCACTCTCTCTCTCTCTCGATTTCTGTCTGTCAATAAATATCAATAATCTCATTATATGTTCATGCTAAAATCTCTCACTCTCTCACTCTCTCATTCTCTCTCTCTCTCTCTCTCTATATATATATATATATATATATATATATATAATTATTTATTTAAAAAATATGATTCCAACACGCTACATAAGAGTTCTCATATTTCAAAACAAGAGCCGAAAACTTCAATATAATTATTTGATTTAAATTGTATCGAGCACTATTTTTTTAAAATAATAACTAAAATACTAAGGAACTTTGGATCTACCTAACCAGTTCTTTCCTATTTTCTATATATTTTCACACACACACACACACACACACATATATATATATATATATATATATAGAGAGAGAGAGAGTGCGTGCCATATTATTATCGAGATAATTATTTTCCTAATATTTCAAAAACCGTCGAATCAATTCACACAAAATTTTCACACAATGTTGGCAACACTGACCTGCGCAATCACTGAAATTTTCCTAATGATTTGCGCGATGTAAACAAACTGGCGCCATATTTGTTATCAGTGCGGTGTGTGAATTGATTCGATTGTTTTTGAAATATTAGAAAAAAAGTTATCTCGATAATAATTTGGCACGCAGTTTATATTTAGTATATATATATATATATATATATATATATATATATATATATATATATATATATATATATATATATAACCATCTATCTATCTATCTATCGCAATCTCTTGATATCTATCTACCTACCTATCGATCGGTCGAAGGATCGGAGTCTCTTAAGTTTATGTATCTATCGATCGACCTATCGCAACGTCTTGATATCTATCTATCTACCTATCTATCTATCTCATTTTTATTATCTGTCTGTCTATCAATCTATCTTGATATTCTCTCTCTCTCCCTCTCTCACTCTCTCTGTCTATGTATCTATCGAAGCCTCTTGGTATCTATCTATTTATCTATCGATCGATCGCAGTCTCTTATCATCTATCTATTTATCGATCTATCTATCTCAGTCCCTTGATATCTATCTATCGATCGATCAATCGATCGCAGTGTTCTTGATGTCCATCTCTCTATCACAGTATCTTTATATTATCTATCTATCTATCTTCTATCTATCTATCTATCTATCTATCTATCTATCGCAGTCGCTTGATATTATCTCCTTCTCTCTCTATCTATCTATCGAAGTCTCTTTCTATCTATCGATTTACCTATCGATAGGTCAATCGGTCGCAGTGTCTTATCTATCTATCTATCTATCTATCTATCTATCTATCTATCTATCTCAGTCGTTTGATATTATCTCCTCTCTCTATCTATCTATTGAAGTCTCTTTCTATCTATCGATTTACCTATCGATAGGTCAATCGTTCGCAGTGTCTTATCTATCTATCTATCTATCTATCTATCTATCTATCTATCTTATCTATCTCTCTCTATCTATCTATTGAAGTCTCTTTCTATCTATCGATTGACCTATCGAAAGGTCAATCGATCGCAGTCTATCTATCTATCTATCTATCTATCTATCTATCTATCTATCGCAGTCTCTTGATATTATCTCCTTCTCTCTCTATCTATCTATCGAAGTCTCTTTCTATCTATCTATCTATCTATCTATCTATCTATCTATCTATCTAACGCAGTATATTGATACTATCTATCTATCGAGTGTACATCTTGCCATTCGTCCGAACATTGAATATGCTCCTGCTATTCATCTTGAGGTTCTTGACAAAATCCAAAGAAGTATTTGCAATATAATTGATCCTGACCCGGCATCTCTACTTCAATCCCTTTCTCAACTACGGGATGTGGCATCCCTCTGTCTTTTCTACAAATATTTTCATGACAACTGTTCTGACGACCTTTTTCACCTGTTGCCTCGATTACGTGAATTTAAGTTTGTTAATAGATTGGCATCTAGGTCCAACCATTTTACTGTTGAAACACTTAAATGTAACCGGAACTTCTACTCCAAAAGATTCTTTTCTTGAATTTCCTGCCTGTGAAACTCCGTTCCGCTTACTTCCTTCCCTAAAATCTACAATTATCCAAAATTTAAATGCAACGTCAAACGTCATCTTCTGTTGTCTTAAACCCCATTCAGCTTTTATCATTTTCCTCTGTACACCCCCCCACTGTACTCAGTCTTTTCTCTGACTGTCACCCTTTGTTACCCCCTGCCCCTGTGTATTGGTGGCATTCCCATCTTGCTTGGGTTAAATGATTAAAAATAAAGTATGTAAGCTACGTAGCAATCAGTTTGTTCAATTATTCTTTCTCAGTTTATTCCCGCTATATATATATATATATATATATATATATATATATATATATATATATATATATATATATATATATATATATATATATATATATATATATATATATATATATATATATAAAAATAGAAAAAAAAAATAATAGACAATGGTAATCCATATGGATTTTCCAAAAGGACATGCATAGCTCTATGCTATGAGACAGAGTAATCTATTATATATATTTTTATGTTTAACGTTCTTTTTTATAGATACAAGTATTTAAGTAAATGCTCTGTTTATAATAAACAGTATTAAATAACATTTACTGGCCTGAATGTGCGAGAAATTTTCATAGAAAATATTCGTCCTTTGATAGAATTCGAACCTGCATCCTATACGGAACCGTCATTTACGCTGACGTGCCTTAACCGACTCGGCCACAAAGGGGCGTTCGGTAGGCAAGGTCGAATTTACTGCTTATAAACATCAATCTTCTATGAATCTCGTACATTCATAACTGCTCTGGCGTATCAAATGTAAACAAATGACGTCATATATTAAGAAATGGACAAAGTCCGACAATTTATTTATTAAAGACATTTTTATGTTTAACGTCCTTTTTTATAGATACAAGTATTTAATTAAATGCTCTGTTTATAAGAAATTGTCGGACTTTGTCCATTTCTTAATATATGACGTCATTTGTTTACATTTGATACGCCAGAGCAGTTATGAATGTACGAGATTCATGGAAGATTGAAGTTTATAAGCCGATGTTTTTTTTTTCCCGCAGTAGGATGCTATTTCTTTCCGCGGTTGACCAGTTGCCATCCAAGGCTGTAGAACACAGTCTGTCCTGCTATTTATCCATAGCTGGGGAGGAGAAGAGGATTCATACCTTTCCCAAGGGTATTAGCACGTCGGTCAGACAGTTATATGCCATGCATGATACACGCTTAGGCGATCATGTATCTTTCGATACATGACTAATAAGGCAGATTTTATTTCCGCAGCAGGTTGCCATTTGTTTTTGCGTTTGACCAGTTGTCATCCAAGGCTATAAAACCCGATCAGTCTTGCTATTTATCCATAGCTGGGGGAGAAAATAGGATTCATAACTTTCCCAAGGGTATTGGCACGTAAATGCATATAATGGATTCGACTGAAAATTGAACTCGACTCTCCGATTCCTGAATCGGAGCCGCTATCCATTACTCCACCGTGCCTCATATTGCAACATTCTAACCACAAACACAATTTCTCATTCATAAATTTACAAAAATTTACTAAATTTTTAGAATATGTGAAAAAATAAAAGAAAATCCTATTTATTTATCGTTTTTTTAAAGTTCGAATATATTGCCAATTAATCGATATTTTACCAGACATTTCAATAAACAATATGATCAATAAATATTGTAAATAAACGCTATATTAAATAAATAGTGTTATAGTTTTGTTGTAAATTCTTAAGAACAAAGAAAATATATAAATTTACTTATATATCTTTAGTTTTCATTAAGATTATAATCACTTTTTGAAAACGATAAACATTCATCGTCATGTCAAGGACGACAACTGTGTCTTTGACTCACTGTTTTATTTATTTATTTTTGCGGTAACAGTGTAGAGGACAGTGTGGGTTTGCGAATTGTTGAATTATAAAAACGTGCTGTTTGTTCTTTATAGAAGGTCCTACTACAAGAAAATGGCGGACTCAAATTGTGTCCAATCGAAGATGTAATGAAAACAAAGAAGACCGATGTATACATGTCAACAAATATATGCATTAAACAAAAAATTTACAAGTAACAAAGATATTAACATTTGTGTTTGTGTGTGAACGTAAAGAGTTTGTATTTTGGTGAATGTTCGTACGTACGTGTATATGTGTTTCATGGCGTTTTCTAAGAGAGATTACATTTTTAAATGTGTTCGCTGAAATACAAAGTAAAAAAGAGATATTTAGCGACCCCCCCACCCACGAGGGTTACATGTGGCACAAGGCCGGGTTTAACGTGGGATTTCCGAGCCCGTAGGCTCGGCCAAAAATATTCCCTCTTTGAAATCCACATAAACGGTTTCAGGGGCAAGTCAACCACCCTGAACGAGACTGTGCCCTTCGGAAGAGCCTCGTACGAGTTCCTCACTGCCCGAAAGTAAAAAAGAGATCGAGACAAGAAGTTGCCCTGTATTTATAGTGTAGAGAGAGCGACCCCTAGTGAACAATTAGGGAAGTAAGGAGGAGCTAACTCCGACAAGAGAATTTTAAGTTTGTCTAGAATTACAGTAGTAATTTTGATTGCTACTAATTTTTTCCCTGGTCAGTTCGGGATGAATAACAAAATGCCAAGAAACTTATAAGCTATTGAAAATATCCACTTCATAACCATGAAACAGAGGCACATCTTTCCTTTCTAAAAAGAATTTCTGATGTTTGAAGAATTACATATTGATTTTTTTTCGAAGTTAGGCGATGGCGCTGATAACTTTTTCAGCATCTCGATATATTAAAGATTTCTATGGCCGCATGTAGGCTGGTCAAGCAGAAACCTGTTTACCGTCAGAGACTGAGATGATAATTTAATTTTAGATTAAGATTGAAATGATAATCGAATCGATTAGCTCACATGACGAGTTCGTCGAAAAGATCGAACAATCGATTCCAGAAGACTTATATGATCGACCTTCGCGTAGATTGAAAATTGTGTTGTTTTGAAAAGTTGTTCGATTTCACTGTGGGTTGTTTTGCTAGGCGGCAGGTTCTGTTGTTGCCATGGTAATAGCATCGTTTCCATGACAAAACATTTCTTTAAGTTGCCCACTCGCATCAATTTTATAGTAAAAAGCATTATCTATCTATCTATCTATCTATCTATCTATCTATCTATCTATCTATCTCATTCTGTTTGTATGTATGTATGTATCTATCTATCTCATTCTGTTTGTATGTATGTATTTATATATTCTATCTATTGATCGATTTATCTTATTCTGTTAATATATATATATATATATATATATATATATATATATATATATATATATATATAAAAAAAATCTGGGGCTATTTATCTATCTATATTTTGTTCGTATCTATCTATCTATCTATCTATCTATCTATCTCATTCTGTTTGTATGTATGTATGTATCTATCTATCTATTGATCGATTTATCTTATTCTGTTCGTGTGTATATATATATATATATATATATATATATAAAATTCTGGGGCTATTTATCTATCTATATTTTGTTCGTATCTATCTATCTATCTATCTATCTATCTATCTCATTCTGTTTGTATGTATGTATCTATCTATCTATTGATCGATTTATCTTATTCTGTTCGTGTATATATATATATATATATATATATATATATATATATATATATATATCTATATTTTTGTTCGATATTTCTATCTATCTATCTTCATTCTTAGGTTGATTTTTTCTATCTATCTATTTTCTAAGTATATATCTATTCTGTTCATATTCATCTATCTATCTATCTATCATTCTTAGGTTGATTTCTTTCTATCTATCTATTTTTTTCTAAGTATATCTAATTCTGTTCATATCTATCTATCTATCTATCTATCTATCATTCTTAGGTTGATTTCTTTCTATCTATCTATTTTTTCTAAGTATATCTAATTCTGTTCATATCATCTATCTATCTATCTATCATTCTTAGGTTGATTTCTTTCTATCTATCTATTTTTCTAAGTATATCTAATTCTGTTCATATCTATCTATCTATCTATCTATCATTCTTAGGTTGATTTCTTTCTATCTATCTATTTTTCTAAGTATATCTAATTCTGTTCATATCTATCTATCTATCTATCTATCTATCATTCTTAGGTTGATTTCTTTCTATCTATCTATTTTTCTAAGTATATCTAATTCTGTTCATATCTATCTATCTATCTATCTATCTATCTATCTATCATTCTTAGGTTGATTTCTTTCTATCTATCTATTTTTCTAAGTATATCTAATTCTGTTCATATCTATCTATCTATCTATCTATCTATCATTCTTAGGTTGATTTCTTTCTATCTATCTATTTTTCTAAGTATATCTAATTCTGTTCATATCTATCTATCTATCTATCTATCATTCTTAGGTTGATTTCTTTCTATCTATCTATTTTTCTAAGTATATCTAATTCTGTTCATATCTATCTATCTATCTATCTATCATTCTTAGGTTGATTTCTTTCTATCTATCTATTTTTCTAAGTATATCTAATTCTGTTCATATCTATCTATCTATCTATCTATCATTCTTAGGTTGATTTCTTTCTATCTATCTATTTTTCTAAGTATATCTAATTCTGTTCAATTCTATTCATCTATCTATCATTCTTAGGTTGATTTTTTCTATCTATCTATTTTTCTAAGTATATCTAATTCTGTTTATTTTCTATCCATCTATCTTGCACTATCAGGTTGATTTCTTTCTATCTATTTATCTGTCTATATCTTATTCTGTTCATATCTATCTCAGTCTATTTTCTATTTATCTATCTCTCTAGTTATTCTATCTTCACAATTTTTTTTATATCTATCTAAGAATTATCAGGTTGATTTCTTTCTATCTATTTATCTGTCTATATCTTATTCTGTTCATATCTATCTATCTATCTTTCATTCTGTTCGTATTTATCTATCTATCTATCTTATTCTGTTCTCAGAATGTTTTGTTTATATCTATCTAAGAATTATCAGGGTGTTTCTATCTATCTATCTATCCATCTATCTATCTATCTATCTATCTATCTATCTATCTATCTATCTATTCTCAGACTGTTTTGTTTATATCTATCTATCTATCTATCTATTCTCAAACTGTTTTGTTTATATCTATCTATCTATCTATCTATCTATCTATCTATCTATCTCATTCTGTTCGTATCTATCTATCTATCTATCTATCTATCTATCTATCTATCTATCTATCTATCTATTCTCAGACTGTTTTGTTTATATCTATCTATCTATCTATCTATTCTCAGACTGTTTTGTTTCTATCTATCTATCTATCTATCTATCTATCTCATTCTGTTCGTATCTATCTATCTATCTATCTATTCTCAGACTGTTTTGTTTATATCTATCTATCTCTATCTATTCTCAGACTGTTTTGTTTATATCTATCTATCTATCTATCTATTCTCAGACTGTTTTGTTTATATCTATCTATCTATCTATCTATCTATCTATCTATCTATCTATCTATCTATCTCATTCTGTTCGTATCTATCTATCTATTCTCAGACTGTTTTGTTTATATCTATCTATCTATCTATCTATTCTCAGACTGTTTTGTTTATATCTATCTATCTATCTATCTATCTATTCTCAGACTGTTTTGTTTATATCTATCTATCTATCTATCTATCTATCTATCTATCTATCTATCTATCTATCTATCTATCTCATCTCTGTTCGTATCTATCTATCTATCTATCTTTCCATCTATTCTCAGACTGTTTTGTTTATATCTATCTAACATTATCAGGGTGTTTTGTTTCTATCTATCTATCTATCTATCTATCTATCTATCTATCTATCTATCTATCTATCTTCAGTACCAAGCATACTAGGTTGACCTGTAGTTTTCTTTTCAACTAACACAGAACTATTTTTTTCTACTTGGTTTTCATCTCAAACAAAAACGTCAGAATCCAAATCATCACAGAGAAAAATCAGTTGAACTTCGCAATACGAAAGAAAACAAAGAAAAGTTATCGTCTGCTAGTCTCCGGCAAAGTCGAGATGATGAAAATGAGAAAAGAAAACCGTAATTCCCCATATCTAATGACTTAGACGCAACATACCTCGAAGGAAGACGTAATAATAAATCAAACGGAACGTGTTATTAATAACAAACAAATGAAAAAAAATCCGAATAGAATAGTTAGAAATATAATTCCTATTCTGATCTACAGACAATGTACGATGACTAAAGAATTTATTGCTGGGAAAGTTACGTTAAAACGAACAAGAATGAAAGTGTGTTTTCCAACAACGCTAAAAACTCCTAAAAATAGCATTTCGTCCACAAGAAAATGACGGGGAAACTACAGAATATATAAGTAAATATTTTTTATTATTAGATAAGAATAATAATATCTGATTTTAGAATCTATTTTTTTTTATATATAATAATGTCTGATTTTAAAATCAGCTTCTGATATATAATAATAAGGTATGATTTTGAATTTACTTTTTATATATAATGGCCGATTTTAAAATTTACCTTTTATATATAATAATGTCCAATTTTAGAATTCAGTTTTTACATATAATAATGTCCAATTTTAGAATTTACTTTTTATATATAATAATGTTCGATTTTAGCATCTACTTTTTATATATAATAATGTTCGATTTTAGCATCTACTTTTTATGTATAATAATGTTCAATTTTAGAATTTACTTTTTATATATAATAATGTCCAGTTTTAGGATCAACTTGTTATGTGTAATAATGTTCGATTTTAGAAGTTACTTTTTATATAAAATAAAGTCCGATTTTAGCATCTACTTTTTATATATAATAATGTTCGATTTTAGAAATTAATTTTTAAATATAATAAAGTTCGATTTTAGAATTTACTTATTATATGTAATAATGTTCGATTTTAGCATCTACTTTTTATATATAATAATGTTCGATTTTAGAATTTACTTTTTAAATATAAAAATGTTTGATTTTACAAGCTGCTTTTTATATTTAATAATATCTAATTTTAGAATCTCCTGTTTATATATAATAATATATGTTTTAAGGATCTTCTTTTATTCCTGCATTACTGTATTTAAAGGAGGATCTATGTTGTGATGTAATAGATAACGGCTCCAAATGCGAAATCGGAGAACTGAGTTCGAATTCCTTTGGGTTAATCACATTCACTTACACACACACACAAAAAAAAAATCCTTAGGAAAGGTTTGAATCCATCTCTACTCCCACCTTCTCCAAGTTTTTTAGCATTGGTTGGTAACTCTTGCGGAGTAGTTGAACATCCGCTCTAAATGGACTGATCTGTCTATTTAAACAGCACTCTCTCTTACTCCGCCTTGTCGGGGCTGGGAATTCAGAATACGCCGACTTCACCTCTCAGAGGGATAAAACACCCCCACCAATAAAGCGTCTTACCCAGGATAATTATTATTATAATGGACTGACTGACGTGCTTATACCTCTGGGAAAGATTTTCAGGCAGATTTTTTTTTTCCCGCAGTAGGTTGCCATTTCTTTCTGTGGTAGACCAGTTACCATCCTCGTTCATCGAAAAAGATCCTGGGGTAAGCGCCATGAGCCAACATTAGACACCTCAAAAGTAGGTCCTCATCCTTAGAAATTCATGCTGTGCATGTAGTAGGCTTGGAATGAAATCCCGTGCTATGAGATCTGCCAAGTAACCAGTAAATTGATTCTGAAAAGTACTGTCTGAATCAGGATGAAAGAAAGGCATCAATTCAAGAAAAAATACCCAAAATTGGCGAACAGGAAAGGTGTTTTCCATCAGGATAATGCAAGGTTTCACGTTTCTTTTGCGACCCGGCAAAAGTTGTTTCTGTTTGGCTTGGATGTGTTAGGGCCATATTCACCAGACATTGGTCCTTCGAAGTTTTTTTTATTTTATTCAGGTCCTTGTAAAATAATCTCAATGGTAAAAAAATATAATTCTTCGGATGACATAAAAACACCTCAATGAGTTCTTTGCCGTGAAGGCACCAAAATTGTGGGAAGATATTTTGAATCGCGTTTCATCTGTGATTTGCTGTATAAACGCAATAAAAAATGCACTTATTTTTATTTTAAATAATGACGGGTGATGAGAAATGGATAGTTTACAGCAATGTTCAGCGAAAAAGACCGTGGTATGAGCCAACTTTAGCCACCTCAAATGCAGGCATTCATCCTAAGAAAGTCATGCTGTGCATCTGGAAAGAAATCCTGTAGTGCCAGCTTCTGCCAAGTAACCAGTAAATTGATTCTGAAAATTCCTGCCCGCAACTAGACACAGCAAATCGAGAAAAAACGCCCAAAATTGGCGAACAGGGAAGGTGTTCTTTTCCATCTGGATAGTGCCAGACCACACGTCTACTTGGCGATCTGGCAAAAAAATTGTAGCAGCTTGCCTATGATGTGTTACCCCACCGGCCATATTCACCAGATATTCGGATTTACATTTATCCAGGCCTTTGCAAAATTATCTCAATGGTAAAATATTTCCTCCTTAAGCCTTATCGAAGCAATCAAACTTACTTAGATACGAACAGAATGAGATAGATAGATAGATAGAAACAAACACCCTGATAATGTTAGATAGATATAAACAAAACAGTCTGAGAACAGAATGAGATAGATAGATAGATAGATAGATAGATAGAAACAAAAAACCCTGATAATGTTAGATAGATATAAACAAAACAGTCTGAGAATAGATAGATAGATAGATAGATAGATAGATAGATAGATACGAACAGAATGAGATAGATAGATAAGTCTGATTGCTTCGATAAGGCTTAATTTCCAACTGATCTAACAAATGAGCTACATTCTGTTGTTAACCGAGGCAAGGAATGGTTTGTTAAATTTAACGCCTCCAAAACGAAACCTGGGGTTGTATTAATCTCCTGAGATAACCATTTCCGCCCGACAAAGGTATGGCTAATGCTAACCTCCAGGAGAGTGAATTATTCATTGTGTCATCTCAGACTAACGTAAAATTGAACGATTATAATGATTCAAATTCTAGGTTTACTACTAGGAAGGTTGGATCTCCATGTCTTGCTAGGAAATTTCCCTCTCCAGAATCTTACATATTTATAAACCTATCATTAATCCTTGATTTGAATATTACAGTCACATCTGGCCTGTTGCCACTGTTATATATTTAAATCTAAATAAGAGTCTGCAATATTATTGGTCTTGACGTGGCATCTCGCCTTCATCTACTGACCTATCGCTGTATCGTAGCTTCTCTGTGTACTTTTATATAAATATTTTTATGGTAATTGTCCTGATTAATGGTACCTAGACTTCAGGTATTTAAGCGCAGTACGAGATTGTTGGCAAGGTATCATCATGTTACAGGTGAAAATCCCAGGTGTTACTTCAATCGTACATCACGTTTGTGAACTTTCTTCCGGCTTCTTTATTCCGAGCTTCCTACCCACATCTCTCTCTCTGTCTCTGTCTCTCTCTCTCTCTCTCTCACACACACACACACACACACACACATATATATAGAACCAATATATATATATATATATATATATATATATATATATATATATATATATATATAAATAGATAGATAGATAGATAGATAGATAGATAGATAGATAGATAACTAGACTCGTTTCGAAAAACCCTCGAATTTTTGATTTGCTAATAATCAAATCAATCTCGAGGGAAAAAAAGGTTTAAAAAAAAGAAAGAACTACAAACATGAACTTCTGTCGACAAAAAATCGCACAGATACAGGTTTGAAGCCCAAAGAAAAAAACCCCGATACGAGTAAACAACTAACAAAAGAGCTCAATACAACCGTAGAGCAGACCTAGATACACTTAGTGAGCCAGACAAACCTACCTAGGTTTCACTTTCCCAGACGATCCGTTTAGGTGAAACCTAGGTAGGTTTGTCTGGCTCACTAGGTGTATCTATCTATCTATCTATCTATCTATCTATCTATCTATCTATCTATATATATATATATATGTATGTATATATATATATATACCGAATTGTATAATACCCTTAAAAAAAATGAAAACTACAGACAAAAGTTCATTTTCTCCATCAAGACATTCATTTCTGTAGTTCACTGCTACCAACAAGCATAAATGTTTCTTCTCCTGATGATGGCCATGTTGGCCGAAATTAGTCGAGGAATCTAAATTAAATAATGATAATAAAAACGAAAGAATATTAATCTACAACCCAGTGTGTCTGAAGATTTTAATTTTTAAAATTTTTTTATTATTATATATATATATATATATATATATATATATATATATATATATATATATATATGGTGCGAAGGAAAAGTCAAATTTAATCAAACATTGAAATAACACGAACATCTCAACTTAACAGACATATTTACCAACTTTACGTAAAATTAACTTAAAATACTAATGGGTAAATGTGTCGAATAAAATCGGCCTCCAGATGACTTCAGAATCTCCTGCTTCTCTTCTGGTATGTCTCCTTGTTAAGTTTGAGAATGCTACCATAATCCTTGCCTTCAGTTCATCTTTAGTATAACTAGGGGTTTCGTTTCTCTCGCTCAACTGTGCTCCACATATAATAATCAAAGTAATTGTAGTCTGAGGAGTTATGTGGCCAAATGTAAGGGGCTATGTGTTCGCCATGAACATGGGTGAAGAGTCCTGTTGCCAGACATAAGGTCTTCCAGAAGCCATCGTCTTGAGCCAGGGTAACACTGCCTCCTCGAGGCGCTTGATGTAGGCCTACGCGTTTAGTCTGAGGAATCTTATATATGTTGTTCTTGTCCTAAGTATTATCACTCATTACCAACCTTCGTGTGATTATTCTATTCAGTAACCTTCACTAGGTAACAACACACACACACACACACACACACACACACACACATATATATATATATATATATATATATATATACAGAGTGCAATAATAAAATTGTCGTTTACGCGACAATGAAAATAACACAGACATCTCAGTTTAACCAAAATTACACAAAAATATCTTGAAATATGAAAGAGTAAATTTCTTCACAATTATTGTGGCATCGTGGAAATGGATTGCGACTCGGATTGAGGAATCGGAGAGCCGAGTTCGAATTCTAGTCAAATCCATTACATTCACTTGCGTGCTAATACCCTTGGAAAACGTATGAATCGTTTTCTTCTCCCTCCAGCTATGGGTAAATATCATGACAGACTGGGTTCTATAGCCTTGAATGGCAACTAGTCTACCGCAGAAAGCGGTGGCTGTGTGAATATAACGTATATCAAGTCGGTGAGCATTTACATTGTCATCTTGGCAACATGTGATCGAGCATTGTCATGAATCAGAATAGATTGTCATTTCTTTTTGCTGTAGGCCAGTTGCTATCCAAGGATATAGAACCCAGTCTGTCCTGCTATTTACTCATAGCTGGAAGGATAAGAAGAGGATTCACACCTTTCCCAATGATATTAGCACGTGAAACAATTATGTGGCATGTTTGATACACGCATAGGCGATCATGTATCTTTCGATACAAAACTGATAAGGCGGATTTTTTTCCCGCAGTAGATTGCCATTTCTTTCTGCAATAGTTGACATATAACCCAGTCTGTCCTTCTATTTACCCATAGCTTGGGGGAGAAGAAGAGGATTCAGACCTTTCCCAATGGTATTTGCACGTCAGTCAGTCAGTTACGTGCCAAGCGTGATACCCGCTTAGGTGGATTGAGGAATCGATAGCCGATTCCGAATTCCATTTTAATCCATTACATTCACTTACGTGCTAATACACTTGTGAAAGGCATGAAACTACTTCTTCTCATTCCAGCTATGGGTAAATAGCAAAACAGACTGGGTTATATAACCTTGGATGGCAACTGGTCTACCGCAGAAAGAAATGGCAAAATCAGTCAGTCATGTATCGAAAGATACATGATCGCCTAAGCGTCTATCACGCATGGCACTTAACTGACAGACTGAAGTGCTAATAACCTTGGGAAAAGTATAAAACCACTTTTTGTCCCCCCAGCTATGGGTAAATAGCAGGACAGACCGGGTTCTATAGCCTTGGATGGCAACTGGTCTCCCTAGTTTAGGTAAGAGAAATTCTCTGGCAGCCATCATACGAATCGCCTGCTTCTGAGTGCTGTTGCCAGAAATATGATCTTCCAGTAGGCCACCCCTCCTGACACAGGGCAGCACAACCACAAGTCACTTGATGTAGGCCCCCGAGTCGCGTCTGAGGTTCCCATCAACAAATTCGGGGTCCTTTTCTTATTAGAACGATCAGAGTTAGTTTTCCGAACTGCCGTACCTTCGTAATCACCATTAGACTCATCCAACTCTTTCCGAATCCTCTTTATTGTCTTCAGATTGGCACACAAACACACTGAAATATTCGTATTGGTACTACTCTCGTAAATGCGAAACATGCCGTTTCCAAATTTCTGGCGGTGTCATTTGCGTCATGGTGCACTTTTTCTCGACTGACCCCACTATACTGTGCAGTCGACAAAACCCAAAACAAACAACTTGCATGCGCAAAATTAAAAATATAATATGGCGACAAATTTACCATCGAATCATATATATATATATATATATATATATATATATATATATATATATATATATGTCACGACGAAATTATTCGTAGTCAACAATTTTGAATATTTTTATATATTTCTCTGAATCAAATGCCTGTATAATGCCAGATTTTTATATATTAATAAGCTCTCACACACACAGACACACACACAACAAAAAAGAATATAAAACTCGGTTTTCAGAACAATAGGTTAAATAAAACAAATTTGACAGGCGAATTATGTAAAATAAGAAAAAAACAAAGCTATTAGTACAGGTGAAAATATCGTTTTAAATTGATTGGTTCGTGTAAGTGTAACAAATTTGCATAATTATTTTATCGGTGAAGCCTTCTAGACTATTCACTAGAACAACTCTGATAATTCCAGCAAAGAACATCACGTGGTGCATAGCGTGTCACCAATGTCATTCTTATGTTAACAACACGATCGGGAAGACAAAGGTGCTTAGCGTTGACTTGAGACAGAAAATTATTAACTCCCACAATTCAGAAAATAGCTACAGATTTATTTCAAACCGGTCAGCTATCCTTAGATCTATAGTAGAGTCCGTTAAACAGGTTTGTCAAGACAGAGAACTTAACTGGGCGTGGAAGCCAACCCAAATTATCACCGAGAACTGTCCAAAAACTGTGTTGCGAGGTTAATATAAACCCAAGTGTTGTTTGGAAGGACATCGCTAAAAGTTTAGATACGATGGGTATAAGCGTAAGTACTCACATAATAGAACGTTGCTTAAATAGAAATGGGTTGTATGGAAAACGACGACGACGAACCTCGTCTTCACTGTCCATGAAATATTGTTGCTCCATTTAATTTGGCCAAAACGTTGTTGGACAAAGAAAATTGCTGATGATGATCTCGGAATATATCAAAACTAATCGGAAAATTAAAAATGAATGAGTACAAATTTAAATAACTGAGCAGAATACTAATATCCTTAGTAATATCAAAATTAAACTGATCCACAAAAAAACTAATGTATTTGAAATAGACCTATATCCCGCATATGAGGTAATTTTGCATTTTGTTGTGTAATATATATATATATATATATATATATATATATATATATATAGTTAAGTTACGAAGAACTTGTTAAACCGAATGGGTAATTCCAAGGAGGATGAAATCTGAGAGCTCAATGTGAATAACAGAGCGAATATTTAAAGAAAACAGACCACTTTATGTGTTACAATAATTTTTTTCATCAAAACAAACTTTAAAGTCTCCGAATCATCAGGTAACATTCCAACAACGAAATGACATTTCGTTGTTGGAAGTGTTACCTGATGAAAGTCCTTAAAAAGGATTTTAGTGAAATAAATTATTGTAAATTATTGTAATGGCACCTTAAAGTGGTCTGTTTGCTATTAAATTTATATATATATATATATATATATATATATATATATATATGAAGAAAAAATAAACTGAAAAACAAAAAAAATCCTAATATGCGATTATGCAGTTTTAATGTTTAATGTCAACGTCGGACTTTTCGGTCTAATAGACCATCTTCAGGACATATTCATAAAACATAAAAAGACGATGGACATAAAAGCAATACCAATCCAAATAGATAACTGAAACATTTTATATGATCAGCGTTCCGTTTAAATATGATCACGTCGTCGTCACGTGGGCGATGTTGTGAAAACGTATTCCTAAAATTTGAGTATTTTGAATGAAAAACGAAAAGAATTTTATTTTGATCTAAAACTTATATGCCCGACGTTGACATTAAACCAGGATAATCACATATTAGGATTTTTGTTTGTTTTTTCAGTATATTTTTCTTCGTACTGTCGGATATATATATATATATATATAATATACATTTTATATATTTTTAAAAATACGTTTTATTTTTTATACTTTTTTATAGATACAAATATTTAAGTAAACGATCTGTTTAAAATAAACAGTATTAACGACCTGAATGTCCGAGAAATCTTCAAAGAAAATATACGTCGCCGACAGGAATTGAACCTGTATACTACACAGGCACATCACAGAGCTTGACATACTTTACCGATTCTTCCACAGAGGAGCCTTTTGGCTGGTAACGTCGATTTTACTGCCTTTGAACTACAATTCTCCATGATTTTCTTTTTCACGTTCATATCCAAATGCGATGCGTATCCAAATGTAAACGAATGACGTCACATATTATGAAATGGACAAAGTTCGACAATTATTTTACGACACGTTTATGTTTATACGTTCTTTTTTTAGAGATAGAAATATTTAAGTAAATGCTCCGTTTATAATGAAAAATATTAACGATATTTAGCGGCCTAAATGTCAGAGAAGTTTTCATAGAAATAGTTGTAATAATAGTAGTATATATATATATATATATATATATATATATATATATATATATATATTTTTTATATATATTTATATGCGCGGTACTTGTTACAATGTGATCAATATCAGTGATAGAGCTAACATATTCATTTGAATGGACATTTTTGTATAACCTTTGACATCCGAAACGGACACAGAGGAGAATTCTTTCTACCTACCCCCACCTACAAAATAATCAAGCACAAACTAACATAAATAATCAGTTTATCTGATGATCGCATTTACCAAGGGTCACAAACTCCTATCTATACAACTGAATATATATATATATATATATATATATATATATATATATATATATATATATATATATATATATATATATATTCTTCCGGTAATGTATTCATTTTAACCCGATATTTTTTTGCATGATTTATTTTAATCATAAAAATTTTTCTGCTTGAATTATATTAAATCACACACGCACACACACACACACACACACACACATATATATATATATATATATATATATATATATATATATATATATATATATATATTTATAGTTTTTTCCAAGCGGAGCTTAGATGTTGCACAAAGCCGAAATATATATATATATATATATATATATATATATATATATATAAAGGGAGAAAGAGAGAGAGAAACAAGGTAATAATTTTTTTTATTTCATGGGATTTTAAATAGTCATTTTTCAACGATTTTTACTGATACTATTTAATATTGGATTTACCAAATTTGGCATCTTAGAATTTAAATTGTTTTAAATTTATACCCTAAATATTACGTGTTTCAATAAAATTTTTCCAAGTGATAAATACATCTGTCCAATGGAAAATACCAAGAAAAGTTTCAAATGAAAGTTTAGTAGATAAACGAATATTACAAGAGTAAACATGTACAAATGAAAGCAATATATAAATATATATATATATATATATATATATATATATATATATATTGAACAATAAAAAAATTAAAATCTTCAGACACACTGGGTTGTAGATTAATATTCTTTCGTTTTTTTTTATTATTATTTCATTTAGATTCCTCGACTAGTTTCGACCAAAATGGCCATCATCGGGAGGAGAAATATTTCTGATTGCTGGTAGCAGTAAACTACAGAAATGAATGTCTTGATGGAGATAATGAACTTTTGTCTGTAGTTTTCATTTGTTTTTTTATTTTTTTATCTTTTTCACATGAATCTTTTAACATTCCTTGTGTTGGTCAAACAGTCTCTTTTAAGTTGTTATTTGACATAAGAGCTGGACAGATACATGTTGCTCTGAATTCTCTGGTCAGTTTGACAGTTTTATTGGACCTGGTGAGGGGATGTGTCTCTGTTTAGTGTTTGTGTGTGTGTTATTTGGTTCTTAGGGAGTGAGTGAGTATGATATGTATATGTGTGTATTGCTGTAGGTGTGTGCTATCATTTGACTCATTAGGGAGTGAGTGAGTATGATGTGTGTAAGTGTATATATTCGTGTGGGGTGAGTGTATAAGTGTGAGGGCCTCAACACCTCCGTAAGCATGTCTGTCTTGTGTGGGTGAGAAATGTGGGTAGGTTTTGATTTGTTGACTTATATATTAATACTATCTATATTGTTAAATTTATGGTTTAGCCCGGCTGGAAAGCGTGTTTTTAAACGTTGTATCCACTTATTTTCATGGGACTCTAAAATCTTTCTAATGTTATCTGCTCTGGAATTTTCTATTCTCTCAATTATAGTAAATTTGGCATGGGTTTTGAAATCATGTTTTTCCAGGCGGAAATGTTGTTCTACAGGTAATAATTTTTCATGGGGAATCGACTTAATTCGATTACAATACTTATTAATTCTGTTGTGAAAGGGCCATTCAGATTTTCCTACATATTGTTTCTGGCATAGTGTGCATTCTAGGAGGTAAATTATGTTATGACTTCTACAGTTAGAATCGTGGTAGATTTTGAAAGTAGATTTAGTGATTGCGCTAGTGAATGAATTCGTGTTTTTAATATGGTTGCAACATAAACTTCTTTTGTTGTTACATGGTTGGGAAAATCATTTTTGTTCTTAGTTCATTACGGATTACCTTGTCCCCTGAAATGTGGTTACTACCTATGATTTCTTTTAGGTTCTTAGGTCTACGATATGCAAGAGAGCTGGGTTCCTTAAACAATTTTTTTAGGTCTGGTTTGAGATGTAGTATTTCCCAACGACGTTTGATTATTTGGGATAGTGGAGGCAGAGTGGGATTGAAAGTGCTTACTAGAGGAATGCGGCTAGATTTATTTTTAATCTTGTACATTAGAGTGTCTTCTCTAAGTGTGGAAATTGCTTTATTTATTTGTTTCCTGATTAGGTGTTGTTTATAGCCACGTGTTGTGAACTGATGCTCCAGATTTTCAATGTGTTTATTTAATTCTTCATTGTTGGAACATATCCTTCTGAGTCTAAGTGCTTGTGAATAGGGAAGGTTCTCTTTGAGGTGTTTAGGGTGGGAAGACTTAAAGTGTAGATAGTTGTGGGTGTCGGTGATTTTAGTGTGTAGTGTCGTTTGTAGTTTCCTGTTTTTATCTATGTAAATGCGGTTGTCTAAAAATGTTACTGATGTTGTGGATTTTTCATAGTCAAACTTAATTGAATCGTGCACTGTGTTTAGGGTCATAAGGAATTGGGTAAGTTTGTCATCACTACCCGTGTATACAAAGAATATATCATCGATATATCTTGCATAGAATACGCAGTCGCTACCAATGAGGGGATAGATATGGATCTCCTCAAATTTTCCCATGAAGATTATAGCATATGATGGACCTGCATTGGTGCCCATGGCACAACCTCTTATTTGAAGGTAGTGTGCTCCATTGAAGTTGAAAGTATTCAATGTAAGGACATGCTCCATGAGTTTTATTGATGACTTCTGTGGCGGGGGGGGGTCTTGTTTTCTTCTTTTAGTAAGTGCTTCCTGAAGGGCGGTTAGCCCTTAGATATTTTTGTTTGAATAGAGTGATGGATATATATATATATATATATATATATATATATATATATATATATATATAAAGTGAACAATGAAGTAAACACTTAGAAAGACAGGCTGTTTCATACTAGATGCAATCATCCAGCCTGACGATTGCTTCTAACATGAAACAACCTCTAAGTGTTGACTTCAATGTTCACTTTTATGTTTCCACACGCTCTGTTTCTGATACTGGAGCACTTTAGTCCATAAATATAGCACACCTTAAGAGTATATTTATTCATATATATTATATATATATATATATATATATATATATATATATATATACAATATTTTTTTTATATTAGATAATAATAAAAGATTCTACATCGCCACATAGAAGCTTTCATTTCTTTATATATATATATATATATATATATATATATATATATATATATATATATATATTACTAGCAGTAGAGCCCGGAGTTGCCCGGGATGTAACAGTAAGAGATAGATCAAGTATCGACCATCATAAAGGCTGAAAAATAAAATTGACAAAGATTATTGTTTAAGGTTGACGGACACGCATGTCTTAATTAGTGATTTTGTTTTTTACGAATTGGTCAAACCCAAACTCAAACAAAAACATAGTTTTCAATCGTTATGAGTCTACCGATTGAATAGAATTTTATTCTGAACAATTGTCTTGTAAATGGAATTTTTAAAGCATTCTGAATGCAAAAATAAAGAAAAAAGTGTGCAAGACAATAAGAAACACTACCTGCCAAAAAAAATGAAGTTTTGTTGAAAAATGTAGGAAATCCATATATAAACGCACACACACACACACACACACACACACACACACACACACACACACACACACACACACACACAACCAACCTGGGTTTTATAATAAGTATAACTTGATATGAGTTGTCCCCCTTTCATTAATGCCTCTTAATCGTGTTTTCAAATTGATTTCGTGCAAAAGCAATTGTGTTTTTCCATATTTTTGGTGTTGTCAAAACGACCGCCAGGTAATTTTACGTAGTCCTGTGATGTTTTGTTGAAATCGGTTGAAAAATATTGGAAATCCGATCCAATATCTAAACCAACAGACACACACACACAACCTGGGTTTTATAATAAGTATGATTAATTAAAGTATAACAAACACTTATATTCCCATAGGTAATAATTTTTTTTTATTTGAAGTGAGCTTTAAAAAAGCATCTCAAAATCGTCAATACCTACAAAAAAAAAAAGGACCATAAATTAAGTCAAATAAATAAACAAACAAATAAACGTCTTCCGGCAAAATAACCGCCAAAATAGACTACCCACAATATAAATAACCGAGGAAAAAATTAAAAAAACAACACACGTGGCCTGACGATTGCGTCTAGCATGAAACAGCCTGTCGTCGCTAAGTGTTGACTTCAATGTTCACTTTTATATTTACAGACGCTATGTCTCTGATATTGAGCACTTTATTCCATAAATAGAACACACCTTAAGACTATATTATTTCATATATATATATATATATATATATATATATATATATATATATATATAGCACAGGCAATAAATCATTTGTATGTAATCCAAGTGGATCCTCGTAATAGCATTCTACCTTGTTATTTCAACTACAGCTATTCCAAGTTGGATTCATGCCTCCCCGAAGGGCATTACTTTCTTAGTATTATGAACTGTGTATGCCAAAATAATTTTTTTCTCGTCTGCTAACTAGTATCCTAAACGCATCTTCCTGTTACATAAGAAACGATACATCATCGAGACGAGAATGTCTTTACTGTCATGTTTACACGCTCCCGGACAACACAGTTTTCCCCTGCCGACTTAAAATTAAAAGGGAGAAAAAAATGACCTTTACGAATAAAGCCTATAATAAAAAGCCATTATCTTCAAAATTTGCCTGCTTGTGTTGAACTTTGTATCGGATATTTCTGAGGGAGGACGTCATTGAAGAAAGCAAGAGAAAAAAGTGATTTATTGCTCGCTGATAAACTGGTCGGGAAACAAATTTTTGTTAGTGGAACAGAAACTGTAATGACCGGTGAGGTCACAATGGGCAGATGTGGGCGCTGTGATTGGCTGATATGGAGGATGGCACGACAAGAGAGACAGAGAGAGAGAGGGGGGATGGAATGACGCGGGAAATGGAGAAGAACATGGCGGCGTGGAAGTGGGACGAGCGAGTGTTGAATATTTGTTTTCGTTGCGGGGAAAAATTACCCGCGAAATTTTATTAATATTTGAAGGAGAGTGATTTATCGAGAACTCAAAGTCACATTTCGGCCGGCGCTAGAAAACCACTTGTGCGTAAATATATAAGTATACAAAAGAAATACACACACACACACGCATATATATATATATATATATATATATATATATATATATATAGATAGATAGATAGATAGATAGATAGATAGATATGAAGAAATATAGTTTTAAGGTGTGCTACATTTATGGAATGTTTAAGTGCTTAATATCGGAGATAGAGCATATACATATATATATATATATTGTGTATTTTGGAAGCAATCCCTCTTTTATACATGTTTCATTAAAGACGACTTAAAAGTACTGCGATTAAGCTTTTTATTTCATTTTTTTGCATTTGTACATCAAGTGCGTAAAATATTTCGGCTATACTTTTAGCCATTAACAAGGATGATTTTATTTTTACTTTTGACTGAATGTATGCGTTGTGTTATATTTGCATTTAGAGATATAGGAATGTTTTATTTTCCAAATACTGTCAGCACATTGTGGCCGTGTTCATAGTTAATGTTACTGGGTGTTGGTTTTTCTTTTTTCTTATTCGGCCTTCCATTACTGTTGTAGAGTAATTTTCACAGTGGAGGCTTGTATTTCACTAGGTCGGTCCTAAATTAGGTTCGACGTACAAAACGTTAGGAACTTGAAGTAATAGTTAATGGCGCAGCAATCTTGTTGTGGGGCTCATACTTTAATGTCCGACATTGACTGACACACAACTCACTCCGCTCCACTGGCCACTGCTACTACTTATTATCTGTGGGAGTGTCTATTTACAATAGAAATAGGTACGTTCCGGTATAACAATTACTTTTTAATATTCTTTACATGTAGATGAGATTATTATGCTTGAATTTTCTACTAGTAGGTTTCGGATCGAGTCTGGTAGGTTTGTGTGTGTTTAAAGGAGACCTAGCGGATCTTGCTGTCGGATAGGTGTAAGTCGTCTGGATAGCCATGTGGTAGTGTTACCGATGTAATTATTTATGAGTTTGTTTGTAAATAATGTTGTTTATTTTAGTTATCATTTTGCAGATGCATTGTTATTTTTGAAGATAAGGTTGGGTATAATTGGTTTTGTAATAGATAATTTGATTATTTTGTTCGGGTCAACTAGTGGGGTGTATTTCTTTATGATAATTCAAAGTAAATATTCAGCTTGTTTAAAAATGACGTGTATTTGATTTGTAGAAGATGTTAATGTTATTGTTTTATCTGTATGCTTAATATCGTTATCAGTTATTTTGGAAAGAAATAGTCAAATCTGGTGGTCGATGAGTTAGTTATGAAAACCATTATTAACTACTAAAAAGTAAACACGAGGTTGAATTCTCGTGAACTCTCTATAAGAATTTTTATATAACTGCTATTTTGTATCTCAGTGGGCATTCGCTCTTAAAATATAGGTTGTAAGAGTCTCTGTTAGTGGGATTTTTTATACAATTAGGTGGTGTGAGTGTTGATACTGTATACTGCGGGAATGTATAAATGAAAGTTTATATTTTTGACTTAGTTCGTAGGTAAAGTTAAAGACAGAGTTTTTCGTAATTTAGTTTTGCGATTATCTATATCCTGTGTTTTTCGCTAATAAACTTCAGCGAAAATTTTTGCGAACAACACAAGGAAAAGATAACCTCTAAACCACAAACATGACTGTTTATCACAGTGTTCAATTATATATATATATAAACTATCAGTAGAGCCCGGCATTGCCCGGGGATGTAACAGTAAGAGATAGATCAAGTATTGACCATCATAAAGACAGAAAAATAAAATTGACAAAGATTATTGTTTAAGGTTGACAGACATGCATGTCTTAATTAGTTTTTTTTTTAGTTTAGTTTTTTTTTTAGTTTAGTTTTTTTTTTAGTTTATTTTGTTTTTTTACGAATTGGTCAAACCCAAACTGAAACAAAAACATTGTTTTCAATCGTTATGAGTCTACCGATTGAATAGAATTTTATTATAAACAGTTGTTTTGTAAATGGAATTTTTAAAGCATTCTGAATGTAAAAATAAAGAAAAAAGCGTGCAAGACAATAAGAAACACTGCCTGCCAAAAAAAAGTGAAGTTTTGTTGAAATCGGTTGAAAAATGTAGGAAATCCGATCCCATGTATAAACGAACTCACACACACACACACACACACGCACACACACACAACCTGGGTTTTATAATAAGTATGATATATATATATATATATATATATATATATATATATATATATATATATGTATTAGCAAATCGTGACTGGTAGGGATAATGCTAAGGAGGATATTAATCCAGAGAGAGCTCAATGTAGACTACGGAGCATAATAACAATAATAATATTACTACTACTAATAATAATAATTACGAAAGGATTTATCTATGTAAAATATTTTCTTCTTTTTTTTTTTTTTTTCAGTGGAAAATGTCATGATGCCATTTCTAAACTTAGGTCTCTGGGCGGGACCGGGAACTAAATATGTACACACTAGAAATCAAAGGAACTAATAATAATAATAATAATAATAGTAATAATAATAATAATAATCAAGAAGAAAACCTTAAATATATATCATTTCGTTTATAATTTATTTCGTGAATATCTATATATTCAATACTTCAGATCGAAACCTCTTAGTGAATGGAGACAATGCAGAGGGATGGTGTATTAGGTGGACAGTGGGGGGGAGGGAAAGCACGAGAGAAGAGAAGAGAGAAAGAGGGTAAGAAGAAAAGTGACGGATGGTCAGGTTCTTGTAAAAGTGTGATAGAGAGAGAGAGAGAGAGAGAAAGATAAGAAGTAAGTAATGGCGAGGGTTTCTTCAAGTCGTATTTTTTATATAATCAGGCGGTAAAATTGTTCTTACTGTATTCTACGAGAGCGTCTAAGAAAGGCATTTTATTTTTGGACTCAAATTCAAGTTAAGTATTTTTTTCAAATGTCGTTTTCAGGTTATTTCTTGTTTGTTTTTCGCTGAAATAAAACAATCGTCTACGCAGCGGTTGAGTGACTTATTTAAATATAATGTTTTCTATGTGGGACATGTGCTAAGTAAAGACGCACGAGCCGAGCGGATTTCAAATATTAACACACACACACACGCACACACACACACACACACACACACACACGAACACACACACACAAACATATATATACATATATATATATATATATATATATATATATATATATATATATATATATATATATATATATATATATATATATATATGTATATATGGAAATATAGTTTTCAGGTGTGCTATATTTATAAAAGTGTTTAATATCAGAGATAGAGCGTATGTAAATGTGAATATAAAAGTGAACATTGAAGTCAACACTCAGCGGACAGGCTGTTTCATGCTAGAGGCGGCCTGACGGTTGCGTCTAGCATGAAAAACAGCCTGTTGCCTCTGGAGTGTTGACCTCAGTGTTCACTTTTATATTTACGTATATATATATATATATATATATATATATATATATATATATATAAAGAAAAGAGGAAAAAAATATTTGCCCTGATAAAGTCCCACGTAGGACGAAACGCGTGCGTTAGATAAAAATAATTTTTCCTGTTGTTTTTTATTCGTGTTGTTCCTTTACAGATCTGTGTGTGTGTGTGTTAGTGCTAAACGCAAATAAAAGTTTCCTGTCTAAATAAAAGTTGTACTGTTACTGCCGCAGAATCCACAATCAAAATAGCAATCTGATACCCATGAAAGACAAAGCCGAATGTCGTGTGCGTGAACATATATGTTACATCTGTCGGTCTGACCATGGATCGGCGCCCAAAAGATTTTGCCTCAGATGCTGATAGCGCTGCATCATCTCTTATATATGTACAGGCCCACACAGGAATGACAGTCTAGATTACAACGAATGCATGAAAAAACGCCTTTCCCCGATGTTACGCTGTTGTGTTTTTTTTTTCGTCGAGCACGCTTCTCCCCGGCGGCAAACCTGCGTTTCCCCTCTCCTCGTTCCAGGCCTCCTGTAAATCATGTTGTTGAAACTTGACTAATGCATGGAATAATAATGCAACACAAAATGTACTTCGAACAAAATGTATTGAAACAAGAAAGTGTACACAATATTTACATATAGTCTTTTGTATATTCCTGGTAAGACCGTTCCTGGAGAATGTGTTGACTGAGTCGCAGTCGGGCAGAGTCTCTGGTTGAATCTCTTGATTCCTCCCCTTCTCTTCCCAGGACCAACCATATTTATATGGTCGGTACTCCACTATGCAAATTAGGTGGATCCTACCACAACACATGTCTCTAGCGGTGGCGAACGTTGGTGACGTCATCCCACTTTTCGATGTCCATCGTCCTCATTTCACTTTTGAAGACGGCCTAGAAGCAAGGATAATGTCCCCCTCGTACCCTCTTGACGGAGGCCCGTACCCCGTACAGAAGAACTTTCAGAATCCTCCCACTGTTGCTTCAGTGGTTTATCGTCGCGGGGTGA
>CAHIKZ030000521.1:1652500-1927500 GCA_903632075.3 Acanthosepion pharaonis | reverse complement strand
CCTCGGAGAATTCCGGTAAGATATCTTTAATCACTTCCAAGATACAGCGGTTCAGATCTTAATCTAACAAGTTGGACAATTTTGCTGTTACAGGATTTGGACAGTTTTGAAGTTACAGCAGGAATATATATATATATATATATATATATATATATATATATATAATATGCTGTTACAGCTGGGATATATATATATATATATATATATATATATATATATATATAGATAATATTAGTGGAAAATATACATACATATGCAAAATATATATATAAAAAATACCCATACATTGTCAAATTTTCTCAATTATATAGATATATTTGGTCCTTGCTAAATTAGACAATTGTTATATTCATCTTCATATATTTATATTTGATTTCTAACCTGTAGTCGATATTAATTTGTCAAATTTTCTCAATTACAAAGCGGCCCTTTAAGTAAACACAATTTTATTTTCCTTCGTCCCATCTCTCTCCCCGACCTCTTCTCTTTCCTTTTTTTTTCCCCACCTCCTATCCTAATTGTCTATGGTGTGTATATGTCACCACGAAATGTATCTTTATGCATTAGACATCCGTCGACTTTCTTTCTCGCCTCTTTTTAAATCCCCCCCCCACATCTCCTATAATTCTCTCTGTTAAGATTTCATCTCCCTCCTCCTCATACTTACACTTTCCCTAAATTCTGTTTTGATTTCCGGAGTTGTTTTTTTTCTGTTTTCATTTTGAATTTGTAGGTCTGATGATTTGGATCGTATTTACGATTCCAATGGAATAAATTATGACCATGGAATATTAGTGTTTAAGCCTTTTTTATTATATATATATATATATATATATATATATATATATATATATATATATATATATTGTAATCCACAGACATATTAATTCATTAAACAGTATATATATATTTATTTCATCTACCAGCCTGAATATTCGAGGGATCATATTTTTCCAACAAGATTTCTCGAATATACAGACTAAGGGATGTAAATAAATAAATATAATGTTTAATAATAAAAGCAGAGCATCTACTCAAATATGAGTATCCATTATATATATATATATATATATATATATATATATATATATTAACGAAAATGTCATTTTTAAATAGTCAGACCTAGGGATCGGAAGCACATAAAGTGTATATATATATATATATATATATATATATATATATATTTATATATCCCTAGATCTGACTATTTAAACATGAACATGACATTTCCGTTTATAAAAACCCCGAAGAATTCCGGTAAGATATCTTTAATCACTTCTAAGTTACAGCTGTTCAGATCTTCATCTAACAAGTTGAACAATTTTTCTGTTACACGATTTAGACAATTTTGCAGTTACAGCCGGAATATATATATATATATATGAATTGCCATACGCACAGACAGTGTTTTGCTGTTTCAAAGCTCACCATAGTGGCTAGAAATTCGATTGCTTCAAGCCCTGATCGAAACACGCAGGTGGGAAGGTAAATTTAGACGTATTTATTTTTAGAGAAAAACGCCAGGTGACTGGAGCACGCGATTCGTCTCCATGAAGTGTCTTGCATCAGGAGCAGTAATATATATATATATATATATATATATATATATATATATATATATATATATATATATATATATATATATGAGAATACGGATATTTTACCCAGTAAATAATTAAAAATATCAAATTTAGATTGTCGGGATTATGTAGATATTATTCTTATAATTTTCCGAGTTATGGGGTATTATAATGTAAGCTTGATGTGTTTAGCATACAGACGTTTTTAGCACCAATGGATCGGTGCTAAGGGAGATTTATTTTGGTTTTCCTTGCTTCCGGTAGAAGGGCGGTGACTATTTTACCACAACCTCCGCGGGTACCTTGAACCCGGATTGAACTTGGTTGAGATCAACGTCTGGGCAGTCTTTGTTGTGCTGGTGGAGGTGTTATGAAAGATCAACTGTTGCTCAGAGAGAATTTCCAACCTTTCCACTTATTCTTGTGTCGTTAGTAGAAAAGACAGAAACAGAAAAACATAAAAGCAAAAGCATTGAAATAGGAAAGTGTTAAACTTTGACATCGAACAGAAAAAAATAGCAATTAAAATTCAAATGTTTGGCAATTTAAAGAATTACATTCGCAACGAATCTGATGAACAGATTTTAATCAAGCAATTATGGAGTCGGATGCAATGGCGACCGCTTGAATGAACGGTTTAATTTTTTTTTTTTTTTTTTTTGCACATTATCATTTAGCTGGTGTCATATTCGTTGCAATTTTAATGAAGATATTAAAAATCAAACCAGATGAAAACGCACAGCAATTGATTTTTAGGTCGTTCAAGACGCGCGTATTTTTCTGTGAGAATAATAACGAATGTAATTACTCTCCTAACAATTGAAAATATTCAATGTTGAATGGATCAGAATTGACTCCATGGACATATTTGAATGGGAAAGTATATTTTTTTTATTCTTTCCATTTCAGTAAGTATTGAGTTAATCGTCCAGTTTATGGAATAAATAATTTCCTCTAAACTTTCAGTGGTTCAGTCACTTGAAGAAATGAGTTTTCTATATACAACAAAGCTATTATCAACTACCTTTTTTCCCATCACAATGGCTAAGGCGAAACTCCACGACAGCGCCTATCTGAGTCTATTGGTCTCACATTTTCCACTGACCAGAGTTGGAAGGAATACAATGAAACAATAACCTCATTATCCGCAAGAAAGTTGGTTCTTTTTCTCGCGCCAGATGGTTATTTCTTCGTTTGAGACGATCCTTCAAATCAACGAATCTGTCATTCGACTTTGTATTGAATACTGTTGCCATATATGGTCTGGTGCCCCGGTTGTTCACCTCGAGGCTCTCAACAAAATCCAAAGACAAATATGCACTGAGATATGTCCTGACCTAACGTCTCGTCTTCAGTCATTTTTCTCAGAGACGTGATGTGGATGTAATCGGGAATTTCTATAAAAAACTCATGGTAACTGATCTGGCGAGCTACATTAAATGATGCCCAAATTGCATGAATATAAACGTAATACAATGATAGCAATTTTCTTTAATATTTAACTAAATTTTAAGTTATTTATTATATTTCCTAAATATTGTTCCGCCGTCTATTTACTCAATCTCTCTAGGTAGGTTAGGCGTTGTTTTCCTCTGTACCTCTTGTCTTCAATCTCCAAATCCTTATTTTGCCATCCATTTACTCAATCTCATTAGGTTGGTTATGTGTTGTTTTCCTCTTTCCCTCATGACTTCAATCTCCTAAACCTTGTCCCGCCATCCATTTACTCTATCTCTCTAGTTAGGTTATGCGTTGTTTTCCTCTGTTCCGCTTGCTTTCAATCTCCTAAACCTTGTTACGTCATCCATTTACTCAATCTCTCTAGGTAGGTTATGCGTTGTTTTCCTCTTTTCCTCTTGCCATCATTCTCCTAAACCTTGCTCCGCCATCCATTTACTCAATCTCTCTAGGTTGGTTATGCGTTGTTTTCCTCTGTTCCTCTTGGCTTCAATATCCTAAACGTTGTTCCGTCATCCATTTACTCAATCTCTAGGTAGGTTATGCGTTGTTTTCCTCTGTCCTCTTGCCTTCAATCTCCTAAACCTTGTTCCGTCATCCATTTACTCAATCTCTAGGTAGGTTATGCGTTGTTTTCCTCTGTCCTCTTGCCTTCAATCTCCTAAACCTTGTTCCGTCATCCATTTACTCAATCTCTCTAGGTAGGTTATGCGTTGTTTTCCTCTGTCTCTCTTGCCTTCAATCTCCTAAAGCTTGTTCCGCCATCCATTTACTCAATCTCTCTAGGTAGGTTATGCATTGTTTTTCTCTGTTCCTCTTGTCTTTAATCTCCTAAACCCTGTTAGCGCCATCCATTTACTCAATCTCTCTAGGTAGGTTATGCGTTGTTTTCCTCTGTCCCTCTTGTCTTCAATCTCCAAATCCTTATTCTGCCATCCATTTACTCAATCTCTCTAGGTAGGTTATGCCTTGTTTTACTAAGTACCTCTTGCCTTCAATCTCCTAAAACTTGTTCCGTCTTCTATTTACTTTATCTCTCTAGGTAGGTTATGCGTTGTTTTCCTCTGTCCCTCTTGTCTTCAATCTCCTAAACCTTGTTCCACCATCCATTTACTCAATCTCTCTAGGTAGGTTATGCGTTGTTTTCCTCTGCACCTCTTGCCTTCAGTCTCCTAAACCTTGTTCCACCATCCATTTACTCAATCTCTCTACGTAGGTTATGCGTTGTTTTTCTCTGTCCCTCTTGTCTTCAATCTCCTAAACCTTGTTCCGTCTTCCATTTACTTTATCTCTCTAGGAAGGTTATGCGTTGTTTCCTCAGTCCCTCTTGCTTTCAACCTCTTTAACCTTGTTCCGCCTTCCATTTACTCAAACTCTCTAGGTAGGTTATGCTTTGTTTTCCTCTCTTCCTCTTCCCTTCAATCTCCTAAACCTTGTTCCACCATCCATTTACTCAATGTCTCTAGGTTGGTTATGCGTTGTTTTCCTCTCTCCCTCTTGTCTTTAATCTCCAAAAGCTTGTTCCGCCATCCATTTACTCAATCTCTCTAGGTAGGTTATGCGTTGTTTTCCTCTGTCCCTCTTGCCTTCAATCTCCAAAACCTTGTTCCCCCATCCATTTACTCAATCTCTCTAGGTACGTTATGCGTTGTTTTCCTCTGTCCCTAATGCCTTCAATCTCCTAATCCTTGTTCCACCATCCATTTACTCAATCTCTCTAGGTAGGTTATGCGTTGTTTTCCTCTGTACCTCTTGCCTTCAATCTCCTAAACCTCGTTCCGCCATCCATTTACTCAATCTCTCAAGGTAGGTTATGCATGGTTTTCCCCTGTTCCTCTTGCTTGCAATCTCCTAAACCTTGTTCCGCCATCCATTTACTCAATCTCTTTAGGTAGGTTATGCGTTGTTTTCCTCTGTCCCTCTTGCCTTCAATCTCCAAATCCTTATTCTGCCATCCATTTAATCAATCTCTCTAGGTAGGTTATGCCTTGTTTTACTAAGTACCTCTTGCCTTCAATCTCCTAAAACTTGTTCCGTCTTCCATTTACTTTATCTCTCTAGGTAGGTTATGCGTTGTTTTCCTCTGTCCCTCTTGTCTTCAATCTCCTAAACCTTGTTCCACCATCCATTTACTCAATCTCTCTAGGTAGGTTATGCATTGTTTTTCTCTGTCCCTCTTGCCTTCAATCTCTTAAACCTTGTTCCGTCTTCCATTTACTTTATCTCTCTAGGAAGGTTATGCGTTGTTTTCCTCAGTCCCTCTTGCTTTCAACCTCTTTAACCTTGTTCCGCCTTCCATTTACTCAAACATTCTAGGTAGGTTATGCTTTGTTTTCCTCTCTTCCTCTTCCCTTCAATCTCCTAAACCTTGTTCCACCATCCATTTACTCAATGTCTCTAGGTTGGTTATGCGTTGTTTTACTCTCTCCCTCTTGTCTTCAATCTCCAAAACCTTGTTCCGCCATCCATTTACTCAATCTCTCTAGGTAGGTTATGCCTTGTTTTCCTCTGTCCCTCTTGCCTTCAATCTCCAAAACCTTGCTCCCCGATCAATTTACTCAATCTCTCTAGGTAGGTTATGCGTTGTTTTCCTCTGTCCCTCTTGCCTTCAATCTCCAAAACCTTGTTCCCCCATCCATTTACTCAATCTCTCTAGGTAGGTTATGCGTTGTTTTCCTCTGGCCCTCTTGTCTTCAATCTCCTAAACCCTGTTCCCCCATCCAATTACTCAATCTCTCTAGGTAGGTTATGCGTTGTTTTCCTCTGTCCCTCTTGCCTTCAATCTCCAAAACCTTGTTCCCCCATCCATTTACTCAATCTCTCTAGGTACGTTATGCGTTGTTTTTCTTCTGTCCCTAATGCCTTCAATCTCCTAATCCTTGTTCCAGCATCCATTTACTCAATCTCTCTAGGTACGTTATGCGTTGTTTTCCTCTGTCCCTAATGCCTTCAATCTCCTAAACCTTGTTCCGCCATCCATTTACTCAATCTCTCAAGGTAGGTTATGCATGGTTTTCCCCTGTTCCTCTTGCTTGCAATCTCCTAAACCTTCTCCGCCATCCATTTACTCAATCTCTTTAGGTAGGTTATGCGTTGTTTTCCTCTGTCCCTCTTGCCTTCAATCTCCAAAACCTTGTTCCGCCATCCATTTAACAATCTCTCTAGGTAAGTTATGCCTTGTTTTTTCTAAGTATCTCTTGCCTTCAATCTCCTAAACTTTGTTCCGTCTTCCATTTATTTTATCTCTCTAGGCATGTTATACGTTGTTTTCCTCAGTCCCTTTTGCTATCAATCTGCTAAGCCTTGTTCCACCATCCCTTTACTCAATCTCTCTAGGTAGGTTATGCGTTGTTTTCCTCTGTCCCTCTTACCTTCAATCTCCTGAACCTTGTTGCACCTTCCATTCACTCAATCTCTCTAGGTAGGTTATGCGTTGTTTTCCTCTGTCCCTCTTGCCTTCAATCACCTAAACCTTGTTCCGCCATCCATTTAATCAAACTCTCTAGGTAGGTTATGCGTTGTTTTCCTCTGTCCCTCTTGCCTTCAATCCCCTAAATCTTGTTCCATCATCCATTTACTCAATCTCTCTAGGTAGGTTATGCGTTGTTTTCCTCTGTCCCTCTTGCTATCAATCTCCAAAACCTTGTCCCGCCATCCATTTACTCAATCTCTCTAGGTAGGTTATGCGTTGTTTTCCTCTGTCCCTCTTGCCTTCAATCTCCTAAACCTTGTTCCACCATCCATTTACTCAATCTCTCTAGGTAGGTTATGCGTTGTTTTCCTCTGTCGCTCTTGCCTTCAATCTCCTAAACCTTGTTCCGCCATCCATTTACTCAATCTCTTTAGGTAGGTTATGCATTGTTTTCCTCTCTCCCTCTTGCCTTCAATCATCTAAACCTTGTTCCGCCATCCATTCAATCAAACTCTCTAGTTTGATTTTGCGTTGTTTTCCTCTGTCCCTCTTGTCCCACATTCCCTTAACCTTGTTCTGCCATCCATATTCCCAATCTCCCTAGCGTAATATATCAGTGAGTGATCAAATCGCGCATGTTTATTGTCAATCCACGCCGCTGTTAAGACCGGTTTTATCTTATATTAAAGTACCTTTTTTCAGCGCTGAAAGCTGGTAATGTTTTTTTCAAAATATGTTAAACATGCTTCATAATTTATAATTTTCTTAAATCAAATTTTGAACAAATTATAATTAATTTTTAAAGGAATTTTTAAACGGAGACTTTCACTTTTGTAAAGAAAATTTAAAAAAATGTAGCTGATGATATATTTCCTTTCAAATTTGCTGATTCCAAAAATAGAAAAAACAAGATTTCTAAGGAAAACTTTGGACTTTTTAAGAATGATTAAATAATGTAAAACATATCCAAACATACTTTGATCTTTTCTCTTGATAATAACATAAATATTTAGTAATATAAAGTTTAAGTACTTTTTTTTTATTCATGCTATGCTATTTTTTTATCGATCTTATGGAGATACCTACCATAAAGTATCTTATTTCTCATACTAAAGGCGTTATTTTTAATGAAATATATTAAGTACCAGAATGTTTTTTTATTATACTAAATACAAGTCCTCCTAAGTCACTTTGATCTTAGTATAAACCAGATATCTTTTGAAAAATTGATTTGAAGGCTTTTTTCTTCTTTAGTACTGAGCATGAATAAAAAAAGTCACATTGTACCACTACTTGGAGTCACATTGGACGATACTGAGTTGAATTACTGATTTCTAAATAGCACCTGTTTTCTCTATACTGCCAATGTACCTTGCCCAGTAGTGAAGTCTGTTATTCTTATTTTGTTTAAATTTAAATCTAAATTTTGCAACTTTCTTCCGTATCAAAACTTTTTTCGAGACAAAATACCCAAAACACGTACACTTGGGAAAAAAAAAAGGGATCATTACTTTAAAAAAAAAGAAAGAGGGATATTCAAACAGAGAAATTAAAAACAAACAATCCCAGAACTACGAACTACGATTCATTATACAATTATGATCGATCAGGAAACGGGACTAAAGAAAACAATCAATGGGGCTGAGAGACCAAAAGCAGCAACAAGAGCAGAGGACAATTTCATCAGAGTCACTAGCTTGTGTGACAGAAGTCTGACTGCTCCAAACATCACTCCACAACTGAACCAATATCTTGCAAAAATTGTCAACATCCACTGTGAAGAGAAACTGTGAAACTGGCCTATATAGCAGAATTCCTGCCAGGCAACACTGTTGATGAATCAGAACAATGCCAGAAGGTTCCAGTGGGCCAAAGCGCCCAAGGACTGGAGAACATAACAGTGGAATAAAGTAATTTGAACTAAGGAATCAAAGTTCGAAATATTTGGCTAAAATAGAAAGGTCTATGGGCGGTGAAGAGTTGGTGAAAGAGCTGCACCTCCCCCCTGTTTCACATCAAACGTCAAGCATTGAGGAGGTTCTGTTATGGTGTGGAGGGCTTTTGCCAATTGCAAATTCCGGTATTTGCACCAGGTGAAGGGTAAATTGAATCAGACCGGCTATCACAGCATACTACAGCATCACGCGATCCCATCTGGGACGCAGCTTGTAGATCAAGGCTTTGTACTCATGCAAGACAATGAGCCAAAACATACTAGTAAACTCTGCCAGAGGTACATTAAAAGCGAAGTGGAACAGCACGTCCTTCGACTGATGTCTTGACCGGCGCAATCAACGGACTTAAATATATGTGTGTGGGATAAACTTGACTGAAAATCAGAGCTAAACAATACACAAATACGACTCACTTCTGGCAACTCTTGCAGGAAAGCTGGGAAGAACTATCTTCAGTCTACTTCCAATATTTGGTAGAAAGAATGCCGAGAATCTATGAAGCAGTGATAGCGGCCAAAAGGTGTCGTTTTTGATGAATCAAAAATTAAAAAAAGATTTTGTGTGTTTTTGTGTTTAATTTGTATTTAATGTGGTTTAGTGGGACATGTATTTAGTATCATACTTATTATAAAACCCAGGTTGTGTGTGTATATGTCTCTGTGTGTGTGTGTGTGTGTGTGTGTTCGTTTATATATTGGATCGGATTTCCTACAAAACTTCTTTTTGGCAGGTTTAGTGTTTCTTATTGTCTTGCACACTTGTTTCTTTATTTTTACATTCAGAATGCTTTAAAAATTCCATTTACAAGACAATTGTTTATAATAAAATTCTATTCAATCGGTAGACTCATAACGATTGAAAACAATGTTTTTGTTTGAGTTTGGGTTTGACCAATTCGTAAAAAAAAAACTAATTAAAACATGCGTGTCCGTCAACCTTAAACAATAATCTTTGTCAATTTTATTTTTTCAGTCTTTATGATGGTCGATACTTGATCTATCTCTTACTGTTACATCCCCAGGCAACGCCGGGCTCTACTGCTAGTATATATATATATATATATATATATATATATATATATATATATATATATATATATAAAAAACGATAGTTTTTATAAAGATACATACATATATATATACATATAAATATAACGATACTTTTTTACAAAGATACATATACATTATATATATATATATATATATAAAAACGATAGTTTTTATAAGGATACATACATATATATATACATATAAATATAACGATACTTTTTACAAAGATATATATATATATATATATATATATATATATATATATATATATATATATACGATACTTTTTATAAAGATACCTTTTTATCCGACCTCATATACCTATATATATATATATATATATATATATATAAACGACACTTTTATAAGGATACATACATATATATATATATATATATATATATATATATATATAAAAATATAACGATACTTTTTACAAAGATACATATACATTATATATATATATGATACTTTTTATAAAGATAGTTTTTGATCCGACCTCATATACCTATATATATATATATATATATATATATATATATATATATATATATATATATATATATATAACGTTATGCAATAGAACACAATAAAAAGGAAGAAATACTAGAGTCGAACATAAAGAAACGAACCCAAATATCGAAAATATTGAACAACTGTGGTAAAGGATAGTAAAAAAAAAATCCAATGTATTCATCGGAATTTAAGCTGGGAATTATGATATCATTTATCTATATATATCTATATATTACAATAAAAATAATCTAAAAAAACATTTTTGACAATACAAACTCTTCAAGTATTGATTGTTAAAAAAATACTGGCTTTTGGACAGTACTAACAAGTAAAGTATCAATTGATACCAATACTACCTTTTTGACAGTATTAACATATAAAGTGTCAATTGATAAAAAATACCAGCTCTTTTACAATAGTAACACCTGAAGAATCAACAGATAAAAATACTAGCTTTTTTCACAGCACTAACATATAAAGTATCAATTGATAAAAATAAAACCATTTGACAGTATCAACTTCTAATGTAGCAATTTGTAAAAATACTCGCTTTTTAACAGTACTAAATTATTAAAAAATATAACGAATGTTCTTTTTGGTGCTGTGATCTTTTAACGAGAAACCTGACTCTCAGCGATAAATTTCTGATAATAAATATCTATTATACATAAACTCAGACATGTTGAAATCGAACCATTTTTTTTTTTACTCCAGGCAGCTATTTTTTCAATTGTCACGATTAACGTTGATTGTTTATTTTTTGTCCTTCATTCTTGTTGTATGTGAAAACGAAGAGGATCGATCAGCGAACGATTCAAGAGCAAACGAACAATCGAAAAATGTCAGTCAAATGAATTTTTTTTAGCTCCAGCTGCAGGTTATCGACTTTATTGTTTATCAGATTTTTACATCTTGGTCACGTTCTTTCGACCACCCCATTGCCACACCACCAGAGTCAACCCGCCATCTGCAGACTGGAGGCAACCTCGCGGGAGACCACGCAACCGCTTGTTGAGCGTCACCCGATCAAGACCTCCAGCAGATCAATCAGTCTGTTCCAACGCTCAGCCAAGACCGTAAATCTTCGTAATGGGCGCAAAGTTGTTCCTTTCAGCTCAAGAGGCGTATCACAAAAACTTTAAGAATAACATTATTCGTTTCTTATAAGATCTACTTATTAAATCAGTACCAGTTGTAACCTAGGGAAGGTTACTGAATAGAATAATCAAACGAAGGTTGTTAATGAACGATAATACTTAGGACAAGAACAACGCATACAAGATTCGCCTGCGACGCGGAGAAGTAGTAGTCAACTGCTAGAAGTCAGTCAATTGAATTCGACAATGAATCTCCAACTGCAGGATATATACCAACCGCCCCACGCGGTCAGATGTGGCACAAGGCCGAATTTAATGTGGGGCGACAAATCCCGTAAACTCGTCCCATCATTCCGCATAGGAGCACGTATAATACGGGGTCGGGTAGCTGTTTCCCGAGACGAGACTCTGCCCTCCGACACGGCCACGTCTGGGGATCCTCTCTGCCCGGAGGCAGAGATTTTGACCAGCACAGCTGCAGACGAATCTCCAAATCTAGACCAACATGCAGTATTTACTACTGTATTTATGGGAATGGGGGGGGATACCCAAAAACGTCCGTAGGTATGCTACAACAGCCCCATAAGCCGCTCAAGTTCACAGTTGTTGCATAAACGGTCCTCTGTCATGTTTTTTTTCAAGCTTTTAACACTGATATGTGCTATATATAGTTCGAATGTAAAGTCGCTCAGGGTTTCAGAACAGTTCTAACTTCATCCAATTGCTGAAGATATTCCCTAAAAGGATTGAACCCTTCACCATCAATTAATAGCTTACGGTCAAATCACGCTGAAAACACCGGTTCTCGTTCGATCACCGAAGTTAAGCATCGTAGAGCCAGGTCAGTACTTAGATGGGGGACCGCTTGGGAACACCTGGTACTATAAGCCCCCAAAGTCCAACCCTTACCTCACAGTCGGTGCGGGGTGTAAACGGTAGTGTCAGAGCTATGCCGCCCGGAACTTCGTTCCTGGTAGGGCCACCCAAGGCGGACAGGTCTGACACACACGCCGGCTAACAAGGGCTCTGGTGAAAATCCAAGGAGCGTCTGCATCGGCAACCGGCGGCTTCTGGTCGTTCCTGTCTCTGCGTCTGTGGGAACCCCGCGGCAAGCAAGAACGTTATTCGAGTAGGCCTGGGTACCCTACTTCTGTAATTTATCCCAAGAATCTTCTTCTCATAACAGGAAGAAGCCAGCTCAATCCGCCCAGGGTGAATGCCGCATCAGTACAGTACAGTACATCAATTAATAGCTGCAGAGTTAAAATAGCCTAGAGTAGATGTGCCACAAGGCTGAACGTGAGGATCGAACTCACTACTTAGTCATAATTGTTCTAGCGACCTAAAGGATTTTCTAAAGCGTGGCTTATTCCTAGCACAAGACCGACAGTATGGGGCACCTAGTGAGGATCAAACTCACTAGTCAGTCGTAACCTGACCTAGCAAGATAAGATTGCTAACCATTACGCCACGTCGAAGTGACCTAAATGACATTATAAGTGTCGTTTAGATGTAACACAAGGCCGAATGTATGGGGCGCCCACTGATAATTGAAACTCCTTTTTCAGTCGTAATTGATCTACAGAGGCAAGTTTGCTAACCATTACGCCACGTAGAAATCCCCCCCCGCATAGTTAAAATGTTTCTCTTTTAACCCTGCAGATATTAAATGCTTTATAATAAAATAATTGATCTATAATAATAATAAAAAATCTTACGTGCATATTGCATTTGCTCTTGTATAATCACCGATGTTAAGCATAGGTCGGTAACCAGATAGTCGGTAACTAGATGGTCGGTAACTAGATGGGTGACCGCTTGGGAATATCAGGTGCGGTAACCTCGGATCTGCGGGCGGGGAAATGGATAACGCCTCTAGATTGAAAATCGGTGAGCGCAGTTCCATTTCCAGTTGGGTTCGTTCTATTGAAATACAACTACACCTCTCCCCAGATAGAGGTTACTTTAGTAAGAGTTGTAAACACCGATTAATTATAAAACACATAATGACAAAATGCAAAAGATATATATATATATATATATATATATGTATGTGTGTGTGTGTGTGTGTGTGTGTGTGTGTGTGTGTGTGTGTGAAAAGTATATAAATATAAATAAATATATATATGTATAATTATTTATATATTATATGTATGGGTAGTTATTAGAAAGCGCTCAATATCAGAGATAGAGCTAACATATTTGGTTGATAGATGTGATATATATATATATATATATATATATATATATATATATATATATATATATATATATATATATGAAAAAAAATATATACGGAAAAAAACAAACCAAAATACTTATATACAATTATGCTGTTTTAATGTTAATATGTCAACGTCGGACGTTTCGGTCTAATAAACCATCTTTAGGACATATTGACAATGTTATAATTTATGGATATGTCCTGAATATATATATACGCCTTAAATGCTAAAATATAACAAACCAACTATTGTCATGCCCTTTTTGTTCCATTTGTAAGGAGATTTATGTTCCACTCGAGAAAAATAATAAATTCTGCTGATTCTCCTGGTCCGGAACTCCTGAGATATATTTAAACATCCTTGATAAAATCCAACGAAGAATCTGCAATCTTACTGGTCCTGACCTAGCATCTAGGTTTCAGTCTCCTTCTTATCACTGTCATGTAACTTCCTTGTGCCTGTTTACATAAATATTTTCATAGTAACTGTTCTGATGAAATTACGCAATGGTACCCAGACTTTATGAATTTAAACGCAGTACTAGATTGGCGCTAGGGTCCCATCATTTTAAAATTGAAATGGCTACATGTAACCGTGAGATATATGCTGATAGTGTCTTCTCTCGCTTGTGGATCTGTCTCCTGGTTTCTTGCTTCTTAGTGAGCTCTCGTCCTGGGTATGACTATAAAGTACATCCGCGTCCTGGGTAAGACGATAAACCACGTCCAGCGGCAAGGCCTCTGATCAGGAGGTTTTGAGGAGCGTGGAAGCACCTCTTAATTGCTGGTGTTCCCAGGTCCAACCTGACCCGGGGTGGTAGCACCTGTTAGGGTCCCATCTATCGGAAAATAGTTAACCCCGAAACTGGGGCCAAAAAACTATTAAAGTGTAAAAATTGGTTTTAATACCAGAAATACTTTGTAAAAAGAACTTATTTCCAGCAATAAATTTCTGAAGAAAATAAAACTATTACTAGCAATACATTTTTGAAAAATATATTACCAGAAATAGATTTTTAAAAAAATAAATATTACTACCAATACATTTTTGAAAAAACATTTTACCAGAAATAGATTTTTAAAAAATAAATATTACTAGCAATACATTTTTGAAAAAAAAATATTACCAGAAATAGATTTTTAAAGAATAAATATTACTAGCAATACATTTTTGAGAAAAAAATATCACCAGAAATAGATTTTTAAAAAATAAATATTACTAGCAATACATTTTTGAAAAAAATATTACCAGAAATAAATTTTTGAAAAAACGTTATCAGCAATAAAAATTTTGTCAGCATTAAATTACCCATTGAGATTGATATGCCGTAAAACAAACCAGTATATATATATATATATATATATATATATATATATATATATATATATATATATATATATATATATATATATATATATTACCAGCAATGAAAGTCGTGTCGGCATTAAATAGCGCATTGATGTTGATATGATGTAAACCAAACCAAACCAAATCAAACCAAACCAAACCCAGTCAACTATGTACTTCAAAAATTTCAATACAATGTCGATTTTTTTTTCTGTCTTCTTAATTCTTTTATTGTCCTCTCTCCTTAATAGTATTTTTTTATCATATTTTCTAGCAATCAGTAAGCTCTTGCGCCCTCGTGACTTTATTGCCTAGCTTGTGGGTGAAATGGTTAAAAAACAAAAAACAAAGAATATTTTTAAATGGAATATGAAAAAGTTTTGTTTTAACCTTCCTCCGAAATACAAACACCATTTATACATTTACATCGCTGAGTCAAGAAACATTTAGTCGGCTCAAAAACCACAATAAATTACACTTTTCTCTAATGTGCGAGCCCACTGCGTTCAATTGATCTATCGATTGATCACTTTTGTGGTCGGGCGCAGCTGTGCTTACCTCGATGTAATTAACGTTTCGCTCAAGAAGCAAAGACAGTCAAGTTCCCAGCAGCGGAATCTGGGTGACACGCGTCTTCGCGTGTCAACAACGCATTTTTCTATTTGCTTTGGGAGTGAATGGCGACACTGAACGACAAATGATTTGCGAAAATCTCTTTCCCATAAATTCGGCAAGAATTCTAAAAATCGAACGACAAAAGAATTTTAAAATCACGTCGTGACACACTTCCTTATCGGCCACCTTCTTTCAAAAGATTAACTATTACCTTGGTCTTTTCTAGTATTGGGTAAGACGATGAACGACGTCCAACAGCAATGTAAGTAATGTTAATAATTACAGTACCTCATCTCAGAAAGAGGGAGAGATCCTGAAGAAAGCCGGAGCGTACAATGGTCGACACTTCGTGAAGATGTCAATAAAGATGAGGACAATAGTCCGATCAATGTAAATAATGTTAATAAAGGGCCTTTATGTTCGAAACGTGAAGCTAAACTATTGATATAATTTGATTATTCAAACGAGTATCCTCATCAGATTAGTTTTAAATGCATTTCTTTGAGAAAAAAAAAGGCATTTCATTTTCTTTGGTGGTTTTGAGTTAAAATATCATGCAATTTTGCTTCTTCAATCTCTCCTTAGACTGCAGCCAAAACACGTGGAAAAACCGGTTTCCGTACGATCACTGAAGTTAAGTGTTATGGTCCGGTTCCTTTTACCACGGGTGTTAGTCCAAGGTAGAACCAATAAAGGAGAACTCGAACACCGATATGGAATAACACAGATATATTACAAACAGGAATATTTACAGAGAAGTAGAAAGTATTAGTACGAACAATCAGGTTTAGTAGTACTTATCTGAACACCACTCTTTTTTGGACTGCCTCTGACTCGACTGACTGACTTTCTCGCTCTGACTGACAGACTCCTGACGGACTTCACTCCAGACTTCAGACTTCACTCAGACTTCAGACTGAACTCCCTGCTTCCTCTTGAGGCTCAGTATTTATTACGTATGGAATAGTCCATTATGTTATTATGGGTACGGTCACCTAACAATAATAATAATAATAATAATAATAATTGTTATGGTCCGGTTCCTCGTACCACGGTGATAGACCAAGGTAGAACCAATAAAAGAGAACTCGAACACGGATATGGAATAACATAGATATATTACAAACAGGAATATATACAGAGAAGTAGAAAATGTTAGTACGAACAATCAGGTTTAGTAGTACTTGTCTGAACGCCACTCTGTTTCGGACTGCCTCTGACTCGACTGACTGACTTGCTCGCTCTGACTGACAGACTCCTGACGGACTTCACTCCAGACTTCAGACTGAACTGAGACTTCAGACGGAACTCTAGACTTCAGACGGAATGATATTTAGTCACCCCCTGACGAGAGCCACATGTGGCACAAGGTCAGTTTAACGTGGGATCTCAGAGCCCGTGGGCTCGTCCAAAAATATGCCCTTTGAAGCCGTATAAACGGATTCAGGTTCTGTTTACCTCCCCGAAAGAGACTCTGCCTTTCGGCGTAGCCTCGTTCGGGTTCCTCCACGCCCGAAAGCTGAGAGTTCAATCGATCAGCCGGTCGCCGGACTTCGAACTGAACTCTCTGCTTCTTCTTGAGGCGCCGTATTTATTACGTATGGAATAGTCCATTATGTTATTATGGGTAAGGTCCGATAACATTAAGCAACTTCGATACTGGCCAGTACCTAGATGGGTGACCGCTTGGGAATACCATGTGCAGTAAAATTGGAAGTGCAGGTGGTGTAATTTATAAAGTTTCGTAATTGTTGATCGGAGAGACGGGATCTAATTTTAGTTGGGTTCGTTATATTCAATTCAAGCGCGAATACCCTTTGGAAATGGTCTGAATCTGTCTCTTCTCCTCCAGGTTATGGGTTAAATAGTAAGAATTGTTTCACAAAATGATTATTATCTCGCCAAAGAATATTTCTCAGAATTTAAAATTATATTCTGTCTTTTAATAACCTGTTAAGGACTGATACGCCGCAGATAACGAATAAATCAATCGATCAATCAATCAACATTCTATACTTAGTTAATTAGTACTTACGTCATACGTAGCCAGTATCGTATAGATAATGGATTACTCCGTTTTGATTGCGAGGAAAGACGGAATTTGGTTTCACTTAAAGAAAGAAAGAAAGAAAGAAAGAAAGAACGAAAGAAAGAAAATATAGATAAAATTGACTGCTGTTTTAATGTCTGATTCAGTTAAATGTAGAAAAAAAAAGTAGATCACTTCATCTATATATATAAAGAAATATAGTCTTAAGGTGTGCTATATTTATGGAATAAAGTGCTCAATATCAGAGATAGAGCGTGTGTAAATATAAAAGTGAACATAGAAGTCAACACTAAGAGGCGACAGTCTGTTTCATGCTATATGCTATCGTCAGGCCACGATTGCATATAGCATGAAACAGACTGTCGCCTCTAAGTGTTGACTTATGTTCACTTATATATATATATATATATATATATACGTATATGAAACTCTGCCAATACCTTATAAATAATAGACTATTCCGTTTTGATCGGGAGGAAATATAGAAAAGATATATCAGTGATGCTGGTTAATTCCAGTGAAAGAATGAAAAGAAAGAAAATATAAGATATTTTCATTTGTACCCTTTTACTTCTTTAAATAATTCCCTGCATTTATACATACGTATTTCATTCCATATTTTTTTTCAAAGTTGTTAGGTGTCACATATTTAACGATGCAAAAGCGGGATTTTCCACAGGTATTCTATAACCGTGGAAATTGTGAGGAATGTATTTAATCATTAACTTCATGATTAAGATTCATCAGAAAATAAACACCGAAAATTTCGAGATTTTCACGGCTACGACTAAGTGAAATGATTTCAGGATTTATTCGAACGGAAATACTCATTTTCTCTTGTGTTATATACATTATTTCCATGCGGATTAACGTTCCGGCCGTTGTATACTCCGGCCATCATCAGGTTCTTGTTCCAAGTAACCTTCAGCGAATATTCGACCTGAACACTTTATTTAATCTAAGGACGGGAAGTTTGGTAGTTCTCTTACCACTGACCTAATCTAGAGTGAATAATAGTCTTATTTAGTACTCCTTAGTTATTAGTTTCCTCCGTTTCCATTGGGTACAGGTACACATTACTCGACCCAGGGATTGAACTCACAATGACTATATCACGAAAATTCACGAAGCAACGATTTAATCGACTAGTTTATTGTGTTTATCACCATTTTCTGTTCTTTCTCATAAGTCCCTTACAGTTTGGTTTTAATAATTCCACACTAAGCAAGGCATTAAATACACTAAGACGCAAGGGATTAGTACGAATGAAACAATCTGGGAAAAAATTTATAGCGGAGAATACAATACCTCATCTCAGAAATATAGAAGGATCCTGAAGAAGGCCGGAGCGTACAATGGTCGAAACGTCGGGAATATGGCAATACATTTTAGGACAGCATTCCGATCAATGTAAATAATGTAAATAATTATTATATTATTAGTACTCTGTATTTCTGAGATGAGGTATTGTAACTATTAACATTATTTACATTGTTCGGACTGTTGTCCTCATCTTTATTGCCTTATTCCCCACGTTTCGACCATTTTAAGCTCCGGCCTTCTTCAGGATATCTCTATACTTCTGAGATGAGGTATTGTAATTATTTACATCATTTACATTGTTCGGACTGTTGTCCTCATCTTTATTGCTATAATCCCGACGGTTCCACAAGTGCCGTTAGCATAGAATTTACGGTTACATCTAGCCATTTCAACTCTAAAAGGATGAGACCTAACTGACAAGCGAGTACTACGTTCAAATGTATGAAGTCGATGGACCATAAAGGACAGCTCATCGGAACAATTACCATGAAAATATTTATAGAAAAAAAAAGAATGAAGGTGCGTTACGGCAGTGGAAAAATGACTGAAGCCGAGGTGTCACTTTAGGACCGATAACATTGTGGACTCTTTTGGATTTTGCGAAGAATCTCTGAATGCATAACAGAAGCACCAGGTGAGATGTGACAGCAATATTCGATTCATGGACGAGTTATAAATGTGTAAGATATTAGAACCTTGAATAACCTCTTGCAGATTTTTCATGAAAAGTAATGCTTTATTTACCCAAATTAATAAGAAACACGTCACTGAATGTATATTGTTCATCGCTAGAAATATACTTTTTCCCTTCTTTCTTGCAGCACTTGAATTCCACGTCGGAAAAAACGACGCGTCTTTTGAGGCTAACCACGAGACGACCCATTTTTTGGTATCTTTAAAAGAATGAAAATATTACTCAGCGAGACATACTTGCACCAAAACAACACATTGCTACTTAGTATTCTTAATACAGCCAACATAATATCCCAAAATCTCTATGAAGTCCGATCTCCCATATGTACAATTTTTTTTTTTCTGGAGTCGGAGCGGAATAAAAAAAATAATTTAAAACTCTAACCACAATGTGTGTTTACAATATGTGGTAAACCTATTCTGACAGCATTTGAATTCCACGCCGCAAAAACGACACGTCTTTTGAGGCTAATCACGAGTTGACACATTTTTTGGTATCATTATAAGAATGAAAGCGCTGCTCAGCCAGATCATGTGCCGTCGATTGAAATAATTGACAACCAGACGGGGCAATGTCCGGGGAATACGGCGGGTAGACGTAGGACTTCCGATTTAAGCGTTTCTGAGTAGGATTTCGCCCGTTTTACAATACGTGGCCAAGCGTTGTCATGCTGCGAAATCACTTTGTCGTGTCTCTGCTCGTATATAGGCTGTTTTTTTTTTCATCAATGCTCGGCTCAAACGCATCAATTGATTGTCGTGATGGTTTGGATCGGTTTGAGCAACTAATAATAAACTACACCCAGCTGATCCCATCAATGCAGAGCAGAAGCTTCGAACCATGGATATTCGGCTTTGCAGTCGATGTTGACGCATGGCCGGGTATATCCCACCATCTTCTACGCTTAGGATTATCGTAGTGCATCCACTTTTCATCGCAGGTACGGTACGATGTAAAAAAAAACAAACAAAAAACAAACTTTTCCTTTTGTGCCGTTGAAACAGCTCTTACACACGTGAAAAGATGCCGTTCGACATCTCTCGGCTACAACTCGTACGGTACCCAATGCCTTTGCCTTTAAATCATTCCTGATGCTTTCAGACGTTTCGGAACATTTGTGTAATCAACTCCTAATGATTCTGCAAGTTCAGCTTGAGTCTACATGAAGCAATGACTCCAATTCTTCGTCTTCAAAATTTTTAGGTACGGCAGAGCGTTCCTTAGATTCAACATCAAACTCATTAAATTGAAGCGTCTAAACCAATCTCTGCATGTTGTTCTCGGCAGAGCATGGGCGCCGTAAGTCTCACCAAGAATTCTTTGCGCTTCAGTTGCAGATTTCTTTTGAACAAAATAGTGCAGCAAAATTTCCGCATGACATGAATACGACATGTTTAATGCTATGAAAAACAAAGTTCGACGAAATGACATACACTGAATTTCAAGCGTGCTTATAGCACTTCAATATAGATGCGTTACCCTCTGAAGTTACACGCCCGCAGTTCTGGGAACGCCATCTGTTGGAAAACAGCGAGAACTTTTTCAAGGTCCTAATATCTTCTGTCAAGAAAAATTGTATAGCATAAAACTGTTAATCAAATTTTCCTAGCTGCAGACTGAGCAATTCCATTAATATAATTCTGAAACAGTGGCAGAATGAAGGCATGATGAGTAACTTCACTGAAGCTTAGTATCAGCCATGTTGCTTGAAGGTAAAAAAAGGCTTATTTTTGACTAAGAATAGAGAGCAGCTTCGTTTTCGAGGCGTTAAAATTAGCAAACCTTGTCTTTCGCCGTGCTTAACAACAGATATAAGTTCGTTTTTGAGGTCGTCTTCCAATTTGACGTTATAAAAACTTATCAGGATTATCTATTAAGACAGAAAGACACTTGAGAACCGATGACTTCAGGAGGGTCGCTGAGGAAAATTAGAAACAAAGAAGGCCTAATGTAGAACCCTGTCACTCGTCTGCGTTAATGGAAAAAGATCTAGAAGTGTGACCGTTTAAGCAACATTCATTTCGCGAATTGATAGGAAAGATTAGATCAAATCAAACTTCTGCCCAGAAACACCATGACCATTCAACATGCCAAACTCTGTCAAATGCCTTTGTGACATGATTATAATTATAATATATTATTAATTAACAAACGCTAAAACGATTCTTTTACGCTATTAACGTTGCTCGGACAGTTGACCTCAACTCGGGCGTGACGATAAGCTACAACAGTGTCCTGGGTGAGACGATAAACTACATCCAACAGCAAGGCCTCTGATCAGAAGGTTTTGAGGAGCGTGGGACCACCTCTTAATTGCTGTTGTTCCTAGGTCCACCCCGACGAGGGCTGATAGGGTCACATCTATGTGCAAACTGAGGTCAAAATACTATGAAAATGTAAAAATACGTTTTAGTACCAGCAATAAATTTTTGTAAAAAAATGATTACCAGCAATGAATTGTAGAAGAAAAAAAATTACAAGCAATACATTTTTGATAATAAATATTACCAGTAATAAAAAAAGCAACTTGTCGGCATTAAATAATACATTGAGGTTGATAAGCCGTAAACAAACCAAACCTCATGTTCATTGTTAAATTCACGACGTTTCAAATGTCGTACCGTGCGGCCTTCTTCAGGTGTTATTCGTTGGAATTTCGAATCGAACCCTTTATTTCGCCCATGGGGGTAGATTGTTCTAATTCCACGTGCCATGCCTTTGAACGTATCAGTTTTAAAGGAAATTACGTAATGTAGCTCTTTAGAACATTTTTATTGGAAACTTATTTTTTTTAATCACTTCATCGCAAGCAAGGCGAGAATGACACTAAGGCGCAAGCGGTTGTAGGTGGGTGTAAGAAGAATGAGAAAACTTTAGAAGGAAAGGGAAACCCAATTCTCACTAGCAATGAAGGGATAAACCTCTACTCCTGTCCAAATGAACGGGGAAGATGGAGAATCGGCGGATAGGCTGACCTGTGTAGTCGTAGTGAGGAAAAAAAAAATTATGAATAAAATTTCAAGCTTTAGACGTTAGAAACATAGAGTTGAGGTAGGAACAGGAAACCCAGTCCTAGAGCGGAAACATGGAATAGGCCTTTACCCCTGTTCAAAAGACCGTGGAGGAGTGTGAAACGGACGATAGGCGTACCTATCTACTCTGATTAAAGAAAAAATTCCGAAATAAATAGTAAATAATATTTCAGAGTTTAAGCGGAGACGTTAGAAGTATAGAGTTGAAACAGTATTTCGAAAGAAACCGGAAACCGAATCCTAAACAGGAAACAACAGATAAACATCTATTAATTTTCAGAGGACCCGGGAGGGTTTTGTCGTCGATTGATTCTGAAGAGCGAGGAGGAATGATCAATTAACCATTGTTTAGAAAGACAAATTTGTTGATGTACGGGCGCTTAAATATGATTGTTCTGCTTGTGTATATTGTAAAAAACCATACAATTGTTACGGGGTCAGGTTGATGTTCATACCAGTTTCTTTCAGTTTCCTTCCAGTAAAAGTGGCAGATTTTCCAGTGCAGATATTGGCACACTCTGTCTGTTGAGTTGTTGAGAGTGTTCCCGCGTGTGTGTATTTGAATAAAGACAAACACAGTTGTAGGGATAAATACTGGTATATTTGTAAGAGGTAATTAACAACAGAGTGATTAGTAATAAGGAACGCCGGTTAGTAATTAACAATAGCAAAAGTCTACAGTCCAACGGTATGTAATGGTAACCTGATCCTTCCCACTTCACCTTTACACTACACAACTACTCTCTCTAGTACTGACTTATATCGTAGAGGGATAAGTCCATTATCAGTCAGAACGTGGGTGCGCCCCAACACTGTCACACCGGGTTTTATGTTCAGACGGTATTCACGCCGTACAATTTTTCAACATGTGTGATTGGTAATTTCTAATTAGTAAGTATTGGTTCTGTGCTGCAAGAATGTATTCTTCAGTTTCAGCTTTTAAAACTGCTCTCTGCAGCCACTGATGGGTACGGAGCCTGTCTCAGTCAGTTATGTGCCATGCGTGATACACGCTTAGGCGATCATGTATTTTTCGATAGATGACTGATGAGGCAATATTTTCCCCTCAGCCATTTCTTTCTGCGGTAGGCCTGTTGCCATCCAAGATATAGAACCCGGCCTGTCCTGTTATTTACCCATAGCTGAGGGGAGAAGCAGAGGATCCATACCTTTCCCAAGGGTATTAGCAGGTCAGTCAGTTATGTGCCATGCCTGATACACCCTTAGGCGATCATGTTTCTTTCGATACATGACTGACGAGGCAGATTTTTTTCCAGTAGTAGGTTGCCATTTCTTTCTGCGGTAGACCAATTGGCATCCAAGGCTATAGAACCCGGCCTGTCTTGATATCTGCCCATAACTTCGGGGGGAAGAAGAGGATTCATACGCTTCACAAGGGTATTAGCATGTCAGTCAGTCAGTTATGTGCCATGCGTGATACACGCTTAGGCGATCATGTATTTTTCGATAGATGACTGATGAGGCAATATTTTCCCCTCAGCCATTTCTTTCTGCGGTAGGCCTGTTGCCATCCAAGATATAGAACCCGGCCTGTCCTGTTATTTACCCATAGCTGAGGGGAGAAGCAGAGGATCCATACCTTTCCCAAGGGTATTAGCAGGTCAGTCAATTATGTGTCATGCCTGATACACCCTTAGGCGATCATATTTCTTTCGATACATGACTGACGAGGCAGATTTTTTTCCAGTAGTAGGTTGCCATTTCTTTCTGCGGTAGACCAATTGCCATCCAAGGCTATAGAACCCGGCCTGTCTTGATATCTGCCCATAACTTTGGGAGAAGAAGAGGATTCATACGCTTCACAAGGGTATTAGCATGTCAGTCAGTCAGTTATGTGCCATGCGTGATACACGCTTAGGCGATCATGTATTTTTCGATAGATGACTGATGAGGCAATATTTTCCCCTCTGCCATTTCTTTCTGCGGTAGGCCTGTTGCCATCCAAGATATAGAACCCGGCCTGTCCTGTTATTTACCCATAGCTGAAGGGAGAAGCAGAGGATCCATACCTTTCCCAAGGGTATTAGCAGGTCAGTCAGTTATGTGCCATGCCTGATACACCCTTAGGCGATCATGTTTCTTTCGATACATGACTGACGAGGCAGATTTTTTTCCAGTAGTAGGTTGCCATTTCTTTCTGCGGTAGACCAATTGCCATCCAAAGCTATAGAACCCGGTCTGACCTGCTACTTACTCCTAGCTGGGTGGGGGAGAGAAGAAGAGGATTCATACCTTTCCTAAGGTTATTAGCATATAAATAAATGTAATGGATTCGACTGGAATTCGAACTCGGCTCTCCGATTCCTCAATCTGAGCCACTTCCATTACTCCACCGTGCCTCCTCCGGAGTTTGTGTGTACTCAGCTTAGTAGGTACGGGCAGAATATTATGTTGCCATCTTTTTTTTTTGCATTTGGTAGATTGCATTTGCTTTCTTGTTTTAGTTTTTTTTTCCGCTGCAGTAGTGTATTATGCTTTATTTGCACTACTTCACTCGCTTGAAATAGCCTTTTGAATGTGTTGCCTGCCTTTATTACTGAACAAAGTTTCTTATTTCTTTCATGTTCTTTGATACAGATCATTATCCGGACTTCCATAGTTTTCCAGGTATCTTTGAACACCGATCGTTCTGGTTTTATAAGACAGTTCTAGTTGAACTAATCCTCTGCTTCCTTCGGATTTGAGCAAATACAGACGATCAACATCAGCCTTAGGATGCAGTGGCAAGTGAGAAGATTTCATACTTTGTCATCCATTCGCTTAATGTCAGCTATGCTCAAAATAAGGATGATTTTTCAGTGATTTTCCGATCTGGATTTGCCTAGTTGTTAGGATTTACACCCACAGGCACAGTATTTACTCCTCTCCCCGGTAAAATTTATTGCTCTATGCGTGGTCGTCTAAAATGCCGTGGGTGATGCATCTGTGGACAAATGGTCCGAACTCATGCCGTTTCCCAGTCTTGTGTCTTTTTTTTGTTGTTTGCAGCATGTGTATTATAGTTCATTTGCACTTTTTTACCTGCTTGAAACATCCTTTTGAATTTGTTGATTGCCTATTTCTTCTTCTTCTTCTTCTTCTTCTTCTTCTTCTTCTTCTTCTCCGCCTCCTCCTCCTTCTCCTCCTCCTCTTCTTCTTCTTCTCTTCTCCTCCTCCTCATCCTCCTCCTTCTTCTTCTTCTTCTTCTCCTCCCTCTTCTTCTTCTTCTTCTCCTCCTCCTCCTCCTTCTTCTTCTTCTTCTTCTCCTCCCCTCTTCTTCTTCTTCTTTTTCTTCTTCTTCTCCTCCTCCTCATCCTCCTCCTTCTTCTTCTTCTTCTTCTTCTTCTTCTCCTCCTCCTTCTTCTTCTTCTTCTTCTTCTTCTTCTCCTCCTCTTCTTCTTCTTCTTCTTCTTCTTCTCTTCTCCTCCTCCTCATCCTCCTCCTTCTTCTTCTTCTTCCTCCCTCTTCTTCTTCTCCTCCCTCTTCTTCTTCTCCTCCTCCTCCTCCTCCTTCTTCTTCTTCTTCTTCTTCTTCTTCTCCTCCTCCTCCTTCTTCTTCTTCTTCTTCTCCTCCTCCTCTTCTTCTTCTTCTTCTCTTCTCCTCCTCCTCCTCCTCCTCCTTCTTCTTCTTCTTCTCCTCCCTCTTCTTCTTCTTCTCCTCCTCCTCCTCCTTCTTCTTCTTCTTCTTCTTCTTCTTCTTCTTCTTCTTCTCCTCCCTCTTCTTCTTCTTCTTTTTCTTCTTCTAATGACATTTTTCACTGCATATGTGTACAAAAAACACACACATTTTACACCTTCCCATAAAAGTTGCATATCTTCTACTGCAGATATTTTTGAGATTTCTATTTTGACAACTTTTTGAATATCTTCAAAGATACATTGCAGTCAGCAGGGACTGCCATATCAATAAGGAGGCACCGTTTTTGTTTGTGGTCTTTAATAACAATATCTGTCCGGTTGGCTTTGATTGTTCTGTCAGTGTGTATTGTGTAGTCCCATAGAATTGTAACAGGTCCTATCTCCGTAACCGGGCCTGGGTGGTGTTCGTACCAGTTTCTTTCAGTTTCCTTCCCCTTTGCAAATTCTTCAGTGCAGATATTGGCCCACTCTGCCATGCCGGGTTTTATATTCAGTGGGGGACAATATCGTGCAACCTGATACAAGATGATTCATTGTTTCTGGATATTTATCACAGAATCTGCATTTTGGGCTAACACAGTATTTTAGTCTATGTGCTTGATAATTCCTAGTTTAATTCCTAGTTTACGAGCATTGGTCCTGTGCAGCAAGGATAAAACCTTCAGTTTCAGCTTTCAACCCTGCACTACGTAGCCACTGATGGGAACGGATTTTGTCTATTTGTTCTTTTTATTATTGTTATTATTGTTATTATTTTTATTGTTATTTTTGTTATTATTATTATTATTTTTATCATTATTATTATTATTGTTATTATTATTATTTTCTTTGATTTCTGGCGTTTACACATTTCTTTCCGGGTCCCGCCCAGTTAGAAATGGCGTCATGACACTTTCCACTGAAAAAAAAAAAAAAAAGAATTAAATTACATAGATAAAGCCCTTCGTAAGGTGTGGGCTGTACTTGTCAGAACAATTTTTTGTATCTCTTTGAGGCATGGACTTCCAGGAATCCCTTCAATTAGTCTACTGCAATCTTTTCCAACCAGTCCTAGGGCTCCAACTACAACAGGGATTGGTGATGTTCCCATATGCCACATTTTCGAGATTTCTATTTATTTGTTTGTGGTCTTTAATAACAATATCTGGGCGGTTGGCCTTGATTGTTCTGTCAGTGTGTATTGTGTAGTCCCATAGAATTGTAACAGGTCCTATCTCCGTAACCGGGTCTGGGTGGTGTTCATACCAGTTTCTTTCAGTTTTCTTCCCGTAGAAGTTGCAGATTTTCCAGTGCAGATATTGGCCCACTCTGTCATGTCGGGTTTTATATTCAGTGGGTACCAACACCGTACAACCTGCTACAAGATGATCAATCGTTTCTGGATATTTATCACAGAATCTGCATTTTGGGCTGACACAATATTTTAGTATATGTGCTTGATATTTCCTAGTTAGCAAGCACTGGTCCGCTTTCAACCCTGCACTACGTAGCCACTGATGGGTACGCGTTTTGTCCACATCAGCTTGTTTGGTACGGGCAGAGTATTGGCCATGAAGCGGTTTATCTTGCCATCGCTTCTGTAACTGGTCTGTTGCATTCGTCTTAGCTATCTTTTTTTAGGTATTTTGCAGTTTCAGTCGGTGTATTGTGCTGTAGTTGCATCTCTACGCCCATTTGGAACTCCATTTTGAAATTGTTGGCTTCCTTCATTACGGAGTAGAGACGCTTACTACTTTCATGTTCCTTATTATTATTATTGTTAATGTTATTATTGTTATTAATATTATTATTATTGTTATTATTATTATCATTATTATTATTATTGTTATTATTTTTATTCTTGTTATTATTATTATTATTATTTTTATTTTTATTATCATTGTTATTAATATTATTATTATTGTTGCTTTTATTATTATTATTATTGTTATTATTATTATCATTGTTGTTGTTGTTGTTATTATAATCATTATATTCGTTTAGGCATCATCCAGACACCATCGGCTTATTTCCCAAGCAAATCGTGCGATTATGATTGAGACGAACGAAATATCTAGGAATTTGTGAGTAGAGAATCTAGTCATAAAAATATTATCTATTAGTTTTTCTCTCTTGCTTAATGCTAGACGAGCAAAATATACCCGACGTTGAAGTTCTTCGAATTATATAGAATTCGAAAGAATGTCCTGTCGCATTTGAAGAAAAATTTGGAAATAAATATATTCTTCTTTAGTCACAATTGTTATATTTAATCAAGAATATATTTCGTTTCATTATCTATATACATAATCCCAACCACCTGGCAAATTATTGGCCCTCCGTGCGTAGAATTCTTCAGATTCCGACACAAAGAACCAACCAGTATCAGTCTTAAACTCTTCAAAATTAATAAACTGTTTTCCTTTTAAAAATGCTGCAGTAATCTTAAAGGATGATAGCCAGATGGATCCAGGTCAGGAGACTTAGGAGGATAAATTTCATACTCAGAGCCATAATCTTTTTACTGGGTGATCCGGCATTGTCGTTTACGGACAGCTTGTGTTTGTGTTTAACAAATGATGGGCACATGAAAATTAACTGCTTTTTTTTTTTTAGTAATTCTTCGCACATTTGCTTTGCGGTTTAAGGCATAACTGTTCAAAATGAGAAATCGGAGATCTAGTCGGGTTCGTTATATTTAGTTGCGCGCGCATAGCTTCGAGAAAGGTATGAATCTAAAACCTCTCCACCTCACTCCCAGCTATGTGCTGTATAGCAAGACAGACTGGGCGCAGCGATCTTGACTGTCAACCGGTCTACTGTAGAAAGAAACGGCAGCCTGCTGCGGGAATGCCTCTGCATATTCAGTCATAAATCGAAAAAGACATGATCGCACATGCATGGATTCTTTATGGCATTTGACTGACTTGACCTACTCCATCATGCCTGACAACCATGTTCAAAGCCCACCCGACAAAGACTGTTGTAGTCCCGGTTTGGGGTGGGTGCTTCTTTTGCAGTGGGTGCCAACAATTGCCGTTCTCTTTGGATAGAATTATAGTGATTTTCCAAGCGACGAAAGTATATAGATTCCCAGTGTGAGCATCGATCTCGCTTCTCAGTTGTAATTGTTTTAGCGAGACAAGCTTGCTAACCATTACACCACCTCGAGGTGACCAATAGTGATTTTCCAAGCGTAGCTTAGATGTGGCACAAAGCCGACAGTAGAGAGTTACCCAGTGAGGATCGAACTCAATAGTCAGTCGTAATTGTTCTAGCGAGACAAACTTGTTAACCATTACACCGCCTTGAGGTGCCCAGTAGTGATTTTCCAAGCGTAGCTTAGATGTTGCACAAGGCCGAAAGTAGGGGGCACACAAAGAGGATCGAACTCACTACTCAGTGGTAATTGTTCTAGCCAGGCAAGCTTGTTAACCATTACACCGCCTCGAAGTTGCCCTCGTTAGGATTTTAGAGAATGTAATTTTCGTCACCCAGTGCTACTCAGGGTAGAGCGTTACTATGTGGCGTTTTTTTTTTCTCTTTGAGCGTAAGAAAAGGCAAGAAGTGCAGTTCACGAGATTATGTAGAAAAGATTTAATCCAAGATTCATGCACTTGGGAAAGGCATGAATCGATGTTTTCTTGGCATTAATCTTGAACATTGTAATAAGTATGTTCCTTCCCCTCCCGTTCTTTCTTCTCCTCATTCTTCTTCTTCTTCTTCTTTAGGCCATACACCGTCATGATTTTGGCGATTATAGCTCTCCACAATTTCCCGGATTTCGTAGCTCTCAGTAAATTTTGACTTCTGGCTATCCCTGCTCTGACAATCTACTTTCACTGGTACCCCAACTGCACGTATTTAAGAGTGATTTTAGGGTCGCATCTCAGTCCCACCCTTTCACTATCGAAAAAGTTAAGTGTAACCGCCGCTTCTACTCCAACAGCTTCTTCTCTAGCACTTCCAGACAGCGGAACTCTCTTCCTACTACTTGCCACACTGATAGCTATACTCTTCAAATATTCAAATGTAATGTCAATCGACATCTCCCAATGCATTGATCCTGATCCCTGTCCTTTTCAATATCCTTTCCTCAAACACCCCATTTTACTCTTGCTCTCACTCTCTGTAGCCCCTTGCATGCTAGTGGCACTCCCGCCTTGCTTGGGGTGGAATACTTAAAAAAAAAATCCCTTGTAAACCCTGCTGTGTCTTCCATGTGCACAAACCCGTTAGGCGTTTTATCCTGTTTCCCTTTTGCCTTCTACATGTCCTGTGAGTATCAAATTTTCCAAGCCCCTTTTCCTCATTATGTGTCCTAGCGATTTCTACGGTCTCTTTCTAATGTTAATTATAAGTATTCTTTTTTTATTTTAATTTTCTCTAAAACGTTATTGTTTCTCACAATAGAAATGTAAAATAAGTTATAATACGACGAAAGATAGTCCTGAAAAGCAACTGATCTAGTCGAAGAGGCTCGGGTAGAATTGGTCTTATGCAGCGTACATGTAATGACTTTTTTCAAATTACACTTGAGAAATCTTACAGAGCGTGGCCGAAGCATTTTGTGTAAATGCATTTATAAATGTTAAATTGTAATATAAGCTCTGTTAAAAAAAATGCAATTCTTTTATAAATGTTAGATTGTAATACAAGCTCTGGTAAAAAAAAAAAAAAAACATACAATGCATTTATAATTGTTAAATAAAATTTTTCTAACAATTATTTACAATATCAACTCCTGCTCTTACTGTACGCCGTGTCCCTTCAGCGCATTGGCGGTCATGGCCCTCCACAGTTTCCTATGTGAACTAACGCAACCCGCTGCAGCTGTGGTAAGAAATATAAAGAAAAAAAAGAACAGGCTGCTCCCTTAAGGTAAGACTGCTAGAACCTCGTAAAGCGCTAACAACAGAGGAAATAAAAAAAATCAGGTGTAGCTGACCACATATGGAGGGAAAAGGTATATCCCCCCCCAGCGTTCGAGGAGGTTGAAATAATAGACAGAGAACATCACTGGAAAATACGAAAACTTAAGGAATCAGCTCATGTGTTAGGTCACAGAAGTCTCCTGAGCCGACCAAGAATAGAAATGAATAAAATATAAGCACTAGTAATAAGGACTGCTAGAGAAAAGCAAAAAAGTGTAGTATAAGCTCTGGTAAAAAAAAATTGCAATAATAATAAAAGAAATATTGCAATATGAGCACTGATAAAAATCAAGCTGTGATATTAGGCTTATAAGATCCAGAAATTCAAACACAGATGCCCTCAAGGACAGAGTTGATAAATGTGCTAGTTAGATCCAGTGACTACAGATATTTCGATTTAATTCAAAGCCTGGTATTGAACTCGAATCTATTTAGATTCGAGTTCAATACCAGGCTTTGAATTAAATCGAAATATCTGAGGTATAGCACATGGAACTAGAAAAATTTACCCTGTTGAACGAAATAACTGGTTCGGTTTGAAATTCCAATCACCTGAAGAGGGTACAATGGCCGAAACGTTGTGAATATGGCATTGAAGATGTGAATAACAGTTCGAACAATGTAAGGTTGTTTTCTTGTATCCTGTCAGCAATCTATCCTGTGAGTATAGAATTTTCCAAGTCCTCTTAAGTACCCTAGAAATTTCAACTATATTTTCCTAGTGTTAAGTATAAGTTTTCGTTTTGTTTCACTTTTCTAAATCTTCGTCGTTGCCCACATGTTCAGTCTATGATATTCTCAGTATCCTTCTGTAGAATCACATTTCTCTTACTCGAAGTCTCTTCTTCATCTTTGAAGAGATTGTCAAGCAATCACTGTCATTTTCTATCTAACTTGTCAGCCTTTATTTGATAAATGATTTCAATTCCCTGCGAGACCTCCCCATTTCCTTATGTCAGGTGAGCTTTATTATTTTCAAAGACACTCTCCAGTGAGAAAGTGGGAGCCTGGAAAGAAACACGAAGCTTTCTTTAGCGAAAAATTAAGTTAGTTGTCTGTATTTAATCTGCTTCAAGACGTTGCTGATGACAGTGCTCCACAATTTCCAGTCCTTTGTAACTTTTAAATTTTACATTATTTACATAATTCGGATTATTGTCCTCATCTTTGTCGCCATATTTATCACAACGTTTCGGCCGTTGTACGCTCCGGCCTTCTTCAGGTGGTTGGAATTTCGAACTGAACCCTTTATTTCGCCTACTGGGGTAGACTGTTCTAGTTCCACGTGCCATGTTTGATGGATGTCAGTTATCAGTTATCTCCTGCTAATTTCCCTCTGAAAGTTCTCCACTGCCTTAACGAGGTATTGAACTCATACTCTTTGGGTCCTGTCACTGGATCTAAACATGATGAGGACAATAGTCCAAATAATGTAAATAATGTACATAATACCTCATCTCAGAAATATAAACAGACTCTTTTAAATTTTGTCTTTTGGTTATTTCTCCTGAAACTCTTTTTTGTCATACAATTAATCAAGCTTCCTAAGTAGGTCAATCTTTTTTTCCCTCTGCCTCTCTGACCTTTCAAATCTGTCCAGTGAATATAAAATTTTTCAAACCCCTTGTGTTTGAAGCTAAAAATCAGAACAAAAACATATCCACTACAGGTCATCGCCTACCTTCAGTGGTAGTGAAATTTGAATAGAAAACTGCCTCTGTGATATCGTCGGGATGGAACGTTCTCCCGACGGATAGAATGCAAAGCAAAGATTCATATTACACCAATATTAAACTAAGTGTTGAACCGTGATATTTTGATCTTATATAAAACGAAGAGCTATACGGGTGTCGATTTCGGGATCCTATTATCTTTTAAGGGTATTTTGATAATAGTTTATGAGATTAAGAAAAAAACTGAAAAGTGAGAAAGAAAAATAGGGAAAGGAGGAAATGGAAAGACGGTACAAGGAATATAGCGTTGTTAAAGGCAATAGAGAAACAATTTATCTCAAGAAATGGTGCGATGTTTAAAAAAGCATCTTCGTTTGGCTTCAAGTGGAATTGAATTATCGTATAGAATATTTCAAGCTTAAAAGTCACTAAATCATGTTCAATATTCGACCTTTGTAGAACACAAGAAAACCAGGCTCGTATGAATCGATAAAAAATTGGTGTTTCCGAGGAAGGCAATTCTGTACAGAGCGTCCTTCTGGTTTTCGCCTAATTGTTTCAAATTCTTCGGAAACAAGATAATGGTAAACTCGAGGAAACTCAGAACCAATCAGTTTGAATCTAAAAGACAGAAATTTGCATCGCGAAACATATTGAAGACATAAAATGATCAAAAAAAAGAAAAAAAAAAGAAAAAAGAAAGTTTGGATTAAACGCATGCCAAAGCAGAGAAATGCCTGTTAATATCCGCCCGTGAAAATTAGGCGGCCAGAATTATTTGCTAAACTGAGTGAAAAATATCCCTAAATATTTCTCAGCGAATCGTGATAAATTTCCTAATTTTCAGAAGACAAGTCAGCAAGAATGGCCGCAAAATAAAAAAAGATAAAATTTGGAAGTGCGGGGAAGAGGAAAAGAAAGAAATTAAAAATCAGAAATTTCTATACAAAGTGTAATAACCATCGAAGAGTTTGCTTAAGGATTTTCGAAAAAAAAAAAAAAAAAAAAAAAAGTCGTTTGGAGAACAGCACCGACGAAGAAAATATTCAAAACAACCGAGATAAAGTTCTACCAAACAAGGCAATAAAGCCACTAAGACGCAAGCGGGGGTTACTGAATGTTAGAGAATATTAGAGAGAAAAAAAGGAGAAAGAATTATAAAAGAACATGGATTAAGAAAACAAAAAAATAACGATTTGACATTGCATTTAAATTTTAAAACAATTCAATTAACTCGCTAAGATACCAGGAGTTAATATCCCTGGAAGAATATCGGGAAAAGAAACATTATTAATGACCGAGAAAAATAAAAGAATCATAATCATGAAGACAGTAGATAACGATTAACATTGCATTTGAAATATTACAGATCAAAGTTGACTGTAAACCAAAAAGACGAAAGAGGGATGCACAAGCGAAAAGCGTGAGAGAGAAGAAACTGTTAGTATAGGACTTACGGTTACACCTGGCCATTTCAACTGAAAAATGATGAGACCTTTCCGCCAATCTAGTACGGTGTTTAAATTCCTAAAGTATAGGTGCCAGATAAGAAAATTCATGAGAACAGTCAACAGTTAATAACAGGACATAGGAAAGGTACGTTACGGCGATGGGAAAGTGATTGAAGCCGAGATGCCAAGTTCGAGTTAAAAATATTGCAGATTCCTCTTTGTATTTTATAAGGAATCTCTAAAAACCAAACAAGATGTGACAGCAACATTCAAATCAAGAACTAATGGTCGACATATAAATATCTAAGATCATTCTGGCAATAAAAAAAATGGAAAGTGTCTGAAAAAAAAAACATACTATACCTTGCTGATGAAATTGGGTAGACTGACCTGGCCGGGAGCTGTTAATAACAGGAAGAGGGATCATCATCTCAACTAAGAGCTAAATACATTCTTATTGTTCAGATTAGAGTTCATTACTTTTATAAAAACCTCGGAGAATTCCAGTAAGATATCTTTAATCATTTCTAAGATACACCGGTTCTGAGATTTTATAATTTACAATTTTGCTGTCACATCCGATATATATATATATATATATATATATATATATATATATATATATATGTGTGTGTGTGTGTGTGTGTGTGTGTGTGTGTGTGTGTGTGTGTGTGTGTGTGTGTGTGTGTGAAGAAATAGTCTTAGGTGTGCTATATATATATATGGGATAGAATGCTCAGTATTATAGATAGAGCGTAGGTAAATATAAATCTAAAAGTGAACATTGAAGTCAACACTCAATGGCGACAGTCTGTTACCTGCTAGGCGCAATCGTCAGCATGAAAAAGCCTAGCATAAAACAGCTTGTTGCCTCTAAGTGTTGACTTCGATGGTCACTTTATATATATATATATATATATATATATATATATATATATATATATGTGTTATATATATATATATATATATATATATATATATATATATATATGTGTGTGTGTGTGTGTGTGTGTACAGTTATAAAAAGTCCTCATCGGAAGAAACACGTCGGCATCTATTACAGTTTACCTATTGTCTTTTACATTTATAAATGTACAGTTATATATATATATATATATATATATATATATATATATATATATATATATATATATATATAAGTTATATATTGAGCAGTTGGGGACAGAATTATTCACCCCACTTCCATAATTACAAATAAAGCTGTTATATCTCGAATTTTCAATGAACGTTCATGTGCAGTTTTTCACAAAGAATGAAATAAGGAATTTGAAAGAATCTGCAGTGATGCCCACCACATTTTTTTATTTTTATGTCAAGCAATTATACAAAAAGATCAAATCATTGACCCTCTCGTCTCGATAATCAATTGTGTCTCCTTTATTCTTGATCATAACCTTCAATCATTTTTTTAAAGTTCTTTCTCTTAATTTTTTTCTTCGAAGGGGTTTAGTTCAGGATTGACCCAGGGTACGCTAATATTTTAATCTTGCTGTCATCTAAGTATTTTTTGTAACATTTTGTGTCGTATGTTTCGGGTCATTGTCATCTAGGAATGTTTAGTGACGTCCGAAAGACAGTTTTCGTGCACTTTTTTTAATACAGTGTAACCCGGATATAAGAGACCCGGATATAAGAGAAACCCGGTTATAAGAGAAATTTTCTCTGGCCCCAAATTAGAGCCTGTGTTAATGTATATGAAATAGACCAAACCCGGATATAAGATAAACCCGGATATAAGAGAGATTTTCTCTGGTCCCAAATTAGAGCCTGTGTTAATGTATATGAAATAGACCAAACCCGGATATAAGAGAAACCCGGATATAAGAGAGATTTTATCTGGCCCCAAATTAGAGCCTGTGTTAATGTATATGAAATAGACCAAACCCGGATATAAGAGAAACCCGGATATAAGAGAGATTTTCTCTGGTCCCAAATTAGAGCCTGTGTTAATGTATATAAAATAGACCAAACCCGGATATAAGAGAAACCCGGATATAAGAGACTTCTTCTCCGGTCCCGACAACTCTCTTACATCCGGGTTACACTGTATTAATTTTAAGAATAGCAAAAACAGTTCTTTAATCATGATACCCCGTACTCTTACTAGTTTCCTAGTCCAAAAAAAGCAAAACATCCCCAACGCAGAATGCTCCCACCACGCTCCTTAACTGTAGGGAGGGTATGTTTTAGTTTGTGAGCTTCGTTCATTTTTTTCCATATATAATGGTAGTCCATGTGGACAAATAATTCTAGTTTAGTTTCGTCTGACCATAAAACGGAGTTCCAATATTTGATCCCATAAACTAGATGGCCTCTAGCATAATCTGATCTACATTTTAGGTATTTAGCCTTAAGCAATGGAGTTTTCCTTTGACGACAAGCCGGAAGTACTCCTTGATGAAAGCATCTAGTGACTGTCTTCCTTGATATATTCAACACTGATATCTTTACATCATTGACAATGTCCATTTTCTTTAACTGAGGATTCTTCGAGACATCTCTAACAATTTTAACTTTAATTCTCTCAGAAATTAACCGTTTTCTGCCAGTCCTTAATATATACTCAATACAACGAGTCTCGTTTTAATTGTTAATAATGCTACGAATTGTCGCTCTAGGAACGTTTAAACATTTGGAAAGTGTGGTATTTCTATCACCTTCTTTGTCTGCATCAACTATCTTCATTCGGGGATTCTTGTCAAGTGCAGCCGTCTTCGTCATGGTTGCAGAACAAATGAATTATCGTGGTACATCTCGCTCACATATTCTCTTCTCCATTACATTTTACAGAATAGCGTCAGCACTATTTTATTTTCAAAGGGTGTTTGTATTAAATGTCAAATTAAGCAAAAAAATCTCATTACAATTGCCAAACACCAAAATTATTTCATAATTTCCATAAGCGGGGGCAAATAGTTTTGGACTGCACCAAGTTTTAGAAAAATCTGTAACTATGATGATATATATATAATTATAATGATCTTATAAAACTTTCAGTTATCTGCTTGGATAAGTCTTGTTCTTATGTACATCGTCTTTGTCATGTTGTATTGATAATGTTATAATTTATGAATATGTCCTGAAGATGGTTTATTAGACCGAAACGTCCGACGTTGACATATTAACATTAAAACAGCATAATTGTATATAAAGAATTTTTGTTTGTTTTTTCCGTATATATTTTTCTTCACATATATATATATATATATATATATATATATATATATATATATATATATATATATACACACACATATATATATGCATGTATGTATATATATATATATATATATATATATATATATATATATATGTGTGTGTGTGTGTGTGTGTATTACTAATAATCGTATAAATATAAGCAGTTATACTCGTCCAGCAAAACTTTAGGTGTTTTAGCTTGTAAACGAAAAACCAATATCCAAGCGCGGAAAAAAATGGATAAAAAAAAAAGAAAGAAGAACATGTACTTCCGGCGGAAATAATCGTCTAGAATTTAAGTTCAGAGTCCAAAGGAAAAAAATCTCCGGCACGAGTAAAGTAAAAATAATAATAATAACAATAATAAAAGTAACAATATATATATATATATATATATATATATATATATATATATATATATATATATATATATATATATATATATATATATATATATATATATATATATGTTCTCATCTGAAGAAATATTTTCTTTTCTCCTTTTATTCATCGTAATTTCCTTACTTGACAAATGATTTTAGTTCTTTCAATGTCAAATATGCCTGTTGAAATAAAATATTATTTGTAAGACGTACATAGAAATTCTTCATATATTGTAGAATGAAACGAAAGATTTATCCTGAAAAAAATATTGGATTATAAAAACCATTCCGAAGTCAGACAGAATTTATTCAAATACAAGCCTTTGTTCACGCTTCTACTTCCGGTCAATTGTTCACATTTGATTACGTCGCCATTTTATGTCTTGTGTGGGATTTTTAGTTTTCTCCCAGCGAACGCAATTAGCCTGACATGGCCATAATGTCAAATCCTTAAAGCCTTTTTTGGTTTCTAATTTACATTGCAGCTGTCAAAAGTTTTGCTTGTAATCGTAGAGGAAGCGTTCCTTTCTTTTGGTTGAGGGTTGTTTTATCTCTTTCTTTCATGATGATCGTTTTGTTCAAGATACCCTGTCCCTGACTTCTCGACAAAATTGATTAAAAAAAAAAAGTCAGTGTTCAATTTCTGACAACAAACAAAAAAGAGAATTCAATCTTTTAACTGTCATCGGCAAGACTCGGCCATATTTAAAATTATTGACTCGAATCCTTCCGTTGCGCTTAGTGAAATTACAAAACAAATAAATAAATATATAAATAAATAAAATAAATATAGAATAAAATATAAAATAAAGCAGAATTTATTTAATTGCTAATATTTTGAAAACTTTAAATTTCATTGGAAATCGAATGCATCACAAGGAAGTGTTTATAATAAATCTGTTTTTAAAAAAGTAAAAAAAAAAAGGAACGTTTCCCTTTCCAATGACACGTCGTGTATCGGATCTTTCCATCACTTTTTCTTTTTTTTTCTTTTTTTTTTACCTAACTCGACAGATATGCTGATTTAATTTATTACTTTAATGATGTATCAACGCCTCATATGTGATTTAATGCCGTAATTTAATTTTTCTTCGGGTTTTGAAATAATAAAAATGCATATTATTCTGATATCACAACTGAATACATGTAAGATGATACTCAGATTTTGCGCATATGAAACGGGTAAATTGTCGCCATTTTATATTCTTAATTTCGCGCATGCGCGTTGTTTTTTATGTTATCGACTGCACGGTATACTAGGACTAGCCTCGTCTGTGAGAAAAAAAAGACCACCGTGACGCAATTCATTCCGCCAGAAATTTGGAAATGGCATACTGTTCTGCTTGGCATTCGCACCGGAAAAAAAGTTGGATGAGACTAATGGTGATTACGAAGATACTGCAGCTCGGAAAATTCACTCTGACCGTTCTGATAAGAAAAGAACTTCTCGAATTTGTTGGTGAGGTCCTCAGACTAAACACGAAGCCCTACAAGAAGTTCCTTAAAGAGGTAGTGTTGCCGTTGATCAAGCGGGTAGCTGCTGGAAGACCCTATGTATGGCAACAGGACACTGCAGCATTCCACACAAGCAAGAGAAGCCAGTCATGGCTGTCAGACAATTTTTGTGACCACATCACCCATTACATCTGGCCAACTAACCCCCCAGACTGCAACCCCCTTGATTAGTATGCGTAGGGCTCAGTTGAGTTTGACACTAACAAAACTCTTAGTAATACCAAAAATGAACTGAAGGCAAGGATTATAGCAGCATTTACCAACTTAACAAGGAGACCTTCCAGAAGATATGCAAGAGATTTCGAAGTAGTCTGTGGTTGGAGCTAATTGGATGCATTTACTGTTTAATATTTCAAGGTGGGTTTGTGTAATTTTAGTAACTATATCTGTTAATATTAGATGTCGCTGTTAGATTCATTTTGAAATAATTTTGGAATAATTTAGACGACAATTTATCCATCGCACCGTTTGTATCGATATAATTAATTAAGTCGGTGGTATATGTGTTTTATTTGTAGTTTTTTTTTTTTTAAGTTATATTTTTAAATACAGTTTGATTTAAGAAATTGTTGGATGTTATATGGATTAATATTAAAATGTTCTTTCATGTTGGTTGTTTTTTTTTTGTTTCGTGCCATATCAACAACTATGGGTTATTTAATGTCGAAATCAAAATATTTTGAACACAATTTTATAGCTTCAACTAAATATATTCTAACACAGTTGTATACATTCGACGATATATAAAATGTATTGCAAGTTGTTTTGCTTTAAAAATGTCAGTTATCAGTTATCTCCTGTTAATTTTCCCTCTGAAAGTTCTCCACTGCCTTAACCGGGTATTGAACTCACACTCAGATAAAATATATTGCTGGTATTTTTACTATAAAAATGTATTTTTACGCTTTCATGGTGCTTTGTTTGTAGGCTCGTCATTTGACCATAACATGGAACCATAAAAAATGCTACAACCCTGGCTCCGGGTGGACCTGGGAAAGACAACAAGTAAGAGTTGGTTCCACGTTCCTCAAAACCTTCAATCTCCCGATCAGAGGCTTTGTTCCTTGATGTAGTTTATCTCGACAGGGATATGGTTCTATAGACGAACTCTTAGTATACTATCTACGTAGCCTGAGTGACGAGAAGGTTTTAAGGAGAAAAAACCAAAAGAGCATAAAAGTAACACGCTGAAGAAAGCATTTAAAACATATTGACGTATATGTGCCTTCCAGTAACTAAGCCAAATAGGAAGTAATAGAAATTTTCTTTAGAAGCAAAGAAAAGAGTGCCAAATGCTATTGTAATATGTCATCTCCTATATGGCGATCGATGCAGGACAATTTCCCTCAAAGAGGAAGAAGAGAACTGAAGAAAAATATATGGTTCCTAAATAAATGCACACTGCTAGCGGTGCGGGCATGTTTACACCGTATCAGCAGTAAGAAAACTGGCGCCACCAAGCTCAAACGTGCCCACAAAAGTATCAACTATAAACACGCATGAGCAGAAGGCAGTGTGATCAACCTTAAATATATGTTGTGGCGAAAGTGCGGACAATTTTTGACTAGACTCTCGTAATTATTTAAGTAAAAACATTGCAGTCAAATTTACAGGGCCTCAAAAGAATTTTAAACACTGTTAAAATAGCAGAATATAATCGGGAGGCAACAACAATAATGGAAAACAACAGCAAATAAAGGAAAGCAATAGTGATAAGGCAAAACGATAGCAAAAAGGTAAAGCAATAGTATTAAGGCAAAACGACAGCAATAAGGCAAGGTAATAGTAATGAGGCAAAACGAGAGAAAAAAAGATAGCAATAGTAATAAGGCAAAACGACAGCAATAAGGCAAAGCACTAAGGCAAAACGACAACAAGAAGGCAAAGTAATAAGGCAAAACAACAGCAATAAGGCAAAGTAATAGTAATAAGGCAAAACGACAACAAAAAGACAAAGCAATAGTAATAAGGCAAACCGACAGCAATAAGACAAAGTAATTAGGCAAACCGACAGCAATAAGGCAAAGCAGTAATAATAAGGCAAAACGACAGCAATAAGGGAAAGTAATAGTAATAAGACAAAACGACAGCAATAAGGCAAAGCAATAGTAATAAGGCAAAACGACAGCAATAAGGCAAGGTTATAGTAATAAAGCTAAACGACAGCAATAAGGCAAAGTAATAAGGCAAAACGACAGCAATAAGACAAAGTAATAAAGCAAAGCGACAGCAATATGGCAAAGTAATAAGGTAAAACGAGAGCAACAAGGCAAACGCTTCACAATCTATGACAGGTATCAAAACACAAAAGAAAGTACAGACAAGTAAAGGAAGCCTTTAACTTTAAGGCAAGAACAAACATATTTAATTCTTCTCTTATTGATTAGGAAAATCCCAGTATGCAACTGTGTTTTGTTTCATAAATTTGGGCAAGTGGAAATTTTTTATGTAGTCGGATCCAACTCCCTGTGAACATGCAGTGGGCACTTTCCCAGTTGTTGGTGTATAACGACACCAATGAGAATGAAGACGCAACGAGGGGTTTTCATTGGCCGGTCGGTCCTAAACTGGATACGTATCTCCTTTTGATATTTTTTACAGTGTCCAGAATTCCATCCGCAACTGAAACCCAGATTCTACGACATACGGAATCTCTTACTCTGACAACTGAGAGGTGGTTACACGCGCCTCAAAATCTCTAATCTCTCGACCAGAGGCTTTGATCCCGGATGTAGTTTATATCGACAGAGATAGGATTCTATAGACGAACTTTTAGAATACTATGGACGAAGCCTGTGACTAACGAGAAAGAAAAGCAAGAGGGACATAACATGTAACACGGCTCGTCACAGAGTGGACTTAATCTAAGTAAAAGTGAATCTGATTTTATATACTGCCGAATACATATTTCCAAAGATATAGGTGATCATGGCTCTCCACAAATTTCTGTCTTTTTTAACAGTGTGAACTTAAAATATGTAAATATGAATATGATTTTATATACTGCGGATTACATATTTGGAAATGTTTTTATCTTTACTAATAGCGACGCTACACCTTAAGAGGACTTGTGTATTATTCAGTGCACATGGGATATACAGGGTGTTTCAAAAAATTTGATATCCTTTGAGATGCAAATATCACAGAAAATACATGATTAAGGCAAATGAAATTAAAAAGTATTAATGTTGAAGATCATATGATTTATTCTTCCAAATCTGAATGAGAGATTCAAAAACATGTGTATTATGTGAACACACTAAAACGCCTTTTCTCTTCTAGTAAATAGCATTTTTATACATGTAAAGAAAAAGATTAAAGATTAAAGAACATAAAAATACAAATAAGAAAAACACAAAAACATAAAGACATAAAAACATAAAACAAACATTAAACATAAAGATGCTATTAAAATCTGAAGTCATTTGAAGGAGATCTAACAAAGTTATTAGATTGTGAAATGATATCAACTTTTTTGAAACACCCTGTATAATGGATTCTTCTTCAATATGTGTCCCAACTGGACGTAGGTGATTATGGCTCTCCACAACTTCCTGCCTTTTGCAGCTTTTTGTCTTTCTATTATTTCTCCTGTTCCGCCATCCAGTTTAGTCAAGGTTAATATGATATGCGTTGTTTTCCTCTGTCATTATCGGCCTCTATTTGTCCCTTGAGTATCATATTTTCCAAACACTCCTTCCTCATTATGTGCTCCCAGAAACTTAACTGACTCTTTCTAATGTTAAGTATAAGTTTCCGTTTAGTTTCCATGCTCTCTAAAACCTCGTCTTGGCTCACATGATTGGTCGATATTTTTTCTCAGCATCCTTCTGTGAAACCACATTTCTGCTGCTCGACTCTTCTTCATCTGCGAGGAGATTGTCCAGGACTCAATGCCATACAGGAGGACGGATATCACGCAACAGATTAGTAATCTTTTCCTTGTTTTCTAACGTTTTTCTAAATTTGGTCTTTCTCTTGTCATTCTTAATCTCTGTTCCGCCATCCATTTAATCAAGTTCACTAAGTATGTTATACTATACTTCGATCTGTCCATCTTGCCTTCATTGTGTCCCTAGAGCATCAGATTTTAATGGGTTACTGAATAGAATAATCACAATGAAGGTTGGGGAACACAGGAAAATACTTAGGACACGAACAAAATATATATATATATATATATATATATATATATATATATTATTTATTTAAAAATATGATTCTAAATAAATAAATAATTATATTTATGCTCTACTTTTGTATCGAGCACTATTTTTTAAAAATAATAACTAAAATACTAAGGGACTTTGGATTATTTACCTAACCAGTTCCTTCCTATTTTCTATATATTTTCACATATATATATATATATATATATATATATATATATATATATATATATATATATATATATATAATAATAATAATAAAAAGGCTTGAACACTAATATTCCATGGTCATAATTTATTCTATTGGAATCGTAAATACGATCCAATTCATCAGACCTACAAATTCAAAAAAGAAAACAGAAAAAAACCAACTCCGGAAATAAAAAACAGAATTTAGAGAGAGTAATATGAGGAGGAGGGAGATTAAACCTTAACAAAGAGAATTTTAGGAGAGGTGGGTGGAAGGGGTTTAAGTAAGAGAAAAATGAAAAATGTATATATATGTGTGTGTGTGTGTGTGTATTTGTATAGATGGGTATATGCATGTGTGCATGTGTATGTATGTATATGTATGTGAAAAGTGTGTGTATATGGATATACATGAATATGTGTATGTGTAGATATGTGAATATATTTTTATATGTGTGTACATGGGTATATATATATGTGTGTATGTGGGTACGCGCCTATATGTATATACGTGTATATGTTATTGTGTATGTGTGTATTCGCATGTGTTTTTGAACATAAAATATAGGTCCTTGCTGGATTAGATTATCGTTATATTTATTTTTATATGTTTATATTTGATTTGTAACCTGTAGTCGATATTAAATTTGTCAAATTTTCTCAATTACAAAGCGGCACGCCGTTCAATTTTACTTTCCTTCGTCCCATCTCTCTCCCCCACCTCGTCTTTCCCTCCCTCTTACTCTAACATTAGATTGTCTATGGTGTGTGTATGTCACCACGAAATGTATCTTTATGCATTAGACATCCGACAACATTCATTTTTCACTTACTTAAACCCTTTCCATCCACCTCTCCTAAAATTCTCTCTGTTAAGGTTTAATCTCCCTCCTCCTCATACTTACACTCAATGGAATAAATTATGACCATGGAATATTAGTGTTTAAGCCTTTTTATTATATCCTTACTCTGTCCTGGACATTTGGTTATACCTGGATTCTTCCTCTTGGAATTTTTATTCTAAAAATATACATGTATGGGTATTTATATATTTTGCATATGTATGTAGATTTACCACTAATATTATATATATATATATATATATATATATATATATGTACAGGATTTACATTATACGGACTATTTTCCTCATCTTTGTCGCCATATTTATTACGACGTTTCGGTCGTTGTACGCTCCGGCCTTCTTCAGTATCTGTTTATATTTCTGAGATGTATTATGTACACTATTTACAATACTTGGGCTATAGACCTCTCCAAGTTCTCCACTGCCTTAACCGGGTATTGAACTCATACTCTTTGGGTGTAGTCACTGGATCTAATCAACGCCTTTATCCACTGCGCCAAGTGTCAACAAGGACACATGGCACAGAACTTGGAGAGAGGAATTAACAGGAGATAATTGATAAACGACATCCATTAAACAAGGCACGTAGAACTAGAACAGTCTACCCCAGTTAGCGAAATAAAGGGTTCAATTCGACATTCCAATCACTTGAAGAAGGCCGGAGCGTACAACGGCTGAAACGTTTTAATAAATATGGCGTCTAAGATGAGGATAATAGTCCGAATAATGTAAATAGTGTGGTAGAAATGAGTCAAGTGAATTCCACTATGAATCTCCAACGCGGTCAGATGTGGCACAAGGCCGGATTTAATGTGGGTTATCGAAGCACGTAGTCTCGTCCAAAAATTCTTAGCTGTTTCCCGAGACGAGATTCTGCCCTTCGACATAGCCTCGTCTGGGGATCCTCATTGCCCGGAGGCAGAGAGTTTGACCGGTGCACCTGGAGATGAATCTCCAATTTTAGATCAACATACAGTATTTACTATTGTATTTATGGGAATGGAGGAATAACGATTATCGTCTGTAGGTAGGCTGCAACAAATGGATAACATCTCGAAATACTAATCAAGTTCATTGCATTCACTTACGCGCAAATATCCTTCGGAAATGTATGAAAATATCTTATTTCCCCCCACAAAAGCTATGAGGTGAATAGCAGGACAGACTCGGCCCTATAGCTGTGGATGACCACTAATCTAACGCAAGAAGTAACGGCTGGTTATTGCTAGAAAATCTTCTGCTTAGGTACTCTTCAATCGAAAGTGGCATGATCTTCTAAGAGTGCATAACTCATGACACTTGACTTTTATTAGACAATACCATCAAAAAAGAAAAAGGAAATGACTCGAAGAACTTTTAAAAGAACATCACGAACTACCAAAATATATTTTCAAAACACGATTCCGTCTTCACTTTTGGCAACAGCATGTCTTTGGAGATCTTGACTATTATTTCACGCGCGTAATATTGTATGGAATTTATCAAGCGAATTGATACGAAGCCTGTTCGAACAGGATTTATATAATACCGAATACATGATTAAACATGTTTCTATCTCCAGTATAAGCGGCATCGAAAAGAGAGCTCACGTAACACTCAACACCCATAGCAAAGCTGTCACATAGCGAACTGTCAGGAATCTAATTTGAACATGACTTGATATAATACAGAATAAAGAAATGCTTGCTTCTCTATCAATAACAATTCTTTGGCTTGAGAAAATTTGGTCAAAAAACAGCCGCATTACGTAGTGCCATCGTGTGTTTAACAACTGATACGTTTGAAAAGGGCTATATATCAAATTGTTTAATCTAGTTCAGTTCAAGCAAGGCAGCAAAGCCACAACCATCCAGACTCAGTAAGCTCTTGTGTTTTGCCTAGAGGTTACCGAGTGTGAAAGGATTAGAAAAGATAGACTTTATCGGGGACAAGACTTATCAGAAAAATAGCGATTGACATTGCATTTAAATTTTTGAAGATCAAAGTTGGCTCGAAGCCATGGAGCCGGAGAGAGTTCTAGAAGCGAGAATATGATTTTATATACTACAGAATATAGATCAAAATATTTCCTTCTCTACTAATATTTTTTGCCTTGAGAGACCTTAGATAAAAATCAAAACCCGGTTTAATGAACTTCATCTTATTTTTGACATCTGACACCTATATATATATATATATATATTGTTGTGGTAGGATCCACCTAATTTGCATAGTGGAGTACCGACCATATAAATATGGTTGGTACCGGGAAGAGAGGGAGGAATCAAGAGATTCAACCAGAGACTCTGCCCGACTGCGACTCAGTCAACACATTCTCCAGGAACCGTCTTACCAGGAATATACAAAAAACTATATGTAAATATTGTGTACACTTTCTTGTTTCAATACATTTTGTTCTAAGTACATTTTGTGTTGCATTATTATTCCATGCATTAGTCAAGTTTCAACAATGTAGACGAGGTAGAAAGAACTATATGAAAAAAAAAAGTATTGATAATTGATAACCTTCAACAATTGGGACAAGTCTTTGAAGAACCCAGACTGAAGGAAAAAATTATTAATTAAAAGTCCAACATCTAATGGAACGGCGAAGGATTCTGAATTTCTGGATATTTAGAATTCGTTAAAGGACGACTAAGCATAAAGGAACGTTCACTCAGAAAAATTTGAAAGGTGTCGTAAACGAATAACGGTGATTTAAAAAAAAAACGGGCCGACTACAAAAACATGCATGGATTTAAAAGGCGCACAAATACATCGTGTCGACTTTTTTTTGGTTGCTCAACAATATTTTATAAAGCAAGTCATAAAATAAAAAAGTCGTAAGTTGTTTCGATTTTTCTGGTCAGATTATATTAAAAGTATATTCTTTGTTGCATGAACACTATCAGCAAAAGATGGATGAATTATCCAAAGTCATATCTAAATTATTCAAATCCCAGCAGTTGAGTCAGCAACGTCAAAGTGAACAGTTTGCCTTATTAATAAGGCAACAACAGATAGCACAGCAAAAATATCAAGAAAAGCAAGAGGAAAGACAGCAAAAATATCAAGAAAAGCAAGAGGAAAGACTGGGAAAACAGGGAGAAATGCAAATCAAGGTTTTAGAAATTCAAAAGTTAACACTGGAGAAATTAAACAACAATCAGGCAAATGAAGGAAATTCTTCATATTCTAATAACATCATATTTAATTCGCTGGAAACTTTCAACTATGGGCCAGACGAAGAAAAAACGTTTGAAGCGTACTTTAAACGATATGAATGTATTTTCTACACAGACTGTGAAAACTGGTCTAATTCAAGAAAAGTTAGTCTATTACTAAGAAAGCTAGGTACAGCAGAACATAGCAAATTTGTAGATTTTATTCTACCGAGAAGAACGAATGAATTGGAATTCTCGGAAACAGTGAAATTGCTAAAGGAGTTGTTTGGAGCAAATATATCGCTTTGGCATAAGCGATGGTTATGCATGAATGTCGCTAAATCCGACGATCAGGATTACTTAACATATGCATCTATAGTGAATAGACATTGTGACAATTTCAGATTGGCAGAGATTACGGTTGAAGAATTCAAGTGTTTAATTTTTGCTCAAGGAAAGAGTAAGAGTGCCGAAATAAGACGTAGAGTTTTTGCTAAACTCGAATCTGAACAAAACCTTACCCTACAAAAGTTAGCAGAGGAGTGTCAGCGGGCCGTAAGTTTAAAGAAAGAGTCTCAAAAAATCGAAGAAGCTGGCATTGCTTATATTAAAAAAAATAAAAAAAACAGTCAAATTACCCATCAGCAAAAAATTGGAGTAAAAATTCGGCGTATTTTAAAAATAGACAAGAAAAATTCAATGTAAAGAACGAGGAGGAAAAAAAGGTTCCACCATATAATTATAGACGTTGCAACGAAAGACACTGGGAGGTAAATTGCCCATATAGAAATAGGAAATGTTTCGTGTGCCACAAGAATGGACACAAAGGATCGTGTTGTAAAGCGAAAAATGTCAATAGCCGAATTAGACAAACAAATTCAAATATAAAATCAGATAGAGATTTGAGGAAATATGTGACGACTGAAATATTTATAAAGAATATCAAATTTCAACTCGATTCGGGTTCAGATTTAACAATAATGAACTATAAAACATGGAAAATTTTAAAAAGGCCTACAAAAATGAAGTCAACGAAATGCGCTCGAACGGTAACTGGAAAGGAAATTAACTTCGAAGGCGAGGTTGTACTTCCCATGAAATTGAACGGGATAGTTAAAAAAATAAAAGTTTTCATTCTGAAAAATGGAGAAAACTTGATGGGTACAGATTTTATTGAAACATTCGAATTGTGGGATAAACCGTTAAATTCTTTCTGCAGAAAAGTAGAAAGTAATACGCAAACAAGACAGGACATTAAAGAGGAATTAAAGAAAAAGTTTCCGGAAACCTTCAAACCTGGTCTTGGAAGATGTAACAAGTTTGAAGCTAAATTTGAATTAAAGAAAAATACTATGCCAATTTTTAAAAAGAAACATAACGTGCCTTTCGCAAGTGTAGAGAAAATTAACGAAGAACTTGATAGGTTGGAAAAAATTGGAATTATTTCGAAAGTAGAATCTAATTCATGGGCTGCGCCGATTGTGTGCATAAAAGAAAAATCAAACCAAGTCAGAGTCTGCGTCGATTTTTCGACAGGGTTGAACTCGGTAATTAAGGACTACCATTACCCGTTACCGAGTCCGGAGGAGATTTTTAACAAGCTAAATGGTGGAGTTATATTTTCAAAAATCGACTTATCAGATGCCTATCTCCAAATTCCCGTCAAAGAGGAATGTTCGAAGTTACTAGAGATAAACACACATAGAGGGTTATTCAAGTACAACAGGCTTCCTTTTGGTATTAAAGTGGCACCAGCCATTTTTCAACAAGCTATGGACGTCATGTTGAATGATTTAGACTTTGCGTGCGTTTACTTAGACGACATCATAGTAAGGAGCGAAACCGTCGACGAACATCGAGGGCATCTCAATCAAGTATTTAAAAAGATTCAGGACTTTGGATTTAAAGTCAAAGAGTCAATGTGCGAATTTGGTTTGGAGGAAATTAAGTATTTAGGTCACATAATCAACAAAAATGGCCACAAAAAGCACTTATCATCCAAAAATATAATTCATGCGGATACTTTATCAAGACTCGTACAGAGTCAAGAAGAAAGATTCGAAGAATCAATTCTTGCAATTATCAGAGCAGATTATGAGGTGAAAAGCATGGTAAACAACATTGTAAGAGAGCTACCGGTTACACTAAAGGAAATTAAAAAAGAATCTGAAAGCGATGATTTCATTTTAGATAGTTTAACAAAATGGCCGGAAGTACTACGCTGCAAAAAGCCTACGTCCAATACCACAACAACTTTCTTGCATGAACTATTTGCACGGTTCGGTGTGCCAGAGTGTATTGTGAGTGACAATGATACACAATTCACTTCTGAAGAATTTAAGGAATTTTGTGAGTTATATCAAATTAACCACATAACGACGGGGCCGTATCATCCGAGGTCCAATGGACTCATGAAAGATTTGTCGATACTTTAAAGCGCGCTTAAGAAAGCCTCAGGAGTTCCAACGGAAAAGGCGCTTCAGCAATTCCTACAAGTATACAGAATCACGCCAAACCAGAGAACACACTCAAACATGGCACCAGCTGAACTAATGTTCGCTAGGAAAGTTAAGTGAGTGTTTGACAAACTTTTTCCAGGAAAAAATAGAGTAAAGAATACTATGTATACAGCGAGAAAAAGATACACCCCGGAGAGAAGGTGTTTTTCAAGTGCCACAAAAACAACGTTGAGTTCTGGGAGCGAGGCATAGTGGACAAGAGAATCGGTGACCTGATTTACATAATTAAAGGGCCGAAGAATACTCATAAAAGGCACCAGAACCAACTTAAAAAATGTTACGTTACAGAGCATGAAGAGAGTATACCGGATGAGGAGGAAGTTCCCATTGAGGTAATGCATGATATGTTTCAAGTTGAACCTCCTCAGAATACTCCTGAACCGAGAAGATCCGGTAGGATACGAAAGTTCACGGACCCATTGGACGTGAATCCAAAACGGAAAAAAATATTAAAATTAAGCGGATGGACATATGCATATGAAGTATGCAAATGGATCTACAAAGAAATAGCCATAATCATCAACCCATATAGGAAGCCAGTTTGAAATCCAAAAGGGATTCCAAGACTTGGGAGGGGGGTGTTGTGGTAGGATCCACCTAATTTGCATAGTGGAGTACCGACCATATAAATATGGTTGGTACCGGTTAGAGAGGGAGGAATCAATGGATTCAACCAGAGACTCTGCCCGACTGCGACTAAGTCAACACATTCTCCAGGAACGGTCTTACCAGGAATATACAAAAGACTATATGTAAATATTGTGTACACTTTCTTGTTTCAATACATTTTGTTCTAAGTACATTTTGTGTTGCATTATTATTCCATGCATTAGTCAGTTTCAACACACACACACACACACACACACACACACACACACACACACACACACACACATATATATATATATATATATATATATATAATGAAATGGATTAAGTCCGATAATTATTTAACATTTTTTATGTTTATAAGTTATTTTTTTTATAATTTTTGTAGGGTGTTTAGGTTAGAATACGTTTTATTTAACTACGATTTGAAAAATATCTTCACTTTTAATTTTTAATATACTATATTTCTTTTAAGAACAAGTAAATGTATTAGAATCACTTACAGTATGTAGAATTATTTTCACATCAAGTATAATTATGTAAATTATTAGGTATCATTTTTTTTTTTGAGCACTATATAAAAATATCTATAAGAACACCGGATTATATATCTTACTGTTCTTTCTTTATATATATATATATATATATATATATATATATATATATATATATATATATATATATATATAATGAAATGGATTATGTCCGGCAATTATTTAACATTTTTTTCTGTTTATAAGTTATTTTTATAATTGTGCGTTTCTAAAAGTTAATTAGGACCATGCTAAGCAGACGCTTTTCTGTAGCTAAATGGTATAGCACGTCACAGCAATGCCTTTTATATGCCAATAAAGATGAGGACAGCACTCCGAACAATGTAAATAGTGTAAATAGAAACGTTAAGTCGAGACATCATATCAGGGCCAATAATATTGCTGGTTCTTCTTTGGATATAGTATACAGGGTGTTACAAAAAATTTGATATCATTTCACAATCTAATAACTTTGTTAGATCTCCTTCAAATGACTTAAAATTTTAATAGTATCTTTATGTTTAATGTTTGTCTAAAGGCGTTGATTAGATCCAGTGACTACACCCAAAGAGTATGAGTTCAATACCCGGTTAAGGCAGTGGAGAACTTGGAGAGGTCTATAGCCCAAATATTGTAAATAGTGTACATAATACCTCATCTCAGAAATATAAACAGATACTGAAGAAGGCCGGAGCGTACAACGACCGAAACGTCGTAATAAATATGGCGACAAAGATGAGGAAAATAGTCCGTATAATGTAAATCCTGTACATATATAGCTTAAACACTAATATTCCATGGTCATAATTTATTCCATTGAGTGTAAGTATGAGGAGGAGGGAGATTAAACCTTAACAGAGAGAATATTAGGAGAGGTGGATGGAAGGGGTTTAAGTAAGTGAAAAATGAATGTTGCCGGATGTCTAATGCATAAAGATACATTCCGTGGTGACATACACACACCATAGACAATCTAATGTTAGAGTAAGAGGGAGGGAAAGACGAGGTGGGGGAGAGAGATGGGACGAAGGAAAGTAAAATTGAACGGCGTGCCGCTTTGTAATTGAGAAAATTTGACAAATTTAATATCGACTACAGGTTACAAATCAAATATAAACATATAAAATAAATATAACGATAATCTAATCCAGCAAGGACCTATATTGTATGTTCAAAAACACATGCGAATACACACATACACAATAACATATACACGTATATACATATAGGCGTGTACCCACATACACACATATATATATACCCACGTACACACATATAAAAATATATTCACATATCTACACATACACATATTCATGTATATCCATATACACACACTTTTCACATACATATACATACATACACATGCACACATGCATATACCCATTTATACAAATACACACACACACACACACACACATATATATACATTTTTCATTTTTCTCTTACTTAAACCCCTTCCACCCACCTCTCCTAAAATTTTCTCTGTTAAGGTTTAATCTCCCTCCTCCTCATACTTACACTCTCTAAATTCTGTTTTTATTTCCGGTTGTTTTTTTTTTCTGTTTTCTTTTTTGAATTTGTAGGTCTGATGAATTGGATCGTATTTACGATTCCAATAGAATAAATTATGACCATGGAATATTAGTGTTCAAGCCTTTTTTTATTATTATTATTATATATATATATATATATATATATATATATATATATATATATATATATATATATATATATATATGTGTGTGTGTGTGTGTGTGTGTGTGTGTGTGTGTGAAAATATATAGAAAATAGGAAGGAACTGGTTAGGTAAATAATCCAAAGTCCCTTAGTATTTTAGTTATTATTTTTAAAAAATAGTGCTCGATACAAAAGTAGAGCATAAATATAATTATTTATTTATCTAGAATCATATTTTTAAATAAATAATTATATATATATATATATATATATATGTTGTTCGTGTCCTAAGTATTTTCCTGTGTTCCCAACCTTCGTGTGATTATTCTATTCAGTAACCCATTAAAATCTGATGCTCTAGGGACACAATGAAGGCAAGATGGACAGATCGAAGTATAGTATAACATACTTAGTGAACTTGATTAAATGGATGGCGGAACAGAGATTAAGAATGACAAGAGAAAGACCAAATTTAGAAAAACGTTAGAAAACAAGGAAAAGATTACTAATCTGTTGCGTGATATCCGTCCTCCTGTATGGCATTGAGTCCTGGACAATCTCCTCGCAGATGAAGAAGAGTCGAGCAGCAGAAATGTGGTTTCACAGAAGGATGCTGAGAAAAAATATCGACCAATCATGTGAGCCAAGACGAGGTTTTAGAGAGCATGGAAACTAAACGGAAACTTATACTTAACATTAGAAAGAGTCAGTTAAGTTTCTGGGAGCACATAATGAGGAAGGAGGTTTGGAAAATATGATACTCAAAGGGACAAATAGAGGCCGATAATGACAGAGGAAAACAACGCATATCATATTAACCTTGACTAAACTGGATGGCGGAACAGGAGAAATAATAGAAAGACAAAAAGCTGCAAGATGCAGGAAGTTGTGGAGAGCCATGATCACCTACGTCCAGATGGGACACATATTGAAAAAGAATCCATTATACAGGGTGTTTCAATAAATTTGATATCATTTCGCAATCTAATAACTTTGTTAGATCTCCTTCAAATGACTTCAAATTTTAATAGCATCTTTATGTTTAATGTTTGTTTTATGTTTTTATGTCTTTATGTTTTTGTGTTTTTCTTATTTGTATTTTTATGTTCTTTAATCTTTAATCTTTTTCTTTACAGGTTTAAAAATGCCGTGTCTCAGGCGGTGCGCATATTGAACATTTGTGAAATCGTTCACATAATCTACATGCTTTTGAATTTCTCATTCAGATTTGGAAGAATAAATCTTATGATCTTCAACATTAATACTTTTTAATTTCATTTGCCTTAATCATGTACTTTCTGTGATATTTAAATCTCAAAGGATATCAAATTTTTTGAAACACCCTGTATATTGTCAAAAAATTTCCTCTATTAGAGGCATCACTCGTCAGGAGATCAAACGTAACCGTTAAGCCACTCATTAGCACATATTAATCTAACACAGAATTGACAAGAAATACGTTTGAACAGGACGTATTCAAACGCAATGCCATTTGCTCTATTAATGAGGTGACGCGATAAAGACTATTTTATTAATATTTAATAGCTTACTGATTATTTTGCGTATTATATTGAGCTCGGTGCTTGAGGCGGAATAATAAAAGATCCCGACATTACTGGAGGGTCAGCGAGATAATCCTGTCATGCAGTACTCAAATGCAGGCGCCCAAAAAACCGTTAAAGATTTTTTTGAAAATGTTAATATCAAGTGAGATCCAACGTTGCATGAGTCTTTTTTTTTTTTTTTTTTTTGAAGCATTATAAATCATTGGTGATTGTTGGGCAGGTCAGGTTATCAAGATGGACAGACAATTATCTTCAAAGAAGAAGAAGAAGAAGAAGAAGAAGAAAAAGAGAGAAAAATGTGGAGGAGACGAAGAAGAAGAAGAAAAGGATGAAAAAAGAGAGCAAAAGATGAAGAAGAAGAAGAAGAAGAAGAAAGAGAGAAAAATGTGGAGGGGACGAAGAAGAAGAAGAAGAAAAGGATGAAAAAAGAGAGCAAATGAAGAAGAAGAAGAAGAAGAAGAAAGAGAGAAAAATGTGGAGGGGACGAAGAAGAAGAAGAAAAGGATGAAAAAAGAGAGCAAAAGATGGAGGAGAAGAAGAAGATGAGGAAGATGAAAGAAAGCAAAAGGTGGAGAAGAAGAAAAAGAAGCAGAGGAAGAAGAAGAAGAATGAGCAAAAGGAAGAATGAAAGAAGAAGAAGAAGAAGAAGAAGAAGAAGTAGAAAGAGCGCAAAAGGCGGAGGAGACGAAGAAGAAAAGGATGAAAAAAGAGAGCAAAAGAAGAAGAAGAAGAGGAAGAAGAAAGAGAGGAAAATGTGGAGAAGAAGAAGAAGAAAAAGAAAGAGAGAAAAGGACGGCAGAGACGAAGAAGAATAAAAAGGAGGTAGAATAAAGAGTGCGAAAGAAGAAGAAGAAGAAGAAGAAGAAGAAGAAGAAAATGGGACAAAGGTGGGAGAGTCTGAGAAGAAGAAGAAAAAGAGACAGAAGAAAGAGATGAAATGGCGAAGAAGAAGAAGAAGAAGAAGAAGAGGAATGAGCAAAAGGAAGAATGTAAGAAGAAGAAAAAGGAGAAGAAGAAGAAGAAGAAGAAAGAGAGAAAAGGACGGAAGAGACGAAGAAGAATAAAAAGGAGGTAGAAGAAAGAGTGCAAAAGGCGAAGAAGAAGAAGAAGAAGAAGAAGAAGAAGAAGAAGAAGAAGAAGAAGAAAGGAAGAGCAGCAAGATTAGAAGAAATACAAAAATAACAAGGAGGAGAAATAGAAAGAAGATGAAAGAGAACATGTGGCGAAGAAGAAAAAGAGGAATACGATTGAGAAAGTGCTGAAGGTGTAGACGGTGGAGAAGAAGAAGAAAAAGAAGATGGAGATGGAGAAAGAGGAAAATAAGAAAGAAGGGAAAAGACTATAAAGACGAATTCCGAGCAGGAGGAGTAGGAAAAAGAAGAAAATAAGAATAAGGTCGAGAAGGAGAGTAGGTTTTAAAGAACGAGATAGAGGGGGACAGCGAAGAAGATGAAAAAGGAGGAGGAGGAGGAGGAAGAAGAGGAGGCGGTTGATGGAAGTGTTAGATAAATAGCAAGATGAGGAACAGGATGTTGAGAAGAAGAAGAAGAAGAAGAAGAAGAAGAAGAAGAAGAAGAAGAAGAAGAAGAAGAGCAGGAGGTTGAGGACGAAGAAGAAGAAGAAGAAATAATGGAAATTGAACAAAATATTACGAGCGAATTACGACTAGCAAGATGTCACTAAAGTTGCTCTCAAAACATTTTATGCTCATTTGGCCGGACATTTAGGGCTATTCCTGATGGCGCACTTCAAAAGAAAAAAAAAAAGACCATCTTTGAATCCAGAGGCAATAAAGAATATCTCTGTGAATGATGCGTCATACATGGTTTGGTGAAAGGTAGTGGGTATTTCCAATAAAACACGACGAACGACATTTATGTGGCATTTTAAAATGGAATAGACGCAAGGGGAGATAATTCGTAGTTACTGTGAAGAAATGACTTGAAAATCGATGGGTGTAAATTTTGTGGACGACTATTGCTCTCAACGTGAATTGATGAAAATAAATTGAAATCATTTAATGATGGGAGATATGTTACGGATATTTAATAAGTTCAAATGTGACACCGAAATCCAAAGGCAGGACAGAATGAAGACGTATGACATCTAAATGCTAAGAAATATACTGAGAAACTGAAAATTATTTTGGAAACTAAATATGAGTGCGGAAAAATGATGCAGAAAAATGTTATACTATAAGGCAATGTATCTTAAACAACATCCTCATAAATGGAGAGAGATCCTAAGGCTACGGAAATGTTGATCTACAGGTGCATGTTGGTAATTCTAGGAAAAATATTGTGAGAAATGTAGAAGTTGTAAGGAAAAATTGGAAATAAAACGTTAAAAACTTTAGAGTTTTGACAGGCCATGTCATATCTCCATTTTATAAATCCCATTGCTTTTTCTTCCGTCTTCAAAAATCTCCTTCATTTCACCTCCGTGTCGCAAAACTCTTTCATTTCCCCGTGTTCCAAATCTCATTCTATTCACTTCCGTGTCGCAAAACTCATTCCTTTCCTCGTGTTCCAAATCTCTTTCCTTTCATCTCCGTTTCGCAAAACTCTTTCATTTCCCCGTGTTCCAAATCTCATTCTTTTCACTTCCGTGTCGCAAAACTCATTCCTTTCCCCGTGTTCCAAATCTCCTTCTTTCATCTCCGTTTCGCAAAACTCTTTCATTTCCCCGTGTTCCAAATCTCCTTTGTTTCACTTCCGTGTCGCAAAACTCATTCCTTTCTCCGTGTTCCAAATCTCCTTTCTTTCCCGAATATTCTAAATGTTATTCTTTCCACCCTCCACCCGTGTTCTATATTGCATTCCTGTCCCGGGTGTTCAAAACACCTTCCGTTCCCGCATGTTGCAAATTTCATTCCTTTCCTAAGTGTTCCAAATGAAATTCTTTTCATGCATATTCTAAATCTCATTCTTCCCACCCCAACGTGTTCCGAATTGCATTCCTGTACCCCGTGTTCAAAATCACCCTTTTTTTCGTCAGGTTCCAAGTTTCATTCTTTTCCCTTCGGGTTCCAAATCTCATTCCTTTCCTCCGTATTAAAATCTCATTACTTTCGTCCGCGTTCCAAATCTCTTTTTTTTTTTTTTTAAATTAAATCTGTCTTCTAAATCGCATTCCTTTCTTCTCATGTTCCAAATCTTATTCCTTTCCTCCGTGTTCCAAATCTCATTCTTTAAATCGGTGTTCCAAATCTCATCCCTTTCAGTCCCGTGTTCCAAATCTCATTCTTCTCCCCAGTGATCAAAATCTCATTCCTTTTCCTCCATGTTCTAAATTTCATTCTTTTTTCCCGTGTTTCAAACAACATTCTTTAAATCCGTGTTACAAATTTCAATCCTTTACCCCTGTGTTCCAAATCTCTTTCGTTTTCTTCTTGCCGAAATCTCATTCCGTTCCTCCGTATTCCAAATCTCATTCTTTTTCCCGTGTTCCAAGTTTTATTCTTAAAATCTTTGTTACAAAACTCATTCCTTTCACTACGAGTTCGAAATCATATTCCTTTCCTCTCTGTTCCAAATCTCCTTCCTTTTCTTCTTGTTCAAATTTCATGCCTTTCCTCCGTATTCCAAATCTCATTCCTTTCTTCTATGTTCCAAATCTCATTTTTAAATCTGTGTTCCAAATCTCATCCAATTCACCCCGTGTTCCAAATCTCATTCTTTTATCCCGTGTTTAAATCCACATTCTTTAAATCTGTGTTACAAATCTCATTCCTTTCCCTCAAGGTTCCAAATCGCACTCTTTTCTTCTGTGTTCCAAATCTCATTCCTTTACCCCCGGGTTTCAAATCTCATTTCTTTTCTGCTTGTCCAAATTTCATTCCTTTCCTCAGTGTTCCAAATCTCATTCTTTAAATACGTGATCCAAATCTCATTCCTTTCCATCCTGGTTCCAAATCTCATTCCCTTACCACCCTTGTTCCAAATCACATACCATTCCCCTATGTTCCAAATCTCATTCTTTTCCAGCATGTTCCAAATCTCATTCCTTTCATCCGTATTACAAATCTCATTCCTTAACACCGTGTTTCAAATCTAATAGCTTTCACACCGATTTCCAAATCTCATTCTTTTCCTCCATGTTCTAAATCGCATCCCTTTCATTCCGTGTTCCAGATCTCATTCTTCTCATCCGTGATCTAAATCTCATTCCTTTTCCTCCGTGTTCCAAATCTCATTCTTTTTTCCCGTGTTACAATCCACATTCTTTAAATCTGTGTTACAAATCTCATTCCTTTCCCTCAGGGTTCCAAATCGCATTCCTTTCCTCGTGTGTTTCAAATCTCATTCGGGTTTTAAATAACATTTCATTTCTGCTTGTCCAAATCTCATTCCTTTCATCAGTGTTCCAAATCTCATTCATTAAATCCGTGATACAAAGCTCATTCCTTTCCCTCAGTGTTCTAAATCTCATTCCTTTCCTCTGTGTTCCAAATCTTATTTCCTTTACCCCTGGGTTTTAAATCTCATTTCATTTCTTCTTGTCCAAATTTCATTCCTTTCCTCAGTGTTTCCAATTCTCATTCTTTAGATCCGTGATACAAATCTCATTCCTTTTCCCCGGTTTCTAAATCTCATTCCTTTTTTGATTGTCTAAATCTCATTCCTTTCCTCCGTGTTCCAAATCTCATGTCTTTCTGTGTGTCGTCGTTGAACGAGAGAGTAACCAAAATTCACACAATGTGATTCTCGGAAATCCTTCATTATCCGAACAGTGTCGGATATCAGTGAAGACTATGTGATGTGTGCATGACGTCGATTCCGGTTCTGCATTGAAGTCATCACTGTGCCTCAGGTGGTTCCATCGATTAAACATGTAATCCAACGATTACTGCATCTGTGTATCAAGTTTTGTATCCATAAATGTAGATCTTTGTAAGAATCAAGTCTTACTCAGGGTTGGATTAACTACATAACTGATGGTTAAAGAACTTGTAATGAATATTTGAATTCCTTCGAAAGTGATATACTTCAGTGGATCAATGTTTGATTGCGTTCGGCTTTTAGAAGGCATTGTCAAAGAATGTTGCATTTGCACGATATCGGTTTCTCCATTTTCAAGTATCGAGTTATCGCCTCTTCACATCTCACTTTATGTCGCTTTTTTAATGTACACAGTTTTGTATTCTTCGCGGAACCTGTATACTTGCGAGCGTTTGTGCGTGTTTGTACGTTGTGTGTGTGTGTACATGCGAAAAATGGAGAATCGGTATACTAGTTCGAATTTCCGCTTATGTCTACGATATATATATATATATATATATATATATATATATATATATATACTATCAGTAGAGCCCGGCGTTGCCCGGGGATGTAACAGTAAGAGATAGATCAAGTATCGACCATCATAAAGACTGAAAAATAAAATTGACAAAGATTATTGTTTAAGGTTGACGGACACGCATGTTTTAATTAGCTTTATGGACACCCTGTATACAATGGGGGAAAATAAATATTGGTACACTTGAAAAATTGTATTTTTATAAATGTAAAAGCCTTAAATAAAACAAATCTCGGCACATTTTATGTATAAAGACACATACTATTAAATAATAACAATAAACTTAATTAATTTTTATTCTAACAGAAATTCATGCATTTTTAAAATTCTAACTGGTGAAAAAGTATTCGTACAAATCAATTATTAGAATAATATAATCAAGTAATTATGAAAAAAGTATATTCTAGAATGTTCCAGTAATGTTATCCTTAATTATAGTTAACGCTATTAGACATTATCAGAGCATTCTGCAATTTCTAGTCTTACGAGAAGGTTCTAATAATGCCTAAAGGTAAAGAATTGACTATTTCACAAAAACAACACATTTTGTCTCTTTGGAAAGATGGGAACAGTTACAGAACGATTTCTAACAACCTGAATATTCCTTTTACTACAATTGCTTCGTTCATTGCAAGGTTTAAAACTCATAACAGCGTCGAAAACCAAAGACGAGCAGGTGCTCCGAGGAAGATTTCTCTAAGATCAGCAAGGATATTAGGACGCCAGATCCAACAAAATCCACAGGTTACCCAAGAAGAGCTGCAGGAACATCTGCGTGCATTAGGGATTAAAGTAACCAAGCGTACAATAAGTAATGAACTACACAAAAACAGTCTGAAATCACGCATCCCAAGGAAGACTCCACTCCCCTTGAAACGGCACGGAGATGCTAGGCTAAAATTCGTTAGAGAGCATATAAAGAATATTCGTTTTGAGAAAAAGTACTATGGACAGAGGAAACTAAAATAGAGTTGTTTGGTCATAATTATCGAAATCATGCGTGGAGGAAGGACGGTGAAGCCTACTTATCAAAGAACACGTTGCCAACTGTAAAGTTTGGTGGTGGCAGTATCATGATCTGGGGCTGTTTTTCTGCAAAAGGTGTTGGCAGAATATCAATAATAGATGGCAAGATGAATACCGAAAGCTACCAGAAAATCCTGTAAGACAATTTAATGCGTTCTGTTGAGAGACTTTCATATATATATATATATATATATATATATATATATATATATATAGAGAGAGAGAGAGAGAGAGAGAGATATTGATAATATTAGTGGTAAATATACACATACATATGCAAAATATATAAATATATATACATAGGTGCATACACATACATGTATATTTTTTTGAATAAAATTCCAAGAAGATATATATATATATATATATATATATATATATATATATATATATATATATATATATATATATAAAGGTAATAATCCAGTGGTATATAATCCAAGTAGCTCCTATTATAGAGATCAATGTTTAAATGAAGCAGAGCAACATATTTCATGCAAAAGGAATTAAGATTACATATTCTTGCAAATTATCTCAATTTACAAGGTCATAATACTCATCACCTTAATGTAATCATAATTTCCTTTTGCATGATATATATATATATATATATATATATATATATATATATATATATATATATATATATATATATATATATATATATATATATATATATATATATATATATATATACACACAGAGGGAGAAAAGAGTAATGGATAGCAGCTTGATTGAGGAATCAGAGAGTCGAGTTCGAATTCCAGTCGAATCCATTACATTCACTTACGTGCTAATACCCTTGGGAAAAGGGTGAATCATCTTCTACTACCTCTAGCTATGGGTAAATAGCAGGACAGACTGGGTTCTATAGCCTTGGATGGCAACTGGTCTAGGAGAAGGACAACTCTGAATTCAAAACCTGCGGAGGTTCGTTTGGGGACCTTGTGGCACTTAGTGCACCAGGTCTCTGTACTATAGCCCTTCAAAAAGTGTGGATGGTCCTGCACGAAAACTTCGTCACTTTAATCAAATCTATGTGCTGTTGTCGGGCTCTCGGTTTCCTGGGAACTGATCTGTTTGACCTCCTACGTCGAATTCGACAGGAGAGTCAGTATATATATATATATATATATATATATATATATATATATATATATATATATATATATATATATATATATATATATATATATATATATATATATATATATAGGCAGCATATCTTCATTCAGTCATGTTTAAGTGAATGATCAAGACATGTCTATTTATTTTATTTTAATCATCTCAAATTCAAGGAACATTTTCTTAGTGTTGTAACAAATCGGAGTAAGAAAGTCGCCGTACTTTTGTTTATTTCTATTAATTTCCCAAGTAGTTTCAATCTCATCCGAGATCATCTTCAGGGGTGAATTGCTATGATAAAAAAATTAATGTAATTGTGAATTTTTTGGTGAGTGCGAATGACACGCACTCCGTTACAGTCAATTTACGTTAAGAATACATAAGCAAGTTAACTACATTTTTAAAGATGTAAGGCGTGATGTGGTTGCAGAAATTGTCTGACAGCCATGACTGGGTTAATCCTGCTTGTGAGATGCCGATATGGACGCAGACCGAAATCTATACCTATTTATCACCGATAGTGCTAACAAACTAATACAATTTCTTTCTCTTTGGGAATCTTTTTTTTTTTTTTATGAGAGAGGACAACGTCCCGCAATTTGAAGACAAGAAACATAAAAAAGACAATTTCTGGGAAAAAAAGCGTTTATTTTCTTCTGCGTCAAACAATTTGATAATCACTGACTTTTCTCCCCCCCCCACACACTGATTTTAAAATTTTGCCTATTATGTAAAGAAAATAAGCTTGTGTTTTAATTTATTACACACTGCATAACGATATTCCTGCTGTGAGTTGAATTAACGTGTAACCTTTCTGCTATTGTCGATAACACATTTCTTATTAGGATGTTTCCGAAAGATCAAAAATCATGATAATGGCTTCGTGTGGAAAACAATGCCCCGTTGAATGATAGCAAATTTATTCATTTTTGAAATTTACAATGTACAAACGACGTAAAACGAAGAAACGGCCAGAGACAACGAAAGAATAAAATACATTAAAAAAAAAAACTATGGAATAAGTGAAATAAAAGTAACTCCGATGATCATGCATAGAAACATTTATTGAATAGGGAATAATTAAAAATTTCTTCCTGGCACAAATATTTAAATAAGATGAAGAAGTGATAGTTGAATACATCTTCAAAAAGCATATCGATCACCCTTTACCAAAGAGTATAGTTGACAAGATTAATGATCATCCCTTATAAAAGAGTTTCATTGACAAGTTTATAGAACATCCGTTGTCAAAAAGTATATGTGACAAGTTTGTACATCATCTCTTGACAAAGAATATCTTGATAATCCTATCGATCTTGCTTTATCAAATAGTAACATTGAAATGCTTATCTATTATCGCTTATCAATGACTATCGATGATATGCTTATCGATTATTCCTTATTAAAGAGTTTCATTGACAAGCTTATCGATCATTCCTTGTTAAAGAGTGTATGCGACAAGATTATACATCATCTCTAGTCAAAGAATATCTTGATAATCTTATCGACCTTGCTTTATCAAAGAGGAGCATTGAAATACTTATCTATTATCGCTTATCAATGAATATCGATGATAAGCTTATCAAACATCTCTTATCGATGAGCATAGTTAACATGCTTACCGATAGATAAATATTCATATATTTAACCTGTTTCCAGAGTTAACATTGATCTTCAAAGAGTTAAATGAAATGTCAGTCATTATCTACGATGTTCTTAGTATTTTTTCACATATTCTCTAATACTTAGTAACTCCTTGCGTCTTAGTATCTTTATTGCCTTGCTAGGGGTGAAATAATTAATATACCTGATGCGATGAAGACATATCATATGATAACAAGCAAAACGGGCAGCCCAAGATGTGAACTACGAACTTGAAACAACACAATGGATTAAATATGAAAATTTGAAGACTTAAGAAGTGTTTTAACAGAGGATGGAAAATGTGACACTGAAATCCGAAGAAACATTGCTATAGCAATAAATGCATCTTAAAAGATAAGCAAAGTATTAAGAAACAGGAAAATTTTATTAGAGACAAAATAAAGAGTGCTGAACTTTTATGGAATATCGCTCAATCTAATCCCAGATCAAGAAGTAAGTAATCTCTATTCTAACAGTTTTTTTCATGCACTTCTTGACTGTGGAAATCCATGCTTCCCTGTCACCATAATAATCAAGGGCGTTGCAGTCTTGGGAGTTACGTGGCCAGATGTAAGAGGTGATGTGGTCAGAAAAATTGTCTCACAGCCAGGACGAGTTTCTTCTGCTTGTGTCGCCTGGTGCAGTGTCCCGTTCCCAGACATTGTGTTTTCCGGCAGCCACCCTCGCTCAATCTAATCCCAGATCAAGAAGTAAGTAATCTCTATTCTAACAGTTTCTTTTCTCGCACTTCTTGACTGTGGAAATCCATGCTTCCCTGTCAACTTTGATCTTCACAAATTTAAATGTAATGTCAATCGTTATCTACTCTCTTATTGGTTACACTTATGTTGTTCTTGCTTGTCCATAACGTTTTTTTTGTTTTGTTTTCTAATTCTTCCACACCCAGTAATCCCCACCCCTCTGTGTCTTAAATGAACACACCGCTGACATCTCATTTTAACAGATATATTTACCAAAATTACACAAAAGTAACTTGAAATACTAAAGAGTAAATTTATGCAATAAAATCGCCATTGGCTACAACCAAAGCCTCCAGACGAGTTTGGAATCGTCTGCATCAATTCTTGGCGTTCTTCTTGTTTATGTTGGTTAATGCTGTCATAATCCTTGACTGCAGTTCATCTTTGGGGTTACAAGGAGTTTTGTTAGTCACTCGCTCAACTCTCCTTCGCACATAATAATCAAGGGCTTTGCAGTTTTGAGAGTTACGTGGCCAGATGGAAGAGGTGATGGGGTCACAGAAATTGTCTCACAACCAGGACGAGGTTCTTCTGCTTGTGTCGCATGGTGCAGTGTCCCGTTCCCAGACATCGTGTTTTCCGGCAGCCACCCTCTTGACCGAAGGCAGCCCTACCTACCCAAGGCACTTGATGTAAGCCTTCGCATTGTGTCTGAGACCCTCACCAGAAAATTCAGGTGTTCCTTTGTTATTAGAACGATGAGGGTGAGTTTTCTGAGATGCAATATCTTCGTAATCACAATTAGACTCATCGAACACTTTAAGAATGATCTGCACTGTCCTCAGATTCTAACTGAAACACACTGAAATAATTGTATTGGAGCTTCCAACGCAAATGCTAAGCGGTACTGCATGACGTTTCGAAATTTATCATGCGGAGTGAACTGCATCATGGTGCACTTTTTCTCACAGACGTTGCTAAACTGACCCTAGTATCCTGTGCAGTCGACAAGATAAAAGAAAAACAACAAAAGAAAAACAACAAAAGAACAAGCCGCTTGCGCATAATGCAAAATATAAAATAGTGACAATTTACCCATCGCACCATCTATATTGACAACTTTTGACTTCAGAGTAACACTCTTCAACGCGCCATTTTCTCTGCACTTAAGAATCGGTAGTCTTTTATTACGGCTTGCACGAATGAAGACAGAACCAATCATCAACCCAGAGAGAAGTGTTGCTTTTTTTTTCCAATTGCAAACATTGTTACTGGCAGATTAAATGAATTACGGACTGATCAGATAAGGGTTTGATTTTTTTCTTTCCATCTGAGCCTAGAGCAAATAATATTGACTCAACCCACCGATGACTCATGTTATCAAGTTGCAAAGATTCGCAAGGTGTGAATCTAATGGGATTAAGTTCATGTTGAAGAAGACTGATAACGAATTACTATATCCAAAGTGTATTTTCCTCCACAATTCCTCTGTTTCGATTCAAGGTACTTATCTTCTCGGAAAAGCTGCCAGGGATTGAACAAATCCTCCGTCAGTGTGCAGAAAATATTTTTTGGAGATCATTTTTACTATCGAGTTTGTTTTTTTTTTTTTGCTTTATTTATTTATTTATTTTTATAAACCTATTGTTAAGTAATTTTTGCCGATCGTTTGATTAAAGATAAATCGTACGGGAGATGACAGAGGAATTACAGTCAGTTACAAAATGGATGCCTTTCCAAGAGAAGCAAGAATATAGACACAAACAAAGAAATTGTATAAGGAAACATTTGCTGTTCGTTTGCTATGAAGGAAATAGCAGGGTAGACAGATCTCTCTAGCTTTGAGTGGTAGACGTTCCAAAATAAAAGTACTAAACTGAATTGAAAACAAAAGAGAATAAATGGGGAAATTAAATTTATACCGCCCATAGGCTAATGACTCGCCTAAACTCTTTATTTGGTTTATCACTTACAATAGACGTATTGTAACGCAAACTTTAAACCATCTGAAACTGTTCTCTCTGCCGTGTTTGTTAGTTTGATTATCGGCATATCAACTCCTCGTGGGTCATTTGATGCCGAAATGTAATGTTCTTGACAGCACTAGTAATTTTCTAAATGTTGTTTTACAAAAATGTACTGTTGGTATTTTTTCTTTTACTTTTACAAAAATGTCTTACTGTTAATTTTTTAAAAAATCTTTTTACAAAAATCTGATGCTGGTAATATTTTTATTTTTAATTTTTTTTAATTTTAAAAAATATATATTTCTGGTAATTTTTTAAAATATTTTTGTAAAAATATATTTCAGTTAATTTTTTTAAATTTTCTTACAAAAATATAATGCTGGTAATTAAAAAAAAAAAATTACAAAAAATTAATTAAGTAGTAATTAATTAGTAATTTAAAAAAAAATATTTTTACAAAAATGTATTGCTGGTAATATATATATATATATATAGATAATATTGGAAAATATACATACATATGAAAAATATATCTAAAAATTCCCATACATGTATATTTTCAGAAAAAATTTTCCAAGAGGAAGGATCCAGGTAGAACTCAATGTCTAGGACAGAGTAAGGATATAATAAAAAGGCTTAAACACTAATATTCCATGGTCATAATTTATTCCATTGGAATCGTAAATACGATCGAAATCATCAGACCTACAAATTCAAAATGAAAACAGAAAAAAACAACTCCGGAAATCAAAACAGAATTTAGAGAAAGTGTAAGTATGAGGATGAGTGACAGAGAGCATTTTTGGAGATGTGGGTGGGGTGGATTTAAAAAGAGGAGAGAAAGAAAGTCGACGGATGTCTAATACATAAAGATACATTTCGTGGTGACATATACACACCACAGACAATTCGGATAGGAAGGAAAAAAAAAAAAAAGAAAGGGAAACGTTGGGGGAGAGGGATGGGACGAAGGAAAATAAAAATGTGTTTACATAAAGGGCCGCTTCGTAATTGGGAAAATTAAATCAAATATAAATATATGAAGATGAATATAACGATTGTCTCATTTCGCAAGGACCAAATATTTCTATGTTCAAAAACACATACTAATACACACAAAAAACATATACAAGTAGGTACATACACTTAGGCATGTACACACACACACACACAGACATACGTGTACATGCACATACATACACACACACACACATATATATATATATACATACATACATATATATACATATATATATATATATATATATATATATATATATATATATATATATATATATATACATATACACACACACAAACACACACATATATATATATATATATACAAAAACCTAAAAATATATTCACATATCCACACATACACATATTCATCTATATTCATATACACACACTTTTCACATACATATACACGTATACATATGCCCCATGTATACATTCATACATACATACATACTTATACATACACATACACATACATATACATATACATACACATACACACATATATATATATATATATATATATACCTATATATACATATACATACACATATATATATATATACACACATATACCCATACATCCACGCACATACACATACACACACATACATACATATATACACACATATATATATATATATATATATATATATATATATATATATATATATATATATATATATATATATTAAGAAATATAGTCTTAAGATGTACTATATTTATGGGATAAAGTACTCAAAATCACTGGTAATTTTTTTTGTTTTTTACAAAAATGTGTTGTATGTAATTTTTAAAAAAAATTTAAAAATATAGTAGTAGTATTTTTTTTTTTTGTTTTTAAAAATGTATTACTGGGAATTTTATTTTTACAAAAATGGATCGCAGGTAAGTTTTTAAAAAATTTTACAAATTTATATTGCTGTTAAATTTTTTTAGAAAGATATAATGCTGCAAATTTATTTTTTTTACAAAAATGTATTGAGGTAATTTAAAACTTATTTTCTTTAAAAAGAAATGTATAACTGGCAATTATAAAAAAGGTTTTTACAAAACTATTGCTGATCATATAAAAAAATACAAAACTACATTGCTGGTATATGCTTTTAATTTTTTCAAAAAAATGTACTGCTAGTAATTCTTTTAAAATAATTTTACACAAATTTATTCCTGGTAATTTAAAAAAAATTTACAAAAAAATTATTGCTAATATATATATATATATATATATATATATATATATATATATATATATATATAATATAAATAAAAAAGAAAGAACAGTAAGATATAAAATCCGGTGTTCTTATAGATATTTTATTTTTTACAAAATAGTGCTCAATGTAAATTTACAGGCATTAATATTATAAATTAATTGATTTAATAACCATATTTTAAATCAATTAATTTATAATATATATATATATATATATATATATATATATATGATTTAAAATATGTTTTTTTCGCTAACAGTTCTAACCATGTTTCAAAAATGGAAGCTAAAAAGCCACGAATTTAATTTTTGCAATTAAATTAAAGACATTAGTTCCATTTCATCCTGAAGCGAATTTTGGAGTAACTTTTAAAATTACTGGGTTTTTTGTGACACAGCTAAAATCACGTTTCCATGGTTACAGATAAATCTACTTCAAATGGACAAGGGTTGTCTGGGTTTTCCTTATGTCTGTATCATTGTATTGGTTTATTAGCTACATTTTGGTAAGGGGTAGGGATGTATTTTTCAATGAGAACTGACATCCGTTGAATGCATGTCGTCTGGATTTTTTTTTTAAATTTATTGTTAACGGCAAAAAATTCTTACGGCATTTTTTCTATTTATAAATTTGAAGATTTTCGGGGTGTTCAGATTAGAATACTAATCTGAACACCCCAAAATCTTTAAATTTTTAAAAAACAAAAAGTTCTCAATATAATACACACACACACACACACACACACACACACACACACACACACACACACACACATATATATATATATAATGTCTTGATAAGACACCGAGGTGTTGAAACAAAATGGCTATTTTTGTAGTGATTTTATAACATATTTATGTTATCATTTTTTTTTTTTTTATAAAAAATAATTATATATATATATATTTGAATATCGTAATAGTTTTTTTATAAATTATTTATGGAGATTCCCAGGGATAATTACATATAAGAAGACACACACACACACACACACACACACACACACACACACGCACACATACATACATATATATATATATATATATATATATTCTCAAAAAATATACACATGAATACAGAACAATTTCATATATGCTTTATCCCTTGATATAATCAAATCTGCAAACCCATAGAAACATATTTCATAACACACATATATACACATAGATATATATACATATATACACTTATCTAAAAAATATTCATATATACATTTATACACACACACACACACACACATATATATATATATATATATATATATATATTATTATTATTATTATTAGAATTATTAATCTTATAAATATAAGGAATTAAACACGTTCGGAAAACCTTCGATGCCTTGATTTGCAAAAATCAAACCAATACCAAAGGCGAAAAAAAAAAGGTATAAAAAAAGAGAGAACAAAGAACATGTACGTCAGCCGAAAATAATCATCTAGCATGCAAGTCCAAAGCCGAAAGAAAAAAAAATCCGATACGAGTAAGCAAAATAACTAAATAAAGTGCTCAATACAGTAAGTAGAGCAGACCTAGTTAAACCTAGAGAGCCAGACAAACCTACCAAGGTTTCACCGAAGCGGATCGTCAGGAAGCCAGCTTTCTCTGACGATCCCCACGCCATATATATATATATATATATATATATATATATATATATATATATATATATATATATAATCACATCTATATCCGTGTGTGTATGTGTTTATATATGTACATGGATGTAGAATATACATTTTTATATGCCAGAACAGTGTCAGGAAAATGAGTAACAACGTAAAATTTATTTTAATTAATAATAATAATAATAATAATAATAATAATAATAATAATAATAAGCAAAAACTGAAGGAAGAAATGAGAATTTATTCAATCACCTGTAATAAATGCCACAAGGAATACAAAAGAGAAACCTCAAGGAAATCTGATTTAAATAAAGGATTATATGAACACAAATGGCATATTTTGCGAAAGAAAACGCTAAATGCATTCATTGTTCACTGTAATAAATCTGAACATAATCTCAATTTAAGGAATAATTCTTTAATTAAAGAGAAAGAAATTTACTAAAAAGAAAAGTGTCCATAAGATGCTTTCATTGCTAGGTTATTCACGTCCAGGTTTTTAAAACATATTGCCTCTCTTGGCAAGTCTCATATTATCACAATAAGAGATAATTAATAAGAATAATGAAAAAAAAAAGAAAGCGTTCCAATATTCTCATCTGGGCGTCATTATAACAAACGTTTGCATCTTGATAGCACCCCCCTCCAATTCGTGCGCACTTGTCTTGTCACATCAGAAGAAACTTCTTTGGTTTAATTTAATAAAGAGTTTTTATCAAAATATCTGATAATTTTACATTTTTCATATAAACATAGAAACAGGTTTCATTTAAAGATTTACATGTTCTAGCTTTTTGAAAAAAAATCCATTTTACTTTAGGAGATATACTAGCTTCTTTTAAATTCCAAAATATTTAGTAAGATATGTACTATTTTTATAAGTACTATTGGTGAAGGATAAGACATGCTGATACCACCTAGTCTTAAAAGAATTCTTAGTACTAACAATATAAAATTTTTCAACAGTCGGGTTCTCGATTGTAGAAATAGTACTTAGATGAACAAGAAAGGCGGATAAACATTGGTTTCGTAATGGGCATTCATAAAAATCTTTGCAATTACATTAGGTAATATTATTAAGAGTATTATATATTATCCTAATTTTTAAATTGGTTTATAATTTTATTATTATGCTTTTTATAATCTTCTGAAAACTATCGGTGCAACTATCACTTAGTTTGAGTTTGTTTCTATTAAATATTTTACTAAAAGGGTTACTTTTAGGGAAAATGTTTATCAGTTAAATGGAAGAACTTCTGACCTAACTTAGTAAGAATTGACTAAATAGGGTGTCTACCAAATGATTTTCCTCTTTCTTTTCCTTAGATCAATATTATCACAGAGTATTTACATTGTTCGGACTATCGTCATCATCTTTGTTGACATATTTATGACAGCGTTTCGGCCGTTGTACGCTTTTTGGATTCGATCATTGGGTCTAACCAACGCCTTTATCCACATGTGTCCTTCAGGACATCTGTGTATGAATTTCTGGGACTTATAAATGTAATATCTTCAACAACCATTTTTACCAGTACTCATATTGTAATTTTTGCTGTTATCATTGCATATTTTTTACCAGAACTCATATTGCAATTTTCGTTGTTATTATTGCTTTTCTCTGGCACTCATAATTACTGGTTCCCATATTATATTAATTTCTATGTTGGTCGGCTCAGGATATTTTTGTGGCCTTATTTATGTGCTAATTCCTTAAGTTTACGTATTTTCCAATGATGTTCTTTGTCTATGATTTGAACCAGATCCCACAGAGGGCGGTGATCTCCCCGCCCCTTTTCTCTCTATATGTGGTCAGCCACGCCTGATTTTTCCAATTCCCCTCGTGTTACAGCTTTTTGGTGCTCTTAAAACCTTACGCTAAGTGGGCGGCCTGTCTCCCCTTTATATTTCTTTCCGTAGCTGCACGGGATGGCGTACACACAGCCTTTAGTCATTTTCTCCTCTATGGCGGGGGTGGGGGGTCTTACCCGGGAGAGGTATCTGCGAAGTGTCGTCCAGCTTTTGAAGGTTGTCCTGATGTTATATGGACCGCAGAAGAAGGCCGGAGCGTACAACGGCCAAAATGTTGTGATAAATATAGCAACAAAGATGAGGACGATAGTCCGAACAATGTAAATAGTGCACATAATACCTCATCTCAGAAATATAGACAGATACAATATTATCATATTTTCTATACTTGATTTCAGCGTACTTGTAACCACTATATTTTAAAATCGTATTATAAACAGCACTATTGTTATACCGGAACATACCTATTCTATTGTTAATAGACTCTCCCCCACATAATAAGTAGTAGTAGTAGTAGCAGTCGCCAGAGGGAGAAGAGTGAGTTGGTGAGTCAGTCGATGTCGGACATTAAAGTATCAACCATCACAACTAGATTGCTGCGTCATTAACTATTATTTCAAGTTTCTAACGTTTTGTACGTCGAACCTTGTTTAGGACCGACTTAGTGAAATAGAAGCCTCCACTGTGAAAACTACTCTACAACAACTATATTTATCAAACACATCTTTGTCAGATGAATTTTTGCTAGTCCTACGTTCTATAATAATTTCAAATCAATTAACAACAAAAGAAGGTACTCTTTTATCCAATTTGATATCGTGGATTTTTACCCCTTCACTTTTCAATATTTTTTGCCCTAGCTTGCCCTAGAATTATCTTCGTAATTTTCAGCGTTGTCTGTTATTCATTTTGTTGACTGCACTCTATAGGAGGTCAGCTGGCCACCGACTTTGTTAAAAAGAACACCATGATGCAATTCAATCTACCGGAAATTTAGATTGTACTGGTTGGCATTCGCACCGGAAGCTCATATAAGACAATTTTAGAGTGGCAGGGTGCCAATCTGAGGAGAGTGGAGAATATTCGAAAAGAGTAGGATGAGTAGGATGAGTCTAATGGTGATTACGAATATGTATGAAGTGACCAGTTGTGATGGTGGCGTCATGCCTCCATATCCTCCTAGAGAGCCTCAAACGCAATACGGAGGCCTAAATCAAGTTGCTTGAGGCGGTAGTGAGGGGCAAGAGGGTGGTTGCTGGAAGAACCCAATGTCTGGTAACAGGAATCTGCACCATATCACACCCTTTTCATCTGGTTCCCTAACTCCCAAGACTGAAGCCATCTTGATTCTTATGAAATTTTGGTAACTATATCTTTTAAAATGAGATGTCAGTTTTATTTTTCATTTTTGAGTCATTTAGACGACAATATATCCTCAGCATCCTATATATATATATATATATATATATATATATATATATATAACGCATTCTTTAGTTTCGCCTGTGATATAGATAAACAACCACGTGTCATGTTTAATGGATTCCAGTTGTCAGTTATCTCCTGTTAATTCCCCTCTCCAAGTTCTCCACTGCCTTAACCGGTTATTGAACTCACACTCTTTTGGCCCTGATCTAACTAATGCCTTTATTCACTGTGCCATGTGTCCATGGCACGTGAAACTAGAACAGTCTACCACAGTGAGCGAAATAAAGGGTTCAGTTCAACATTCCAACCACCTGATGAAGGCTGGAACGTACAGCGGCCGAAACGTTGTGCTAAAATGGCGACAAAGATAAGGACAACAGTCCAAATAATGTATAGTGTACATAATACCTCATCTCAGAAATATAGGCACATTTGTACTGAGGTTGTGTAAAGCTATTATGATACCAGGGTTTATGTGTGTGGAAGAATATAAAAAAAATCATTATCCATGAGCGAGAACAATAGAACATTTGTTTTTTGGAAAACAGTAGATAATGATTGTTATTGCATTTGAATTGCTGCGAGATGTGCGACCCAAGGAACTTGCGGTTGCATCTAGGCAAAACAGCTGTACATTGATTTGACCTTTTTGCCGATCTAGTACTACGCTTTTAAATTCATAAAGTCTTGGTACTAAATCAGGGAGCGATATTTATTCGTATGATAATACAAAATGTGGCACAAGGCCAATAAGGGGAAATGGGGAAAAAGTCTGTCATCTGTCTTAAGGTTAAAGTAAGCTAGCCACAATCACTGACCCAAACATATCACAATATTCCTTAGATCAAAAGAACGCATTCTTATTTGCCATTCTTGCCATCATAATACCTCAGAATCTCCATGGTGTCCTAAAAAGACCTCATATCTACAATTCATTGCCAGAGGAGTGGGATGGGGAATAAAACAACAAGTTAAAACTAACCCCAAAGTGTATTTACAATATACGATAGCGGAAAGCTCACCCGAACAATTACGATTAAATCATTTTTGGAAAAGGCACAGTGAAGGTACCCTACAGTCAGTCTGACTGACGCCAATTCAGTCGGATTTCAATCCTAGCTAGAGGCAACCGGGTGTCTAGTCACACTGATGAGCTGTGATACAGCGAAACAGTCTGTGGATGACAATATATATGCTGCTGAAAAATTTATTCCGGTTGAGCTTTCTGGGGAGGAAGTGTGTGTTTGTAAAAAATGACTATTATGGCTAATAATGCAAGACTCTTCGGTAAATCGAATCAAGTTCTCTCAGTCACTGTGTGTTTATCTAAAAATTAATACGCTTAAATTCACCTTCATCCCTTCCGTGCGCCAACGGCTTAGGGATAAAATCTCCGACTGACGACAATTCACCCTGGTTTCGATCCTAGCTAGAGGCAACCGGATGTCTAGGCAACATATTTTCTTTCAAATAATTTTCATTTTCCCAAGTGCTTTCAATCACATCTGTTACCATCTTCAGAGATTGCATATCTATGGATTTTTTTATGCGTTAACACCGTAAATTCAAAATATTATTATTTTTTATTTACCTCTATGCAAGGGAGGCAACTTATGTGATTCGTTTAAAAGATTTTTTCTTAAAAAAATTTAAAAGATTTTTTAATTGTAGATTTTTTAATTTAGTATTTTTATATAGCACTTTGCTGTTATAATTGTAGTTGACTATTTTGGGGCTACAATTCTCACTGACAATATACCACCCTTGAGCGCTTAGCCCTGGAGCGGGTAGAATAGAGCAAGATCTAAAAGGTCAGCCAATCTAACAATGATCTCATCTCACAATCCTCACACTTGCTCCATATGTGGTCTCCTTTGTAAATCACTAGCGGGTCTTAAATGCCACTTAAGATTATCGCAGAAAATTTCATAACTGAATCAATAAGCTGTCAGATCTTCATACGTTGAAACCGACGGGACATTCCATTATATATATATATATATATATATATATATATATATATATATATATATAAAATAAAGGTAATAAATCAGTCGGTATATAATCCAAGTGGATCCTGGAAATATAAAATATCAAAGCTGATCTACAAAAAGAGTTCAATGTACAGATCAATATATTTAATGAACAATAAAATCCAAAATCACCTCATATGGGGAATAGCCAATTTCGACAGACGAAAATATCGGTCGTTAGTCTTATCTACCCTGGTGTGGACTAAGTTCATGTCAGAAATAGAAATTTAATTGTGAAAGCTAAAATAAGTAAGAAAAAAAAACAAAAAAAAACAAGACACCAGCCGAAAATCTAAAAGACAATTTATCCATTTCAACGTTTCAATCAGACGAAAGACACGAGCCAGGGGTCCAGGCGAGGGTGGAAGTTATTTGTTTTACGGCGGTGAGAATGTTAATGGAGACGAGATGCCAGATCAGAACCAATAGCATTGCAGATTCTTCTAAGTATATAGCAGGAACATCACACCAGATGTGGCAGGAATATTAAGAAGAAAAAAAAAATGGACGAACGGTAGACGTATAAGTATGTTGAATTCGAGCGAGAAATATTGTCTAGTCCGACACATGAACCAACTTGGCTAGGAGCTGACCTAGCAATTGATTCAGAATGTTTATTCCACATCAAAAAACGTCTTGAAATATAGGAAAGAAAAAACAGGTGAAAAGAAAATATGAAATAAAATTTAAAAAAAAAAAAAATGACGATATATAAACGCCCAAAACTAACTGGATAATTATAAGAACTTTTGACGATAACTGGAAGGCGAAAAAAAACAAAAAACTATTTAATAATATGACTATAAGAGGTTGGTAAAGACGTGAATGCTTGCTGCTAATTTCAACAATGAAGAAAACTCCATCCCAAGGGTTTTTTTTAGTCAATTGTATTTGCTTTTTTGTGTTTCGCAACCCAAGGAGATAAACAACTATGCCAGGTATGGCTGTTCCTGAAAGTAAATTGTATTCTCAGCGAAAAAGTCAGTGTATAGAATTTGCTTTCAAAAATGGACATTTGCCATTCGTTTTTCTCTTCTTCTTCTTTTTTTGTAGACTGTGTAAAAAGTCATTATCATTTTTTTTTCCTGAAGTCTGCTCTCTGTCACTGTATAATTTTTCGAGAGATTGGCTTTCTTATGCCTCTAAGTTAAAATCGAAGCCTGGAATAAGTAAAGAAAACGTCATCACCGCTTAAAATCATTGCAGACCAGATTTTACAGCCGAATCTCGTCTTATGTTTTCTGACAACATTTTATTAGCAAATTAGGATTGAAATCTGTTTTACTAGATCAAAAATTCGTCTTCATCTATCTATCTATCTATCTATCTATCTATCTATCTATCTTAGTCTATTCGCATCTATCTATCTGGCTTGCTAGCTAGCTCAATCTAGTCATATCTATCCCAGTCTGTTCATATCTATCTATCTATCTATCTATCTATCTATCTATCTATCTATCTATCTATCTATCTATCTGGCTAGCTAGCTAGCTCAATCTAGTCATATCTATCCCAGTCTGTTCATATCTATCTATCTATCTATCTATCTATCTATCTATCTATCTATCTATCTATCTATCTATCGCAGTCTATTCACATCTATCTGGCTATCTAGCTAGGTCAATGTAGTCATATCTAGCCAGTCTGTTCATATCTATCTATCTATCTATCTATCTATCTATCTATCTATCTATCTATCTATCTATCTATCTCGCAAGAGATCTGAATTTGCACTGATATGTGTCTAAACTGAATCATACCTACCTATCTATCTCTGTCAGTTTTTATCTATCTATCTAAATGTGCTAATTATCATTATCTATCCATCTAGTATGAACGATAGTGATAATTACTAAATTTATATACAGTACAGGCAGAGATAGATATATAGATAGATTTTTATTTGAAATCCACATATCTATCTAAATTTACATATAAGTATTTTTCTTAATTTAACGTATGTATCTATATAACTATGTTTTAATTTCTATGTATGTATGTATGTATGTATGTATGTATGTATCTATCTATCTATCTATCTATCTATCTATCTAGCAATTGATCTGAATTTGCACTGATATGTGTCTAAACTGAATCATACTTACCTATCTATCTCTGTCAGTTTTTATCTCTCTAAATTTGCTAATTATCTCTATCTATCGGTCTAGTAATAGCGATACTGATAATTACTAAATTTACATACAGTACAGGCTGTTATAGATAGATAGATAGATAGATAGATAGATGGATAGATAGATAGATAGATAGAAAACAAGATAGACATATTTTTATTTGAAATACACATATCAATCTAAATTTACTCATATATAACTATTTTTCTTAATTTACACTTATGTATGTATATAACCATATTTTAATTTCTATCTATCTATCTATCTATCTATCTATCTATCTATCTATCTATGTTTGGATTTCTTTCTTTCTTTCTTTCTTTCTTTCTTTCTTTCTATCTGTCTATCTATTATGTGTGTTCAAAAATCGTTGTTTATCGTAGATGTCAATCAATCATTTCCGTAAAAACCCAGAACTTCAAGTTCAAGCAAGTACAAACTTTCTCTCGAGATCAAATTGATCTTGCACATAGTATTTGATGGAACAACTTTCCTCTTAGTGCCGCAGCTCAACTCTCGAATCCCACCCCGAACATATATATATATATATATATATATATATATATATATATATACACGCACGCACGAACACACACGCATGCAAACAAACACATACACACACACACACACACACATATATATATATATATATATATATATATATATATATATAACCGTAGCTTTATCTATACATATACACATTAGACAAATCGAACACAGCCTCAGTACTGTTGATCAGTTACGATGACCATTGCTCTCTATCAAACAGAATTGCATTAATATTAATTCTCCTTATTTTCTGTTGAAACATTATTTTTATAGATATAATTATTTAAGTAAATGCTCTGTTTATAATGAACAGTATTAATTACATTTATCGACCTCAATGGCCGAGCAATTTTTATACCATTTATATAGCCCGTCAGGCCAAATCACTGTTCCGGGTAGTATACAGGTTCGATTCTAGACGGAGGACAAATATTTCTACGAAATTTCTCGCCTTTAAATGTAGCTAATATTTTTTTTATTACAGACAAAATTATTTGTTGTTTAAAAACAGTAATTTAACTTTGCTAACCAGACGCTTTGTCTGTAGCTAAACAGTATAGCACGTCAGGCCAAATGACGGTTCCGTATAGGATACAGGTTCGATTCCTATTAGAAGACAGAGATTTTCTATGACATTTCCCGGACATTCAGGCCAGTAAATGCTTTTAAAACTGTTTATTACAAGCAAAGTGTTTATTTAAATATTTGCATCTATAAAAAGAACGTATAAACAGAAAATATATTAAAATAGTTGTCGAACTCAGTCCATTTAAATATATATATATATATATATATATATATATATATATATATATATATATATATATATATATGAAGAAATATACTCTTAAGGTGTGCTATATTTATGGGATAAAGTGCTCATTATAAGAGATAGAGGTTGTGTGAATATAAAAGTGAACATTGAAATCAACACTTAGAGGTGACAGGCTGTTTCATGCTAGACACAATCTGACGATTGCGTGTCGCACGAAACAGCCTGTCGCTTCTAAGTGTTGACTTCAATGTCCACTTATATTTATATATATATATATATATATATATTTAAGTAATTCATCGAGAAAGCACTGGACGGTCGTTTCTTCCTATATTTGGGACTCATCAGCAGTGCGCATCCACTACCGAGAATTGAAACCCTGACAGGTTGTCAAGCAAAGGAACAAAACGGCCGTCCACTGCTTTCTGCATTCTGTTGAGTTCTCTTTCAGACTCGATGAATTACTTAAATATAATTATCAAATCCTCCTAATAATTTCTATCATGTGTATATCATTGCTTGAACCAGCTTCTAATCGTCTTAGTGAGCGGCTTAGTGAGAGTAGTCGTGGCTCCAGGGGGAACAGTCCTATGGTTAGAGAGAACTCAGTAAGAGTTCCACCACGGAATATGTGAGCGAGCGGCGCTATATTGAGTCTGATTTGCAATCTCTTCGCCACTGAGGCCCGGTGGAACAGTTGGTATGATGTTCGCTTGACAACCTAACTGTCATGGCTTCAATTCTTGGATGCGCACTGCTGATGAGTCCCCAATATAGAACGAAATGGTCGTCCAGTGCTTTCTGCATTCTGTTGAAGTTTCTTTCAGACTCGATGAATTACTTAAATATAATTAACAAATCCTCCTAATAATAATTTATATATATATATATATATATATATATATATATATAATATCAGACATTGACTGTTGGTGATAGTAAAATATTACTCGATGCAATTTAACAGATAACAGGTTTTGCAGAGGACTCAAACAAGGAGAAAGCTTATACTTAACATCAGAAAAAGGCAGCTGAAATTTCTAGGACACGTAATGAGAAAGGAGGGCTTGGAGAATCTGATACTCACAGGTTGAATAGAGGCAAAGAGAGACATGGGAAAACAACGCATGACATAGCTGGCGGGCTAGAGCGAATGGATGACAGAACATGGCCTCCGGGAGATGACAGAGGGATAAAACTTATTGAGAGCTACACGGGATAAGGGGAGGTGGAGAGCCATGATCGCCCACGCCCTGAAAGGACACGGAACATAAACAGAAGGAAAAAGAACTTAGGTTCAGTTCTTCTGAAATAAAATAAGATTTTCTCTTTTCCTCTTCTCTCTCTCTCTCTCACTCTCTCTCTCTCTCTCACTCTCTCTCTCTCACTCTCTCTCTCTCTCTCTTTCTCATGTTTCTCGTGATTTTACATTCAAATCAGTTTGTCCTCTCAAGTAGCGGTGTACATTGGTCTAGTATTCTTTCTTCAATGTCGTCTTCTTGAGTCGATTGTGGAGGTTCATTCGGATATAGGATTTGGTGCTATATCAGTTGTATATTATGTGTGTAAAATTCGGAGTTCGGAAACTTTGCCCAGTTGAGTATATCACAATTATATATATATATATATATATATATATATATATATATATATATATATATTACATTATTTACATTATACATTATTCGGACTATTGTCTTCATCTTTGTCGCCATATTTATCACAACGTTTCGGCCGTTGTACGCTCCGGCCTTCTTCAGTTTGTTGGAATGTCGAACTGAACCCTTTATTTCGCGCACTGGGGTAGACTGTTCTAGTTCCACGTGCCATGTTTGATGGATGTCAGCTATCAGTTGTCTCCTGTTAATATTCCCTCTGAAAGTTCTCTACTGCCTTAACCGGGTATTGAACTCACACTCTTTGGGTGCTCAAGGACACCTGGCACAGTGGATAAAGGCGTTGTTAGATCCAGTGACAGGATTATTATGAGTACCATTTATTATCACCAAATAGTAAGATTGTCTTTTAATACGGCCTAATTAAACCATTACCATTTAGCACTGCTAATTGTTACCATTACCAATTATTACCAATAATATTTTTACCATTAAGTTTTATCACCATTACCGCCAAAGGTTACGTTTCTCCTTAATTATCGCCATTTTTTACCATTACCATTCATTATCATCAAATATTACGATGATCTTTTATTACCACCAAATTATACAATTACCATTTAGTACCACTAAATGCTAACATTACCATTTATTATCGTGAAATATTACCAATAACATTTATTACCGCCAAAGTTTACCATTATCGTTATTTACCGCCAACATTTATCATTACCATTCATTACCATCAAATGTTACGATTATCTTTTATTACCGCCACATGTTACTATTAAGTACCACTAAATGTGAACATTATCATTTATTACCGTCAAATCTTACCAATATAATTTATTACAGCCAAAAGTTACCATTATCATTAATTACCATTAACTTTTACCATTAACATTTATTACCACCAAATGTTACGATTAACTTTTATTACCGCCAAATTTAACCCTTTAGTACCATTAAATGTCACAATTACCATTTATTACCGCCAAAGGTTACCATTATCATTAATTACCGCCACATGTTGCCATTACAATTTCGCACCGCTAAATATCATCATTGCCATTCAGTACCGCCATTGTTAATAGAAGTTTCGATTTTATTAGAAATGGCAAATGAATTGTCTGAATTTCAGAAGAGGAATTGATATAAATAGAAGCATTGCAGAAAAGATGTGACAGCTCAACTGATTTATATGAGATGAGGTGAAGATGAGGTTACAGAGCATGCATTTTTGTTAGCTTACCGTTTCCTTAATAGTCTGATTCAATATACTTTATGGCCAATAGAATCTTCGGACGTTTAATTGAAATTTGATTACCAGTCTCAAAAAAATAAAAAAAAATAAAAAAAAATAAAAAAGCAGCCAATCATCATAAGAACAATTTACATAAACCATAATTTAGAGATTAATGCGCTTGTTAGGAATGGTCGTGGGTTGGCTTGCGTTGGTTGACCGAGGTTGACTGACACTGGTATCTTTATATTTGAGACTTAAAGTAACGACGTGCTATAGGCTTCCAAGCCCTCACTCGGGTGTCTTGATAGAGTTCAAAAGCGCCTACGCGGCCTTGTTGTTGGTAATGAATTCCTTCCGCCATCCAACTCCTTTCTTTTACCATTACCTTTTATTACCACCCAATGTTACGATTAAACTTTATTACCATCAAATTTTACCATTAACTTTTACTACGGTTAATGTTACGATTATCTTTTAATATGGTCAAATTTTTCCATTACCATTTAGTACCGCCAAATGTTACCATTACCATTTATTACCGATATTATTTTTACAATTAAGATTTATCACCATCAAATTATTACCGCCAATTGTTACGAGTACTATTTACTATTTACTACGGTTAATGTTACGATTATCTTTTAATATGGTCAAATTTTTCCATTACCATTTAGTACCGCCAAATGTTACCATTACCGTTTATTACCGATATTATTTTTACCATTAAGATTTATCACCATCAAATTATTACCGCCAATTATTACGAGTACTATTTATTATCAACAAATAGTACGATTATCTTTTATTACCGCCTAATTATACTATTACCATTTAGCACTGCTAATTGTTACCATTACCATTTATGATCGTCATAATGAGATTAATGCGCTTGTTAGGAATGGTCGTGGGTTGGCTTGCGTTGGTTGACCGAGGTTGACTGACATTGGTATCTTTATATTTGAGACTTAAAGTAACGATGTGCTATAGGCTTCCCAACCCTCACTCGGGTGTCTTGATAGAGTTCAAAAGCTCCGACGCGGCCTTGTTGTTGGTAATGAATTCCTTCCGCCATCCAACTCCTTTCTTGCAGACAAAACATCTCGAGCCTCTCGCTATTTTCATGGCATGCGTCATGACAAGACGCATTCGTTGGTCCCAACAACCTTTATCTTTGCGAACTGGGACCGGCTAAGCCACGTTCACAGACATGAAACATCCTAATACCCCCTTCGTATTCGATTAGAAAAGAAAAAGTTCGACTCAAATAGAAATGCTGCTTTGTGGAACAGACTCACCGCAGAACGTCTTGCACTCCTCCATAAGGCTGTGAATTTCACGTCTTGCTTTTTCTGACGCCCGTATGACAACACACAGCAGTGCTCTACTTTGGTTCTTGTATTTTCTTGACGAAAAGTGCTACAAAATTAGTATGAAATGGGGTTTGAATAAGTAAACATTAATTGCTTATATTCGCTCTTAGCTGTTTATATATGCGTCTTTGTAAATATAAAAATAAGGACAGCTACACAGATATAGGGCGTTTATTTTGAGACTACAAGTATTTATTTTATATCAGGTATAGTCAAATTATTAATATTTTATATTGGACCGTTTATTATCGTTTACCTAGCCTAGGATAGGTACATATTTGAATGTTTACTTGGTTAGTATGATCATATGGCTGAGTGGTTAGAACATTCACATTCTGACAAAGGGTTATGCCGGAACGTACCTATTTCTATTGTAAATAGACACTATATAATATAGATAATAAATAGTAGTAGTAGTAGCAGTCGCCAGTGAAGCTCAGTGAGTTGGTCTGAGTTCAGTCTGAAGTCGGACGACTGGCTGACCGGTTGAACTCTCTGCCTTCGGGCGGGGAGGAACTCGAACGAGGCTACGCCGAAGGGCGGAGTCTCTTTCGGGAAGGTAAACCGACCCTGAACCCGTTTATACGGGTTTTAAAAGGGCATATTTTTGGCCGAGCCCACGAGCTCGGAGATCCCACGTTAAACCGGCTTTGTGCCACATGATGCCCTCGTGGGGGGTGACTGAATATCGCTCAGTGAGTTGTGTAAGTCAGTCGATGTTGGACATTAAAGTATGAACCACGACAACTAGATTGCTGCGTCATTAACTATTATATCAAGTTCCTAACGTTTTGTACGTCGAACCTAATTTAGGACCGACTTAGTGAAATACAAGCCTCCACTGTGAAAATTACTCTACAACACAAAGAGACCCGGGTTCGAATCTCACCATAGTCGATTTGTCAGGAAGGGGACATCCTGATGTTATCGGATTGGAGGTGTTCGATCCCAGCGTGCGGCACTTTTGGCAAGCACGGGTTCACACAAGCATTGTGAGTGAAACTGAATAGACGGAACGCTTGGATGCTGTCGATAGCTGTGCTAGTACGAAGTCACAAGTCATCGTGACCGAGGGTTTGTGTGTGCTAATCTTGTTCAGATTGTTGATCACGCCAGAAACTATTACTAAATCTGCTTAGCATAGCTGCAGTATAAAACGCAGGTGGAATTTGTGGGTGTTGAATAAACACAAATGCGCCTGAGCAAGCGTCTGCAATAGGGATTGGCTAGCACAAGTCGACAGGTATCCTCGATTAAGGTTGGTCAGCTGTACTACTACTACTACTGCTGCTGCTAGTGGAGTGGTAAATATTCCGTCTTTTATATTTGATTATAAGCACCTACGTGTTTATACTTGAGTCTAGAAGCATTTATTTGATTCAAGAATAGGTAAATATGCAGGCTATCCGGTCCAAAGTCGGAATTCGATGGCAGGACCGCATAACCAACCTCGACGGCTCCTTCTTCGACATTTGTCGTTTCACTGCCAATGTCTCCAAGATCTCTTCCACGATGTCCTCTTTGCTGATGACTGTGCACTAGTGACCCATGCAGGTGCGATCTAGAACTTATGCTTGACCGCTTCTGTGACGCCTCTTCGGCCTGACAATCAATCTTGGCAAGACTGAGGTGTTTCATCAGCCCAAAACAAACACCCCCAGCAACGACTATCGTCATCAATGACACGCAGACTGCCAATGTCGAGTATTTCAAATACCAGGGAAGTACTATCTCTCGTGACGGCTCCTTGGACAAAGAAATTTATGCCTTAATCAGCAAAGCTATCATTAGGAAGGCTTCACAACAGAGTGCTCAGTCAACACAACATTCGGCTGACTACAAAGCTAAGCGGGTACAATGCAGTGGTCTTGCCCTCTCTATATAGGGTTGTGAGTCTTGGACACTGTACCGAAGAAATATCAAGGAACTTGAAGAACATCCATATTCGAGCTCTCCTTTCCATACACAGAATTCGCTGGTAGGACCGCGTTACCAACCTTGAGGTCCTGGATTGTGCTCACTCCTCAAGCACTGACTCAAGCATGTTCATTAAGGCCCAACACCGATGGGTGGGGCATGTAACCCGCATGGAGGAGCATGCTTGCCAAGACGTCTGCTGTACGGAGAGCTCCTGCACAGAACAAGAGAAACGAAGGTCGTCTAAAGAAGCGGTACAAAGATATTGTGAAAGGAAATCTCCAGGAGTGCAAGCTGAAACTCAAAGAACTAGAACTAACGGGCCAGTGATCGACCACGTTGGAGAATCATAATCCATGATGCTGCTGTCACCTTTTAGGATACTCGACTAAGGAAGCTCACCGTTGCCAGAGATCAACGCCACAGGACATCTTCAGCGGAGATTACGACAACCACTTTTCCAGACTCTGCGCCTCCAACCTAGGACAGCGGAACCACCTCCGAGTTCACAGATGAGATGCAGAAACGATACACGATATGTGGTGATCCATCTTCGGATTCGATGGACAACCGCAAATATATATATTCCATTGTCGTCATGTCTGATACGCCGGTCAAATCTTATTCTATAGACGTCATGTCTGATACGCCGGTCAAATCTTATCCCATCGACGTCATGTCTGATACGCCGGTCAAATCTTATCTCATCGACGTCATGTCTGATACGCCGGTCAAATCTTATTCGATCGACGTCATGTCTGATACGCCGGTCAAATCTTATCCCATCGACGTCATGTCTGATACGCCGGTCAAATCTTATTCGATCGACGTCATGTCTGATACGCCGGTCAAATCTTATTCCATCGACGTCATATCTGATAGGCCGGTCAAATCTTATCCCATCGACGTCATATCTGATACGCCGGTCAAATCTTATTCGATCGACGTCATATCTGATACGTTGGTCAAATCTTATTCCATCGACGTCATATCTGATACGCCGGTCAACTCTTATCCCATCGACGTCATGGCTGATACGCCGGTCAAATCTTATCCCATCGACGTCATGTCTGATACGCCCGTCAACTCTTATTCCATCGACGTTATGTGTGATACGCCGTGTAACTCTTACTAACATCGAGTAGTCACGTCTGAAACGCCGTTCAGCTCTTACTAATATCGAGTAGTCATGTCTGAAACGCCGGTCAACTTTTAGTAACATCGAGTAGTCATATCCGAAACGTCACCTAACTGTCACCGCAATCGATTAATCATGTCTAAAGCACCAACCAACCCTTCTATCCATCGACTACTCATGTTGACACGCCAGGCAAATCTTATTGTCATTGAATAGTCATGTCTGGACCGGTAGCCAAAACTTATGACTATCGACTAGTCATGTCTGAAATACCAGCCAACTCTTATTTGCATCGATTATCTGGCGGGAAATCTTCGCCTCGTGCATAGATTTTTGATAAGGCGCCGACTTGTCCTATTTTCCTGCCATCAGATTTGCAGAACTCTTGAAATATGTACGGTTCTTTCGAGATTCCAGATCATTTGCCCAAAGTTATCTAATTTTTGACGACCGATTATGCTAAATTATAATCGATCCGATTCATATCGTAAGATAATACAAACCTCTTCCTTCCTCGCTCTCTCTTTTAGAAACTGTTTCGCAGAGTCAAATGGGCTAGAAATAAATTTCAATGTCCGACTTCAAATAAGAAAGGATTTATTGACCAATTGGAGAGGATGCAAAGATTAAATCTCGCATAAATTTGAAACCAAGTTTTGCAAACAATGTTGATCAATAGTAGCCAAGTTCTAATGAGAAACGTTTTGGGGTTCTCGCCCTGTAATAATTTCAAGCGAGATAGAATCATGAAACAGGTACAAAAAAAAAAAAAAAAAAAAAATGAACTGCATTTATTTCTTTTTAAAATTACGAGAGCTTTTTGATAAGATAAATCCGTAAACATATAAAATAATTTTAACTGAGAGAATAATGAAAACTTTTTTTCTGATTTAAAAAATTACAAGGGCTGATCGATAACGTTTTCAACCCTACAAATCATGACTTAGGCTAGATAAATTAATGAAACTGATACATAAAAAAAAAGTAATTATATTCCTCATGAAAATGGGTTCCTACATAAGCTCTTCAATCCTATATATAAAAAAAAATCAACCGAGAAGGATAATGAATCTGATATGAAAATTTATTCCTATTAAAAAATGTAAGGGTCTTCGATGCTAGGAATGACATTTTACAAGAGATAGAATTATGAAATTATTACTTTCATAGTAACTGTTCTCTCTATGGTACCAAGAATCTATGGATTTAAGCGCATTACTGGATTGGCGGCTAGGTCTCATCATTATACAGTTGAAAGGAGTAGATATAACCGTAAGTTCTATGCTAACAGTTTCTGCTCTCGCACTTCTTTTATTGTAGAAATCTCTCCCGGATTCTCGTTTCCAGTTAAGTCCTATACTGAAAGATCTAATTACAGTGTTAATCGGTATTTTTTGTCACTTTAATTCCCGTTCTTTTATTTTTTCGACACTTAATAATATTTTTTCTTATACTCTTATACAGTCATTAATCTCGCTGCACCTTAGTGGCTTCGTTGCCTTGCATGGAAGGAAATGATAAAAAAAAGTCAATTTATTTTTCTTAATCAATACAACGGTTGTTTTTTACTGTTCGAGCGAGTATTATCGCGCAAGTAATATTAGTGCGAGTGATATTCGAAGGCGTCTGACGCCAGTATTGTTCAACGGCGTTAATATAGTTGTATCTGCGATTACAAAGTCTCTACTACAACGGGCATTACGAAAGTGGCAACGAGGATTGGTTGATATTACAAAGGTGTCAACGTGTGTTCGTTGACATCACAAAACAATGTTATACTTTGGGGGTGTTTTAAAAGAAGTGGGGGGAAAATTAAGCGGATATTTGTTGATTTGTTATTCTGAATCGGTAAGTATTACAGCAACTGTACACCCATCTGTTTTTTTCGTACACATGACAGATATGCTGATTCATTCCAGTTTTTCATTCATAGGGGTTCGAGAAAAAGCAAAATTTTCTGCAATGTCTACTTACTTAGCGGTTCTTGATAAAATACAAAGACTAACCTGCAATGTTATTAGTCCTGACCTGGCATCTTGGCTGTCGGCATTTCCGTTACAATTCCGTCTGACCCTGCCGCTTTGTTTCTTTTCAATTTGGCCAGTGAAGTCATTTTTTTTTCAACTTTAGGGTAGGGTCTCCAGTTTCTTCTAAAGTCTATTTCATCTCTATACTTCTAATCTCTCCTCCTGAACTCTGAAATTTTATTTACTATAATTATTCTTTCCTTCTAGATAGTAGATAGCTACACCTGTTGCCCGGTTCATACCCCTCCTTTGTCTCTTGAACAGGACTAAAGATTTATCATTTGTTTCCTGTTCCTTCTAAAGTTCTTTCACTCCTAGTAATCCCTTGCATCTTAGTGGCATTATCACCTTATTTGCGAGTGAAAAGAATTTAAAAAGAAATTGGATTTTGTTGTGGATTTCGAGATGAAATTCAGTCTCCAATGAATGACAAACGCAAGAAATAATGATAAGAAATTAAATATATTTACACAATCATACAAAGGGTAATACTGTTAGTAAATCCAGGAACGCGGTTAGTAGCAATAACATATAGATATATACAGTCTCGAAGTAGGACTTCCTTAGAGTCTACCTGCTTGTAACTGACTTCTACAAGCGGTTACCTCACACTACTACTCTACCTCCAACTCAGTCAGAATCTCTGCTCACTCTCCCAATATCTCTTTCAATCTCAATCTCTCTCTCTCTCTCTCTCTCTCTATATATATATATATATATATATATATATATATATATATATATATATATATATATATATATATATATATATATATATATATATATATTCTGGCTGACTCCGGTATTTAACGTCAGCAGTCCAAGTAACACTTTGGTCGAGTCCACTTCTAAGAAAAAGGGGAGGACCCCATAACAGATTTAATTACCTTCAGATTTATGAGGTTTGATTCTTAAGTGTTCCTCGTCATTAATAAATACCCGAAAAATTCTTGTTCCGTAATTATGGTAGATTTTATGTCATGAATATTGAAAAATCTTCAAATAAAACTGAATATTTCAAGGTGATGAAATGAAACATTGTACTACAGTTTTTGTAATGCATCTGAGACGGCACGCGCAATAACGTTGGCATGAAAACAATAAAAATGAGGATACTAGTTTCTGGTCTTAACTCGAGACCGAGGTTTAGCGGGTGGCAGGATATCAGGCATCATCTTTCCTTCTGTTGTTCGATTTGTTTGTTGAACGGCATATCAACAACTTATGAGTCATTTAATGCCGAAATTTAATTTTCCTGAAGTCATCAAAATATGATTTATATTATTCTGCTTCCACAATTGAATACATGGTAGATGATACTCAGCTTTTGTGCACATACATGTTCGTATGGACATGATTACTAGAGGCGGTGATATGTGTGTTTATGTTGTGGATTTGTTGGGGTTATATTTGGAAATACAGTTTTATTTTTTAAAATAAATGGAGGATATTATATGGATTAATGTCATGAAAGAGTTATTTCATGTTGTTTGGTTGGTTGATTGTGTTTAGTGGCATATCAACACCTATGGGTTATTTAATGTCGAAATATGAATAACTTGAACACAGTTTTATGGATTCAAGGAAACATATTTTGAAAGCAATTACATGCCTTCAACTACAGATAAATTGTATTATTGGTCATTTTGCTATAAAATATATTGTTGGTCACTCTACTATAAAATGTATTTGGTGGTCATTTTGCTTTAAAAATTGTATTGTTGGTAATTCGACTATAAAATGTATTGTTGGTAATTCTACTATAAAATGTATTGTTGGTAATTCTACTATAAAATGTATTGTTAGTAATTCTACTATAAAATGTAGTGTTAGTAATTCTACTATAAAATGTATTGTTAGTAATTCTACTATAAAATGTATTGTTGGTAATTCTACTATAAAATGTGTTGTTGGTAATTTTATTATAAATATATTTTTTGTTGGTAATTTTTTATATAAAAATATATTGCTGGTATTCTTAGTATAGAAATATATTCTTATGCTTTCATAGTATTTTCTTTTTTTTTTTTTTTTTTGAGGGTTCTCTATTTTCCCATATCTGGAATGTTAAGAGGTGCTAGTAGCCCGTTATTTAGCGTGATTAACAGGTTAACAAACCCTCTTGGCAGCGCTCATCTCCGCTCCCAACCGATGACAACGGAATATGGCGTTCGTCATCCCTCGGTCCGTACACTAAGCAATCGGATTTTGAATTTAGAGTTCTCCTTCTCCGAGACTGTTTACCGCCCAAGCCTATAGGACCCAGTCTGTGTTGCTATTTACCTTTATTTTGGTGGGGGGGGAGTCGGAAGAAGAACTAACAGAATGATTCTTCTTCCTCATGATCATTTCAGCGTGTTTTCAGATAGTTTGGCGGCGCACATCTCCGCTCCTAGCTCATGGCTGACAGTCAAAGACCACGGATTGTGGATCGTCCTTCGGTGAATACACTAGGCAGTCCGAATTTGAATTTTGATTTCTCCTTCCAGAGCGGTTGCCACCGAAGACTATAAGGGACAGTCTGTAATATTGTCTGTACTATTCACCAAAACTGGTGAGGAGAGAAGGATTCCTACCTTTCCCAAGGGTATTAGCATGTAAATGAATGTAACAAACTCGACTAGATTTCGAAATCTGAGCCGCTAGCCATAAATTGACAAGCCTTTCTATTATTCAATCATTTAATTACTTGCTTCCCTGATAGTTACATTTGTGGGCAAAATGTTCAGAACGGCATTGTTTTCGTCAGAAAAGTAGGTATAATTTTTTATCAAAGTCGTTTTATATTCTATAATTTTCACAGACAATGAATAAGATATTAATTGTTATTGTCTGAAATTTTGGTGTAATTTGAGAGGATAATACAAAAGTTATGGATGATTTAGTGTTTTACTGCAAAACCCATGGCGGCCAAAATGATCAGAATGGTTGCTTTTACTCCGTGTTTTAGTCTATTTAACAGGCGAACTCTAATTTATTTAATTTGTTTACATGACGGTTCGTTTACTAAACATTACTAAGAATATCTGCAGTGTACTTTGCTAATATAATGCCACTTACTCCGTTACCAATTCCTCAGCAGATTATTAAGCTTCGAAAGAAGGATAATTTAAGTATTGTGTCTATTGCAAAAATTGTTAACAAGTCAAAAAGTGTTGTTCACGGCATTCTTAAGGTCTACAATGATTGTGGTTCGTGTGAAGCAAGAAAGTCTACAGGTAGGCCAAGAAAAACGACCAAGAGAGAAGATCGTGCTATGGTAAAGTTGGTTAAAAAGGACAGCTTTAAAACTGCTGCTGTTTTTCGGGAAATCAGCATTATACTGAAGAAAACTTTATCTCGAAAAACTGTGTCTCGTCGTTTAGTTGAACATGACCTACAAGCAAGAGCACCTGCAGTGAAGCCACTGATCAGCTCCAAGATCAAAAAGTGCCGTCTTACCTTTGCAACCGAACATATGTTGTGGTATCAAGAAAAATGGCAAACGGTGCATTTCAGTGATGAATCTAAGTTTATGTTATTTGGCTCAGACAGGAAAAGGTACGTTCGTCGAAAAGTAGGTGAAAAATTGTCGTCTAAATGCCTTAAGACTAGTGTTAAATTTGGTGGAGGTAGTGTCATGGTTTGGGGGATGATATCTGGTGATGGTGTGGGCCCTATGGTGCGATTACATGGAAAGGTAAATGCAGGATTTTATAAACAACTTGTAAAAGATCATGTCTTGCCTGTGCTGAGAAATTGAACTAAGCGACCACCCATATTCATGCAAGACAATGCCTCATGTCACAAGGCTAAGGTGGTCATGAACTTCTTCAAGGCTGAAAAGGTTAATGTTATGGATTGGCCTGCTCGAAGCCCAGATCCCAATCCTATTGAAAATGTGTGGAATATTCTAGGAGAATGTTCGAAAGCCAGAAATCCTAAAACAACCGAGCAATTATGGAATGCCCTTCAAGAAGAATGGAATAAGATCACCCAGCAAGAAATTGAAAATTTAATTTCCTCATGCAGTCGAAGATGTCAAAGTGTGATTGAAGCTAAAGGGCTTCACACTAAATATTAAATAATTCCAGTAATCTCTGTCATTTTGATTATTTTGTTATTTTTCAACCGTTCTGAACATTTTGGCCGCAACAGTATTATATCCAACTATTCAAATGTAATGTCAATTGACATCTCTAGATGCCTTGATCTAATTCCCCGTCCTTCTATTCATCCTTTCCTCTTTCTTGCCTCTTTACTCTTGCCCCACTCTCTGTTACTCCTTGCGTGCTAGTAGCACTCCTGCCTTGCTTACCGTGAAATACTTAAAAGAGAGAGAGAGAGAGAAAATTATTATTCTCCAGAAATTTCTAATAGGAAATTTGTGAAACTTTTTCCGGGTACTACTAGTTTAAAATAATATTTAAGTTCTTTGACGTGGCGTCTTTCATCATTTTTGTTTTAACAAAAAAAAATAAATAAATAAATAAATAAACAATCTGAAAGTTAAGTTTGATTAAAAACAAACGTTGGGCGTTGGTGCTTAGAAGGAATTTTCTGTTGAAGAAAAGCAAGGATTTGTAGTTGTTTTGCAGTAATATGAAATTAAATATGAGGAATAAAAAACTCGATCAGTTGAAGGATAAATTACATTGGGAGGCTAAGCTTGAAAGAAGACAATAATTTATATCTTGCCAAAACATTCCCTCGTTTTTTACTCCGGTTTGGACAAAACGAAAAACAACAAAAGACGAAAGAGTCAAGAAAATAATAACAAATTGAATAATAAAAAAATATATATATATACTAGCAGTCATACCAAGCTGGTCGATCAGAAAAAGCGTTCAATTAGAATGGCGCAAAAACAGCATCAAGTTTAGATGTAACAGAGTCTATCTTCTTTAATTACTTTAAAGTACTTTCATTAAAAAAACATTTCTAATTGAATACAGTTAGTGATATAATAGAAATAGTCTGTATTTATTCAATCGATGTTAGCCGAGGACGTGAAAGGGTAAAATAGGCAACATGAAGACCCACTTCAGACCACAATTATTTTGGGCTTTTTTGAAAAAGAGGATACATTTATAAAGCAATTGTTAAGTTTGATGAAAATTGGTTGAAAGATCAACGAAAAATAAGAAAGAAACCAGTAAAAATCTTCTTGCCATTTACGCGGGTTTTAACGATATTGGTGGACTCAATTATCAAGTTAAATCCGTGTTAAATAACTTATTCTTGGCTACAGTTAAGTGAAGTTTGTATTAGACTGCTTGAAAATTGAGGGAATTTTTAGTTTAAAATTTGTGTTGAAATCGATTTTTCGGTTTTTTCTCTAAACGCAGTGGCGTAGAAATAAAAATGAGGTATCGTTGAGCTCGTCATTAGGTAAATAACCTACACACCGACTTTACCGAAATCGGAGGAAAAACTGAATTTATCGATTTTTAATCGGCTTCATCAATTACTGATTTTAAAAAAAAATTATCTATGATTTTTACGCTAAGACCCTATCTCTTACATTGTACAATGTATGTGCCAAATTTGGTCAAAATCGGTTGGATGCATCTCGAGTGAAAATATATCACACAGAGAGACAGACAGAAATACTCTGTTTTATATATAGATGTATACATTTATTTGCGGTCACTTTTTTGCTAGAGAAAACATTTGTTAAGTAATCCGTATGTTGTGCCGTTCCATTTGCTGGGAGCTATACATTCTGTCTGCAAAAGGAAGAGCCGAACATGCAAATTCTGTATGGTTGTCAGCAAAGAGAAAGCAAAACGAAAGGACTAATCATCAATTGTATGAAAATATGAAGAATTACTGTCAGCAAAGAGAAAGCAATAAGAAAGGTCTTCTTTTTGGCGATAATGATTTTAGCGATGCAATTCTTACTAATTAATCCATAGAAGGAGGAAGAAGAATTGGATTATGGCCGTTCCCAAGGATACTGTCACGTAAGTAAATATAACTAACATAACTGGAATTAAAACTCCAATTTGAATTGAAACGGCGATTCCGAGCCGTTAACTATCATACCATCCGCACATCCAAGCTTACAACACCTGGTGTTCCCAAGTGGTCACCCATCTAGGCACTGACCATGCTCGACGTTGCTTAATTCCGAGCCGTTACCCAATATATTATCCGCACACCCAAGCTTACAATACCTGGTATTCACAAGTGGTCACCCATCTAGCTACTGACCATATACGACGTTGCTTAATTCCGGACCGTTATCCATTATACCACCCGCATATCCAAGCTTACAACACCTGGTATTCCCAAGTGGTCACCCATCTAGCTACTGACCATATACGACGTTGCTTAATTCCGAGCCGTTATCCATTATACCACCCGCACATCCAAGCTTACAGCACCTGGTATTCCCAAGTGGTCACCCATCTAGCTACTGACCATACACGACGTTGCTTAATTCCGAGCCGTTACCTAATATATTATCCGCACATCCAAGCTTACAACACCTGGTATTCCCAAGTGGTCACCCGTCTAGGTACTGACCATACTCGACGTTGCTTAATTCCGATCCGTTATCCATTATACCACCCGCACATCCAATCTTACAACACCTGGTATCCCCAAATGTTCACCCATCTAAGTACTGACCATGCTCGACGTTGCTTCATACCTAGCCGTTATCCATTATACCACCCGCAGATCCAAGCTTGCAGCACCTGGTATTCCCAAGTGGTCACCTATCTAGGTACTGACCATGCTCGACGTTGCTTAATTCCGGTGATCTGATGTTTTCAAAGTGTCATGGTTAGAAGTCCAACTGTTCAAAGCAAGATTTGTTTTATTCATATTTATGATCAAGCCTTTGCAGGTTATTTAAGACAAGATAATATTTTTATATTATAAGACTAATTTGGTGGATAATAATGATTTTCCTAATATAATTTACCGATAATTAGGTAGAGACGAGGTGAAATCATGCTTTTCTCAATTGAATATAACAGACCAGCCGGCAATTGAAACCAGGTTCTGAACCGCTATCCATTACACCAACCTCACATCAAATTACAACATCTGCTACTCTCCAACGGCCATCCATCAATGTAGCGACAAGACTCGACGTTATTTAACTTCAGTGATAGTAGAAGAACTAATGCTTCAACGTGATAGCGCCATAGGCCTGAATAATTTCAAAATCTGATTTGTCAGGGTCTTAATCAGGTTTATCTCTTTGAAACAAGTGGGATCTATATGGGTATATTAGCCCGTCAAGGATGGTTTCTAAATCCTAGACTAATCCAGCCTGCTCCTAAGAATTACTGATCCGCTTTTTAGTTTAAAAAAAAAAAAATTACCAGTGCTTACTCAAATCCCGCTTTTAGTCAATAGTCAAAGTAATTTTTCTTTCTTTTAGTAACATTACTCCATCTGAGACCACCACATATCACCATGAACAAATCGGAAAATGGACCGGTCAAACAACAAATCTGAAGTATTCGCCTGAAAATAAAAATGCCATTAATTTTTCAAGAAAAACTTTTGGTTCTTGTTGCGTATAAAAACAAAATGATAAATGTTTCCCCCCTTCGTTCTTCTATGTACTGACAGTTGGGAAGTTTTGATAAATGAACAAATTCTCTAAGGAAAATAAATTATTAAAGAAATCTACTTCTTCCAGCCGAAGGTGGATTTATTGTTGGTGCCTCTCATGGTCGCAACGCGAAAGCCAAATCGTTCATCTAAGCTCTTCTTTGCTTCTCAGTTTGAGGCGCATTGTGAAGTCGGGTCCTGCCTATGATTTGTATCAAGTGGCGATGCTGATATATTCCCCACATGCCGCGAAGAATTTATAGGCGTGCGGGTCTGTTGGACACTTGCGACAATTTTCGAATAGGTATCGTTCCGTTTCGGGTATAACTCACCTCCTTGCAGTAAATAAGAAACGCTTTTGCACGCCACGTTTAAGATTGCCAGGCCGGAAAACAACAACGAAGATGGAGACACGGAAAGCCGAGATAACGACCATAAATTTGGGGAATTTCTTTTCATTCACAAATAATAAGGGACAGACATTTTTTCCACTGATTCCCCTGCCAATATATATATATATATATATATATATATATATATATATATATATATATATATATAGAGAGAGAGAGAGAGAGAGAGAGAGACTAAAACATCAACACACTCATATTTCTAAAAGGTATAATAATAATAATAATAATAATCAACCACCGGGAGCAGGAAAATCGCAAAGAAAAAAAAAATTGCACTATTTACATTCACATTATAGTTTCGTTGGTGTTATCGCTTCGTTTCGGCTGTTCTGCTCTTCGGCCTTCTTTCGAAGTATATACCGATCGGTGTTACCTATAAGTGAATTCGAACTGAACCATTTTATTTAATTTACAGGGGTAGACTCACCTGATTCCACAACCAATGTCTAGGTATATTTCGTCTAGTTCTCATTTTTTTGTATTGCTCTGGTAGCCTAATCGATTCAAGTGCCGATTCGTGAATTTGGGGACATAATAAGAGATAGTTCAATTCCTGGGTCGGGCAGTGTTTAACTGTACTCGGTGCAAACGGGGCGAGCAATAACTGAACAGTACACCGTTTACTCAATGGCCATCCTGGGTATGACGATAAACTACATCCGCGTCCAGGGTAAGATGATAAACTACATCCGCGTCCTGGGTAAGACGATAAAATACGTCCAACAGCAAGACCTCAGATCAGGTGGTTATGAGGAGCGTGGGACCACCTCTAAATTGCTAGTGTTCCCAGGTCCCCCCCTGACACAAGGTGGTTGCACCTGTTAGGGTCACAACTATGGGCAAATAGTTAACCCCCACCAAACTGGGGTCAAAGCACTATGAAAGTGTAAAAATGTTTTTTTAATACCAGAAGTAATTTGTAAAAAAAAAGAAAATACCAGCAATGCATTATCAACAATATATTTTAGTCAAAAATGTTTTACCAGCAATAGTTTTTTAAAAAAAAATATTATCAGAAATAGATTTTTTGAAGAAAAATATTATTAGCAATACATGATTGTAACATATTACCACCAATAAAAAAATTTGTCGGCATTAAATAACCCATTTATTATAGATACACATATTTAAGTAAATGCTTTGTTTATAATAAAACAGTATTAACAACATCTACCGGCCTGAATGTCCGAGAAATTGTCAATAGTAAAAAAGCGTTCCCCGACAGGAATCGAAACTGAATCCTATACGGAGCCGTCATATAATCTAGCGTACCTTAACCGATTTGGCCACAGAGGTGCGTTCGGTTAGCAAGGTCGATTTTACTGTTTTTAAACAATTAAACATGATTTTCTCTTGTACATTCATATCTGCTCAATGCGTATCCAAATGTAAACAAATGACGTCATACATTAGGAAATGGACAAAGTCCGACAATTATTTTAAGACATTTGAGAGAAAATCATGAAGAATTGTGTTTAAAAACAGTAAAATCGACCTTACTAACCTATGAAAATTTCTCGAACATTCAGGCCGGTAAATCTTGTTTAATACTGTTTATTATAAACAGAGCATTTACTTAAATAATTGTATCTATAAAAAGAATGTTTAAACATAAAAATGTCTTAAAATAATTGTCGGACTTTGTCCATTTCATAATGTGTGGTCTTTTGTTTACATTTGGATACGCATCGAGCAGATATGAATGTACGAGAGAAAATCATGGAAAATTGTAGTTTAAAAACAGTAAAATTGACATTGCTAACCGAAACGCTCCTCTGTGGCGAAATCGGTAAAAGCACGTCAGGCTATATGACGGTTCTGTATAGGATACAGGTTCGATTCCTGTCGGAGGACGTATATTTTCTAATGACAATTTCTCGGGCATTCAGGCCGGTAAATGTTGTTAATACTGTTTATTGTAAACAGAAAATTTACTTAAATATTTTATCTTTAAAAAAGAATGTATAAACATAAAAAAAATGTCCAGCAGTATTTTAACTGTATCCCTGTCTTTGTGTTATGTTTAATTTTTCATTTTATGAAAATGAGGGACTGTTAAAAAAGCCGTTAGCGTTTATTCTGTATATATTCTTTATATTTATTAGTTGATGTCCAAATCTGTTATTATATTTTTCCCAACATTTTTTATTCGAATTCAAGGTAAATTCCAATCTCGCTTTCCCGTTCTGCGTATGGCGATAAACTACATCAGCGTCCTGTGTTAGACGATAAACTACGTCCAACAGCAAGGCCTCTGATCAGGAGGTTTTGAGGAGCGTGTAAGCACCTCTTAATTGCTAGTGTTGGCATGTCCACCCTGACACAAGGTGGTTGCACCTGTTAGGGTCCCAGCTATGGGCATATAGTTAGCCCCTAAACTTGCGTCAAAACACTATGAAAGTGTAAAAATAGGTTTTAATACCAAAAATACTTTGTAAAAATTTATTACCAGCAATAAATTTTTGAAGGAAAAAATTGTTACTAGAAATACATTTTTGAAAAAAATAAAATATATTGCCAGCTATACATTTTCGACGAAAAAATATTACCAGAAATAATTTTTTTGAAGAAAAAACTATTACCAGTGATAATAGTGGTAGTAGTCTTGATGTTGGCAATTCTACTATATTGATATATTAGTGTTATTTCTTCTATGAACACATATTTTTATATTATAGTGTTTTGTTTTTGCTTAGGGGTTAACTATTTGCCCAAAGCTAAGACCCTAACAGGTGCTACCACCTGGGTCTGAGAAGTTTTGGGGACAACAGGAATTAAGATGTGATTCAACGCTCCTCAAAACTTCCAGTCTCTCGATCAGAGGTCTTGCTGCCAGATGTAGTTTATCATCATACCCAGGACTAGACAAATTCCTGGTAGACGCTGTTTGTAAGTGATTTTAATAAAATATTGAACTGCGTGGACATGTTCATCTACTCGGGAGAACGCTATCAATGGGAAGAGATTATATACAATTAAGTATTAATCGACATCAAAGTTTGTGTAAACGGAATTTATATATTTACTACCTTACCTTACCTAATGTTTAGAGTACTGTCACGATAAGTTTTGTTTTGTTTTTTTTTACCAAAGAGAAGGCAAAAGAAGAGGAGGAGGAGGAGAACGACGACGACGACAACAACAACAACAACAACTTTCCATAATAAATTCCGGACGCTGCACTTAATCCAAAAGTAAATTTGTATGCACATCCATAATTACGTAATTTGAAAAAAAAAACAAAAAAAAAACATTTATTCTACATTAAAAATAATTTTAAATGCAGTCTCGTCCCCGACATTTCACTTAATTCCGTGATAAATTTCTAAATACAGAGGAACCTCGGTTCTCGAACGTCTGACATGTCTAACAAATCGGTTTTCGATCAGAAATTCGAGCTGAAAATGCTTTGGTTATTCAACAAAATGTCGGTTGTCGTACAACATTGCTGAACCGAATCGAACCTAGTCGATCCGAGCCGAACTAGTCGATCCGAGCCGAACCTAGTCGATCCGAGCCGAACCGAGTCGATCCAAACCGAACCGAGCCGAACCTAGTCGATCCGAGCCGAACCTAGTCGAACCGAGCCGAACCGAGCCGAACCGAGCCGAACCTAGTCGATCCGAGCCGAACCTAGCCGAACCTAGTCGATCCGAGCCGAACCTAATCCGAAACCTAGTCGATCCGAGCGAACCTAGCCGAACCTAGTCGATCCGAGCCGAACCTAGTCGATCCGAGCCGAACCTAGTCGAACCGAGCCGAACCTAGTCGAACCGAGTCGATCCGAGCCGAACCTAGTCGATCCGAGCCGAACCTAGATCGATCCGAACCTGAACCGAGCCGAACCTAGTCGATCCGAGCCGAACCGTCGATCCGAGCCGAACCTAGTCGAACCGAGCCGAACCTAGTCGAACCGAGCCGAACCTAGTCGATCCGAGCCGAACCTAGCCGAACCTAGTCGATCCGAGCCGAACCTAGTCGATCCGAGCCGAACCTAGTCGATCAGAGCCGAACCTGGTCTATCAGAGCCGAACCTAGCCGAACCTAGTCGATCCGAGCCGAACTGAGTTAAACCGAACGGAATAATTTCTGACTCGACCGCCGTGTTATATACATTCATGTTTGTTCTTTTTTACCAAATTTTATTGTATATGACTTTTTTTTTCTCTCTAAATTGATTCGGCTCACGAACTTTTCGGGTTACGAACGGCCTTAAGGAACGAATTAAATTAGTGAACTGAGGTTCCACTGTATATAACAGACTAATAAATAAAAATGCTTTTATTTTACACGAGACGTATTGATTTTTCAGCATAATCTCTTTCTTGTCATTGTAAATCAGTTCCGTATTGAAGCCATGTAACGATATACACAACTGCGTTTGAATGAGTTGTGGAGAGTCCTGTGGACATCATGCCTCAAGAACAGACTTACTATTGATTACGTCAATGTACGGCGCCAATATTATCATAATAATACTACTAAATAATACTAGAAAGCGACTTTATTTGGTAATAAAGGAAGCCAACAAGTTCAAAATGGAGTTTCAAATGAGTGTCGGCATACAAGTTAATCACGTCGACTGAAGCTGCAAAATACTTAAAAAGAAAGCAAAACCAAATGCAACTGACCAGATACAGAAACAATGGCAAGATAACAATGGCCAATCATCTGTCCGTACCAAACGAGCTGATGTCGATAAACACCGTACCCATCAACGGCTACGTTGTACAGGGTTAAAAGCCGAAACCGAAGTTTTTATCCTTGCTACACAGGATCAATACTTGTTAAGTAGAAACACATACTAAAATATTGTGTTAAGCCAAAATGCAAATTTCGTGATAAATATTCAGAAACAATTGATCATCTTGTATCAGGTTGCACGGTACTGGCACACACTTAATATAAAACACGGCATGACAGAGTGGGCCACGTCTTTCGTCGGGATCCGGAAAGAAATTAGTATACACTAGAAATCAAAGGAATTAATAATAATAATAATGATAATAATAATAATAATAATAATAACGCCATAAAACCCGGCATGACAGAGTGGGCCAATATCTGCACTGCAAAATCTTCAACTTCTAAGGGAAGGAAACTGAAAGAAATTGGTATAGACACCACCCAGACCCGGTTACAGAGATGGTACCTGTAATAATTTTATGGGACGACGCTATACACACAGACAGAACAATCAAGGTTAATCGCCCAGACATTGTTATTAGAGGCTGTAAACATAAAAAATGCCTCCTTATTGATATGGCAGTCTCTGCAGACTGCAGTGGATCTTTGAAGATCTTCAAAAAGCTGCCAAAATACAAGGACCTTGAAATCGAAAACTCAAAAATGTGGCACATGGGAACATCAACAATCCATGTTGTAGTTGGAGCCTTCGGATTGGTTGGAAAAGATTCCAGTAGGCTAATTCAAAGGATTCTTGGAAGTCCATGACTTAAAGAGACACAAAAATCTTCTCACGAGTACAGCACACACCTTACGAAGGGCTTTGTCTATGTAATTTTTTTTTTTTTTTTTTGTCAGTGGAAAATGTCATGATGCCATTCCTAACCTTAGGTCTCTGGGTGAGACACGGAAAGAAATGTGTACACACCAGACATCAAAGGAAATATAATAATAATAACAATTATAATAATAATAATAAAACAATAAACACACCAATAACAATTATAATAATAATAATAATAATAATAATAATAATAATAATAATAATAATATATCATCTTTCATGTAGAATAATAAGGTAGCGTAGGGTATCTGAGGACATAAATTTGAAAGAGATTGATATCAAATGTACATGAGAATAATTTAATCATTAGGAATTAGTTATATAACTCTTATAATCATATATTAGAACAAAATAAAAAATTTTATTCTAAAATCGGACAACATTTTCCGAACAGCCTAATATTAGCTTTTAGCGGATACTCAGCTTGCGTCAGGTAATTGAGAACAGGATTCTGAAAGAGATTTATATAAAATTAACAGAGAGGATAATTTAAACATGATGATTTAATTATAGCTTTTTTGTACAACTATTATAATCGTATATTAGAGCAAAAATTAAAAGATTTATTCTCAAATCGGACCTCATTTTTCGAACAACCTAATACTGGTTTTTAGCATATACCCAAGGTGCGTCAGGTATTTAAGAACAGAATCCTGAAAGAGATTGATATTTTACAAAGAGGATAATTTAATCCTTACGAGTTAGTTATATAATTTTTGTGCAACTATTATAATCATATATTGGAACAAAATTAAAAAGTTTATTCTAAAATCGGAGATCATTTTTCTAACAACTTCATACTAGTTTTTAGCGTATACGCAGCTTGCGTCAGGTATCTAAGAACAGAATTCTGAAAGAGATTGCTATTTTACAGAGAGGATAATTTTATCCTTACGAATTAGTTTTGTGCGGCTATTATAATCATATATTGGAACAAAATGAAAAGGTTTATTCTAAAATCGGACATCATTTTTCGAACAACCTAATACTATTTTTTAGCGGATACCCAGGTTGCGTCAGGTAATGGAGAACAGAATTCTGAAAGAGATTTATATAGAATTAACAGAGAGGATGATTTAATCATTAGGATTTAGTTAGAGATTATTTGTGCAACTATTACAATATTAATATAAAACTTTTTTATTCAAATCTAATGATAATTTTATATCCACCACTTATAAATACTATAATAGGTGATTATACAAGTGAAAAAAGTGTTTATCACCTGTTCTACATGAACGATATCAAACTCTTTGCCAAAGACGACAATGAGTTGAAGGGCATCCTCAATACTGTAAAAAAGTTTCATTGATTACATCGATATTAATTTTGGATCAGAGAGATCCTTCCCTGCCCCCCATTAAAATGTCTGATAGTCAACTTCCTGAGAGCAACTCCCTGCGTCTGCTCGGTCTCACGCTGACTGCTGACCTGAGATGGAACAAATACATTGAGTCAATTGCTTCTTCCACCGCGAGGAAAGTTGGCTCTCTGTGCCGCGCCAGGAAATTTTTCTCCCCTGAATCGATACTTCAAATATACAAAACAACCATTCGCCCTTGCATGGAGTATTGCTGCCATATATGGTCTGGGGCACCTTCTGCTTACCTCGGAGTTCTTGACAAGATCCAGAGACGGATATGTAATATAATTGGCCCTGATAAGGCGTCTCGTCTGCAGTCAATCTCTCACAGACGCGCCGTGGCATCTCTCTGTCTTTTCTACAAATACTTTCATGGTAATTGCTCCGATGAGCTGCTTTCACTGGTTCCCAGACTCCATGAATTCAAGCGCCCTACGAGGCTGGCATCCCGCTCCCATCCTTACACTGTAGAAACTTTTAAATGTAGCCGTCTCTTCTACTCCAATAGCTTCATACCTCGCACCTCTCGCCTGTGGAACACCCTTCCCTATTCCAGTTCCCCTGAGTGCTATAATCTCCAACTATTCAAATGTAATGACAATCGACACCTCCAGTTACCTTGATCTATCCACTATCCTTCTCCTCATCCTTTCTCCTATCACTCCTATCTGCTCTTGCTCCAAATCTTCTGCAACCCCCTGCATCCTAGAGGCTTCATGCCCTGCTCGGGGCGTAATGCTTAAAAAAAAAGAAAAAAAAGGAGATAAATATGCAAAAATAATATTCAAGAAAAGAAGAATTGCAGAAACACAATATTTCTCTATTTTTACGCAAATATTACGGAACTGGAAAAGGAAGAAACCTATAAAGACCTACGAGTCAGAGATGAAATCTAGCATAACCAAATGAATATAAAAAAAAAGAATACTATAGGTGTATAAATACCGAGTTGTATTTACAAACCAATATCTAATCGTTAAATCCGTTGAGCCTCCTTGTCGAGCAATACAGTCTCAACTTCCTTAATTGGATCATAGCTGGCATTAAGTGGCTGGATGTCAAAACAAGAAAGCTTCTCACTTAACATAGCATGCATCGACTCAAGGGTGATGTGATCGTCTGCATGCGCACAGATACGAAGGAAGCAGGGAATTAATGGAAATAGAACTGTCTTAGAAAATCATAGCAATCGGTCTTCAAAGGTTCCTGGAAACTGGAGAAGACTCAAAATTGGTCTGAGTCAAAGAATATGACAAACATTATTCCGTAATAAATGAAGCCACAAAATTCAAAAGCGAATTAGAAATGGTTGAAGAAACCATAACACACTTTTCTACAAATATTTTCATGGCAGCTGCTCTTACGAGCATTAAACCAATCAAAGTTTTAATGTCATCGAAGCCTATTACGAAAATGGACGTTCAAACACTTCACGATTTTTTGGTCAGTATAATCGACCAACCGAAAATGCAGTTGGAAACGATGTAACGTTTTTGTGGAGAAATTCATTTCCTGCGCGCGATGATGAATAGAGGTGACTGGGTTTTAGGCCACGTTCGCGTGCACTGCAGCAATGTTTTCAGCCGAACGGCGTGGACGCGCACGCAATGGTGTTTTCACACCTGTCACCGACCCCACTTTGTTTGAATTTACGAAGAGTTTTTTTTTTAATTGAACTCTTGAAGCTTTAACACGTTGTTTGATTGTTAATCTTTCCATGGTTGAAATTGTCAAAGACTTCATCTGAAAGAAAAAGAAGAAAAAATCATTAAACGCTTAAATTTTAACATCGAACACACTTTCTATATATATATATATATATATATATATATATATATATATATATATATATATATATATATATGTAGTGCAGTTCAATTTATATTACATGAATCATCCATACAAAAACAGATTAGTGATTAGTAAAGTTAATGATATAAATGGCGAGAATACATCTTCGCAAACAAATTTATTAAAATTACATTAACCCACGAATATCTAGATGAATCAATTTCCATGCCTAGTGATGTCTGTATGAATAGATGAAAGTACTAGCAAAAAAAAAAGATCTTATACAAATTGAATTTATTAAAAACAGGGATCACAACATTCATCTAGAGATTCGTGGGTTAATGTAATTTTAATAAATTTTTTTGCGCAGATGTATTCTCGCCATTTATATCATTAACTTCACTAATCTGTTTTTTGTATGAATGATTCATGTTACATATATATATATATATATATATATATATATATATATATATATATATAGGTAAGATGAAAACGAGTAGAGTACAATTCCAACTTTCGTACATTTAATTCAAAAGAGGGATCAATACAGAGCATTTTTTTATTTTAGGATATTAAAATAACATGTAAAAATCGCTACACAATTGCATATATGTTGGATTCTCCTATCGTGAACGAGAAAAGAGGGTTAGCATTGGTTGGTGCCTTTCGTTTTACACTTGTGCATGCTAGCAGGACCTATTGCGGAGAGAATACTGCATGGAAAAGACATATTTCATTTGTGCGTTCTTAAGTTTGATACTAGAACAGCCTTTCTGCGGGCGACAACGCCACACTGTCAGATGAAATTTGTTAAATCAGGATTCCGATGGCGTCTCTGCTTTTGACGAAGCTGATCACGGTGCTCATATCAACTGTCTTCAATATATATATATATATATATATATATATGTGTGTGTGTGTGTGTGTGTGTGTGTGTGTGTGTGTGTGTGTGTGTGTGCCTTGGATGGCAACTGGCGTAGGAGAAGGACAGCTCTGAATTCAAAACCTGCGGAGGGTCGTTTGAGGACTCTGTGGCACGTAGGGCACCAGGTCTCTGTATTCAGCCCTTCAAGAAGTGTGGTTGCTTCTGCCACAAAACCTTCATCACTATAATCAAATCATATGTGCTGGTGTCAGTTCCTTGCAACTGAGCTGCTTGACCCTCATACGTCGAATACGACGGGGATATATATATATATATATATATATATATATATATATATATATATATATATATATATACTAGCAATAGAGCCCGGCGTTGCCCGGGTATGTAACGGCAAGAGATAGATCAAGTATCGACCATCATAAAGACTGAAAAATAAAATTGATAAAGATTATTGCTTAAGATTGACGGACACGCATATCTTAATTAGTTTTTTTTTTGTTTTTTAGTTTTTCTTTTTACGAATTGCTCAAAGCCAAACTCAAACAAAACATTGTTTTCAATCGTTATAAGTCTACCGATTGAATAAAATTTTATTATAAACAACTGTCTTGTAAATGGAATTTTTAAAGCATTCTGAATGTAAAAATAAAGAAAAAAGTGTGCAAGACAATAAGAAACACTACCTGCCAAAAAAAATGTGAAGTTTTGTTGAAATCGGTTGAAAATGTAGGAAATTCGATCCCATATATAAACGAACACACGAACACACACATCTATAATAACTAAGCGCTGTCAGAACCACCACAATGTAATTTTACGTAGTCCTGTGAAGTTTTGTTGAAATTGGTTGAAAAATGTAGGAAATCCGATCCAATATATAAACGAACACACACACACACACACACACACACACAGACAACCTGGGTTTTATAATAAGTATGATATATATATATTGTGTGTGTATTTAGGCAGTATTTTTTTATTCATTCATGTTTCATTAAATAATATAGACAAATGTCTATTTTATGTGAATTCTTTTCATAATGTCTGATAAGCTTAATAACATCATTAAACGAAGAAAGAAAATCACAATATTGATCCATATTTTTTTTTATTCCAATCTAAGCTTTCGGCTTACATAAGCTATTATCAAAGATGACAATTACGGTACAATATGTTAAGCAATACACGGACAAGAATGTGATGATAGTCTATTTCTGTTTACAAGGATGATTTCCAAGCAACGATAAACACGTGCATATAAGACACTGGAAGCGAAAATCGCACCACAGCTCGTGACGTCACACATGACAACGCGAGAGTGAATTCGAGAATTATTAAGCATGGGAAGCCATTGGTATAAACCAATGGCTTCTGTTATCAATTATAGACATTTAAGAATTTTTGTGGAGATTTCATAGTTTATTTTGTTCAGGTTAGGTTTCAACTGTTTTAGTTATATAGCTTCAAGAATTTTTAGCTTTTGTTTATTGTTTTCATGTTTAAGTATAATTGTGTTTTCAACAATGATTTTACAGAATTGTGTATGCGGCCAGGCATGTTGTTTTAAATGCCTAACAATGTTAGAGTTATCAGTCAAATGTAGTGTCAAGCGTCGTGAAAGCGAGTTTGTGATGTGACCAACATAAATATTATTAAATTCGTTGGAGATACAATCTCCCAAAGGACACTTGGATTTGTAAACTATATTGGTTTTTTGCCAATCGCTAACCGGGAGCGAAGAATCATTGCGAAGAATTTGGTTGGATATACTAGATTTAGTGTAGTATATGATTAACTTAATTTTTTTTGCTAGTATCTGTTTTAGATATATTAGTATTTACCAATTTTTTTACTAATTTACTAATTAATATATTGTACTGTAATTGTCATCTTTGATAATGGCTTATGTATGTTATTAAGCTTATCAGACGTTATGAAAAGAATTTACATAAAATAAATAGACAGTACTTGTCTATATTATTTAATGAAACATATATATATATATATATATATATATATATATATATATATATATATATGTTATGGGGTCCACTCCTTTTCTATATAAGTGGACTCTGCCAGTGTTACTTGGACGGTTGCCGTTAAATACCCAGAGTTAGACAGTCAGAGAGAGTAGTCGGAAAGAGAGAGAGAATATACGAACGGAGAAGTCAGTTAAAAGCACGTAAACTCTGAGGAAGTCCTACTTCGAGACTGTATATATCTATCTATATTTGCTACTAACCTCGTTTCTGGATTTACTAACAGTATTACTCTTTTGTATGATTGTGTAAATACATTTTATTTCTTATATTTAATTATTGCGTTTGTCATTCCTTGAGACCGAATTCATCTCGGAATCCATAACAATATATATATATATATATATATATATATATATATATATATATATATCTTGAATTTAGTGTATTGCGCAGCAGATCATTATTTAAACATATATTGTCAAATGTGTACTGGCCGAGCATGGATAATAGAGCATTTTTTCTACTATCTCAATAGTAGTAGGACCGACTTTGTCGAAATGGCCCAAATTCCTTAGATGTAGGAAACCCGCTACAGAAGTTAAAATCAATTTCCCCCACGAACTGCTCGCCAGATTTGGAGAAGTCGATTGTCTAGTATCCGAAAATGGGACACAATTTACGTCCGGCGACATTAAGGACTTTTGTGAGACGTTCCAGATCAATCATATCACGATCGCCCCATATCACCCAAGGTCCAACGGACAGACTGAACACTTCGTTGATACGCTGAAAAGAGCCCTGAAAAAAAGCTAGGGACACATCCTCAGAAAAAAGCCCTATAACAGTTCCTTCAGTTATCTAGAATTACGCCCAATGACAACACACCATCATCATTACCTCCAGCCGAGGTAATGTTTGCGCGTAAAATCAAGTCTGTGTTCGACAAGCTACTCCCCAAACAAACAAAACCCGGACGAACAAACACTGTCCCCAAAAAACACTACCAACCCGGAGTGATAATAAATCTTTCTGGGAAATGGGTACAACTGAGAAAAGAGTAGGAAATATGATCTACATAATCAAATGTTCCCAGTTTACTCATAAGAGACATTTGAACCAAATCAGGAAACCCCACTAGGACGATGCTGAAAGTAATTCTCCTGAAGAAAAGGAAGTCATTGATGTCATTTACGATACTTTTGACATGCCAAAACCTCAAGCGGCCCCGGAGCAATGCTGTTTAAAGAGGAAAAGGAAAATGACGGACATAATCGTTGTTAACCCAAAGGAAAAAAAAAAGAAAGATATTAAGACTCCTGTGGAGTTAATACTTAGGAACAAGTGTTATAGTAATCTACCCACGCACGCATGAACTCTCGCAGCTATAAATAGGAGGAGGTTCTGCTTTTTGGGGAATGAATATTCCAGCAGTCAGCTCTGACAGTCGGACCGAACATTCTTGCTGTAACACTTTCGTTTGTATATGTTTGTATTAGTCTTTTCTGCTAATATATTTGTTTAACTCAATTCTTCTCTTGTGCCTTTAATTCTGGCACTAACAAGGCGACGACAGTTAGTATCAGAGATACAATCTCTGAATGAATTGTGTGGTCAGAGGCTTATTAGAGACTATGTTAAGGGGTCCACACCTTTTTATACAAGTGGACTCGCCCAGTGTGTAGTTGTACTGCTCCCGGTGAATACCCGAGAGTGCGGAAGTGAGGGAGTGAGAGAGTGAGAGTGTGAGGTAACCGCTTGTAGGAGTCACAGTTGCGAGCACGTAGACTCAGAAGGAAGTCATACTTCGATACTGGAATTTCCCAGACTGTACATATATTATTATTGCTACTAACCGCATTTCTGGATCTACTAACCGTATTACCAATTGTATTATTACGTCAATACATTTATTTATTATATTTCATTCCTGTGTTTGTCATTCATTTGAGACCGGATTTCCTCCCGGAATCCACAACAGACTATGAGGTCAATTGTTTTAAATTTGTTATAATATATGATGAGCTTAACTTTATTATTATTATTATTATTATTGGGTTTAACATTTCTATCTATTAAATTTTTGAGTGTTGTTTCATCATGTTTTGAATTATTATGCATTTGGTTACATCAGTATAAGTTAATAGTATTATGTTTATTTTGACGCACACTATTGTTATTAATATTATCAATTTTGTTAGAGGTATTATGAAGTTTATTGAGATACATTTAATTTTGTTGGTCAATGACGGGATTAGGAAGTCCATTATTAACAAGTTTTTGTTTAATTTTATGTAATTCTTTATAGAATGTGGTTTTGTAAGAAGATATCATTTGTGTGTGTTGGATTAAGATTTTTATAACGGCTAACTTATATCGTTGGGGGCATTCTCTATTATTATTAGGAAGAAACAGGTTAATGCTAGCGGGATTCTTATAAAGAAAAGTAGTAAATTTATATGTGATGGAATCAATAAATACATCAAGGATTGGAGTGACTTTCAGATTTGTTTTGAAGTTGAGTAATTTGATCAATATTTTTAGCTAAAAGGAAAATGTCTTCTATGTATCTTACATATATAGGGAGTTTATTAGTGTCATTATTTTATTTTCTAAATGCGCCATATAATAATTAGAAAAAAGGGGACCTAAAGTAGATCCCATTGCAATACCATCTATTTGAGTATAAATATTACCCATAGGGTCATGAACAAATACTTGAGTGGTACATGCTAATAGTAATTTTTTTAAAATATTGGGTTCAATACTGACGAGTGGGAGAGAAGAGTGATTGTATATAGCACGGATAATGATGTCAATCATTTCATGAACAGAGACATTGTTTGGTTTTACAGCATGAAGAACTTGTATAAATGCATTTGTGGAGTTAATACAATATTTACTTGGGATGTAGGGAGTAATTTGTTTAGGGTTCTTGAAAGGTAATATACTGGTGTAGGAATTTGTGAAATGATAGGTCAGAGAGGATTATGTTTTCTTAGAGATTTCTCGGACATTCAGGACGATATATATATATATATATATATATATATATATATATATATATATATTTATTCGAAAATTATAACATAAATATGTTATAAAATCACTACAAAAATAGCAATTTTATTTCAACACTATTTGTGTCTTATCAAATCATAGTGTTGAATCTCTTGGGTATATATATATATATATATATATATATATATATATATATATATATATATATATATATATATATATTATGGTCCGGTTCCTTGTACCGCGGTGATAGTCCAAGGTAGAACTAATAAAGAAGAACTCGAAGGCGGATATGGAATAAGACAGATATATTACAAACAGGAATATATACAGAGAAGAAGAAAGTGTTAGTACGAACAATCAGGTTTAGTAGTAATTGTCTGAACGCGACTCTGTTTCGGACTGCCTCTGACCTCGACTGACTGACTCTGCTCGCTCTGACTGACTGACAGACTCCTGACGGACTTCACTCCAGACTTCAGACTGAACTCAGACTTCAGACTGAAATCCCTGCTTCCTCTTGAGAGGCGCAGTATTTATTACGTATGGAATAGTCCATTATGTTATTATGGGTAAGGTCCCATAACATATATATATATATATATATATATATATATATATATATATATATATATATATATATATTTAATCGAAAGATATAGCATAAATATGTTTCTACATTCCACACCATCAACTTTATAAGACACCAGAAGTGTTGAAACAAAATGGCTATTTTTGTAGTGATTTTATAACATATTTATGTTATAATTTTCGAATAAATAATTATATTTGCTCTACTCTGTATTGAGCACTCTTTTAAGAATAGTATTATTTGGTTACTAAAATTTATTCCGTATACACAAATGCTATACCTGGACATATATATATATATATATATATATATATATATATATATATATATATATATACAAATTAATAAATAATGTAGCTTAATTAATATTGTAAAATAGTCATTCAAAGAATATATTAATGAAGTTAATGTAATTAATGGTGAATTCACTTCTCTCTACAGTTTAAGAAAACATTAACTCACTGACCAATCACGGTCCTTTTTTATTAATTGTACAATGGATGATATGTTCAGTCCATATTGTTTGCAAGCACTTTCGGTAAAATCATTTACGATCTTCAGGCACGGATGTTAATTTTTAGTCTATTTCAGGTGATTACGGGTAAAATTCCAAGACGAAAATGAATATGATACTTGTCGAAAGATATTTTATTAAAAAGTGTGCCATTATTAACAGTTAAGAATTTTTGGGGACGTGAAGAAATGCGACGTTAGATTTTTTCAAAATTTCTAATATTGGAAGTGTTTTCTTTCCGTTGACGTGACATAGAATATTGGTCCAATAATTAAAGCAATGTCTTAGAAGATTTAAGAAAATTTTACTGCAAATTTTTACAATATATATATATATATATATATATATATGTGTGTGTGTGTGTGTGTGTGTGTGTGTGTGTGTGTGTGTGTGTGTGTGTGAAAAGTGTATATAAATATAAACAAATTTATAATTATTTATATATTATATGCGCGGTACTTATTAGAAAGCGCTCAATATTTCAGCGGAAATATACATAATATGACATGTATACAGTCACGAGACACTAACGTGGCATTTCCGCCACACTTCCAATGTTTAAATTTCAACATTTCAATATACAAATGCGTATGTATAGACATAACACCACCCGTATACATACATATGTCATATCCGAAACTGCCCACATATGTTTATATATGTATGAGTCCCGACGGACGACCAAGTATGTATATGTGTCTGCATACATCGATGTTTGCGTTAGTACGATGAATGACATAAGCGACGAAATTTCCCACACCACTTCCACAATGACACCAATACACACAATCTACATAAACCCAAGATTTTTAAAACATTAATCAGTTTGTCTGACGATCGCTAAAGCGTGAAACCCAGGGTCACAAACTCACACCTATCCAACCAAATATATATATATATATATATATATATATAAGTAACTATACTCGTTTCGAAAAACCCTCGAATTTTTGATTTGCCAATAATCAAATCAATCTCGAAGGAAAAAAGGTTTTAAAAAAAGAAAGAGCTAGAAACATGAAAGTCTGTCGAAAAAAAATCGCACAGATGCAGGTTCAAAGCCCAAAGAAAAACCCCGACACGAGTAAACAACTAACTAACAAAAGAGCTCAATACAACCGTAGAGCAGACCTAGATAAACCTAGTGAGCCAGACAAACCTACCTAGGTTTCACTTAAGCGGATCGTCAGGGAAAGCTGGAATATATATATATATATTTGAATAAAAGACAGACCACGTTAAGATTCCATGTAATAAGCTATTTCACCATAACCCCTTTAACAGGATTCTGGATCATCAGACTTTACTTCCAACTCATTTTACATTTCATCTTTTGGAAGTAAAGTCTGATGATCCAGAATCCTGTTAAAGGGGTTATGGTGAAATAGCTTATTACATGGAATCTTAACGTGGTCTGTCTTTTATTCAAACATATCTGCTCTGAATTTTACATTGAGCTCTCTGGATATCATCCTCCTCAGGTCTATCCATACGGATTACCTAAATTTGAATAAACTATATATATATATATATATATATATATATATATATATATATATATATATATATATATGATATGGCAGTCAACGTGTTAACATTTCTGGCAGTTTTGGTTGATAATGATAGCGGAAGAGTAAACTTATTGCAACGTTAATATAAAGAAGGAGAAGACATCCTGTGAGGAGGGGATGGATATACGGAAATGATTTTCCTCAGGTGTGAAGTCTTATCTCGAATTAATTAACTTAAGTTAATATGTTACCTTGCGCTCCGAAGAAGCCAGATGAAAACGGATGCGTAAACCATCGGACAATCAGTCTATTCTAATGAATGGAACGCGTAGCAGAATTAGCCAGAAAATAAGACAAGAAGAGCGCGTTTTTTTATAAACAAAGTCCGTGAAATAGGATATTTATGCGTTGAATAACAACTGAAAGAGGAATACAAATGCAAAAGGATTTATACGTATGCTTTATAAATTATACCAAAGCGTCGAACACAAAGAACTATTCGAACTACTAGGTAAGCTTGATTTATTTGGGAATAATAGGCGATGAGCAGTGTGGTACAATTCACAACAGCTCAGAAATGATAAATCTTAGATCCGAGTTCAAATTCCAGTCAGTTTTATTACATTTACTTACAAACAAATAACCCTGGGAAAACCATGAATCCATCTCTTCTCCCTCACCACCTCTGACTGATGGTTTTTACGGAAAATCTTCATAGTCATTTTTTTTTTTTTTTTTTTTTTTAAATTTTAGGCTCACCTCAAAGTCTGTGAATTTAATGCTTACGCTCGGAGCGAATAAATCTCTTTATATTTTTTTTCAAATATATATTTTCTACCATTCTTTTCGTCTTTAATATTTTTTCCTGATCATCTTAAGAATTCTATTTTTTTTATACGATATACATGGTTAGAAACAGAAAACAGGCTTGATTGCTGTTTTCTGATTGGTCGAAAATGATTCAAGCCTCTGCTCAATGTTTATGAAATTGGCCAATAACATTCGCTTCTTTATTCACTGCACTGATTTGATGGCTTCATTGTCAGTTTGTTTCCTTCTATTCTACTTTCCTTCTACACTTGTATTTTTCTTCTCATTCGTATTTTTCTATCCTTTCCTCGACATTTCCTACATTGTTACTCTTCGTCTTCTTCAGTATCAGGACAGACTGGGTCTTATAGCTTTGTTTGGCAACCATTCTGTCTTAGAGAAAATACAACAACTTACTATGAGAAAATCTTCTACTTGGTCAGGCATGAACTGAAAGAGATATGGCCAACTCTACCTTTTATCAAGTATTTGATCAAAATTTTTAGCTAAAACGAAAATGTCTTCTATGTATCTTACATATATAGGGAGTTCATTAGTGTCATTATTTTAATTTCTAAATGTGTCCTATAATAATTAGAAAAAAAGGGGAAATAAAGTAGATCCCATTGCAATACCGTCTATTGACTGATTGTAATAATCCAAATCTTATACTTGGAACAAACTTCTTGAATACCGATAGAAAATAAATAGAGTAAACCCACAATAAATAGAAAAGGGTGTAAGACAAGGATGCGTGTCTCTGCGTCCTTGTGGGTGATGAATTTTTTATCAACCTACAACCCTTTTCTTACAGACGAAACGTTGCAAGCCTCTCGGTCCGCTGTTGCTAATTCTTTGCTTGGGGTGAAATGATAAAAATATATGCTACCTACAACGAGTTCTTTGAAAACCGACCAAGTGACTTCCATCACCACCGAGCAGATCCTGAATTTTCGCTTATCACGATAAAAGGGTGTTCGCTCAAGGAGGCCCCGTGCCTTGAGCCCTTATTGGGACTTAAGCTCAATAGAGACCTCAAGTGGAACTCGTACATACGATCCATCTCTAAAGATGCCCGAAAAATAATAGTCGGTTCTCTGTAAGGTTCTAGTAAGTTAGTTACTTCTGCTGTTATCCTCGACCTTTACAAGAACCATATCAGGCCGAAAATGAAGTACTGTCGCCATATACGGGCAGGAGTTGCCCAGCCTTCACTTTGCAGTCTTGGTATGGGTATCCATTAAAAATTACGTTTAAATTGTGTCACGTATGGCATTTAACTGGCTGATTGTAATAAGTCAAATCTCATGATGAAAACAAACTTCTTTATATGGATAAAAAATGAATTCAGTAAATACACAATTAACTGAATGGGGCGTAAGACAAGGATGCGTCTCCTCGCCAGACTTATTCAAACCATAAAGTTAGGCGATACTGAGAAAATTACAAAACCTGCAAGGTTTTATTATTGGAGACCAAAACCTTAACAACGTAAGATATTTTTTAAGGTAATCAATTTTCTTTTATCAATCTGACATAATTTTATCACTTTAAATGCTATTTTTAGTGGATGCCCATCTTTGAGTAGAAGCTCCGATTATTTATTAAACAGTATATTTATTTATTTTCGTCTACCGGGTTGACTATGAATATGAAACAATCCAACCGAAAATAAGTCGAAATTATTCAATGAAATATGTCTCATTATATATATATATATATATAAACACACCGTAAGAATTACTAGAACTGATGTCGAAATATCGCTTTGTCCTCCACGGTGATATTGTTGCGCCCTGCCTTTGCGTAATAAAATAGAACGTTAGAAAACTAAGCGTAAAGAAAGCTATCTTGAATGACCACACTTCTAGATATTTTGCATTAATATAGGTACCTTCCAAGGATCGATCGTTGGACCTACGTCGATCCTAATTTTCATCAATATTTACTCCTGTCTTACTAGTTACTCTGATCGGTTCAATAAGATTAGATTGGCAGCTAAGCTAAAAATAACCCACAATCCACTGTTAACCGGAGCAAGGAATAACTAGTTAATTTTAATCCTCCAATTGGAAATTGCTCTCTATTACTCAATAGAGAGAGAACTCTTTTTGACTTCTATGGCTGATGCTTACTTTCAGGAGGGTAACTCAAAGCGCATTTTCGGGCTAACTTTTTTTTTATTACCGGTGTCATTAAGCGGAAATATTATGTTGAATCAATTTCTAGCTCTGCAACTAGGAAAATTGGTTCACCCCGTCGAACTAGATAATTTATCTCGCCATAATCTATCTTATATATTTATATGTCTACCATTCATCCATGCTTTGAATATTGGTGTCACATATGGCCCGGTGCACCTGATATATATTTAGAGATCTTTGGTAACATCCAAAGAAGAATCTGCAATGTCACTGTTGCTGACCTGTCATCTCGAATTTAGACAGTCTCTCACCGCCATAATGGAGCTTGATTGTGCCCTTTTAAATAAATACTTTTATGGTAATTGTTCTGATGAAGTTTTCCCTATGGTATCTAGACTTTATGAATTTAAGTGTATTACTAAAGTGGCAGCTAGGTGTCATTATTATACAGTTGAAATGGCTCGATGTAACCGTAAGTTCTTTGCTAACAGTTTCTTCTGTCGCACTCCTCGCTTGTGGAGCTCTGTTTCGCCTACTTGCTTTCCAATCCAGAAGAGATGCAGAATGGCTTGTTTATTGACTAAATTTACTCTTTACTATATCACGATATTTCTGTGTAATTTGGGTAAATATATCTGTTAAAATGAGACGCCAGTGTTATTTCCCTTTTGCTTCATTTAGACGACATTTAACCATCGCACCTATATATATGTATATAGGTGATATATATATATATATATATATATATATATATATATATAGGTGCGATATATATATATATATATATATATATATATATATATATATTTTCTATATATATATAGGTAGTGATATATATATATATATATATATAGGTGCGCTATATATATATATATATATTATTTGGTTTAAAATAATTAAATTAATTGGTTTAAAAATAAATAAATTAATTGGTTTAAATCAATTTTTCGTTTAAATATTAAACATGTTTAGCAAAAAATGGAAGCTAAAAATTACAAAATTGAATTTTGAGCTTTTAGCTCCATTTTGAAAAATGGTTAAAACTATGTAGTGGAAAAACATTTTAAATCAATTAATTTATAAATATTAATGCTCTGTAAATTTACATTGAGCACTATTTTGTAAAACTAAAAATATCTATAAGAACATATATATATATTACTATACATTTCTATATATATATATATATATATATATATATATATATATATATATAATTCTGTTAGCTTGAAAACTTTTCCTCGATACATGGATACGCGTTAATCCGACCATTTTTTCTACTGGGCTTTCTTTTTTTTCTTTCTTTCTATTTTCTTTTCTTTTCTTTTTTTTTTGTCATTCTAATTCTTTTAGGTTAGCGTGACAGAAAAAGAAATACCGAATTTAGAATCTTCTTTGAAGTCATGACTCATCGGCCGTTTTTCATGAAGGAAAGGAAGTCAGTATGAAAAGGATAATTACTCGGGCTAAATTAACATCTCTTTGCATATTCGTAGATATGAATCCAATAAGAAAATCAATACGCCATATAACATTGATAGAAATTGTCTCTCCATTTATTTTATTTCACTTTATTTTATTTCTACCTTCTTGCGCTCACAGTGATGGATTCAGACAAAACCTACCACTATAAAAGATTTACCATTTTAAGACGCTGATCACACACGCACACATACACTAAAGAAAAACGAATCGTCTGTTTCTGTTCCTTGCATGCAAGTTTCTCAATGGCGTTCAGCGCTTAACTCAAGCAACGTTTCCCTCCTAAAAGTCTTTCAGTTGATACACGTCCATATATTAATTTGCTTGACAAGAGTGTTGATTCTGGCGTTTCGTCTGTCTATTTTTTTCTTTCTTTTTCTTTTCGTTTCAGTGTCTGTCTTTCAGCCACGCGACAGCGAAGTGATTGTCTCTTAAAATATCCACATTTACAACTGAAGACAGATTTAAAATATTTGATGAAGACATGCGACCGATTTTGTTACAAGCTTTTTTTTTTTTTTTGTATTTTTTTTATTCATTTATTTTTGTAAGGTTTATTTTTACGATATGGACAAGATTGATAGAATTGATTCTGTGAACGTCACCCTGAGGGAGGGGGTTTCTAAAGAAACGGTAAAGTTTATCTGATGATTTCTCTGTGTCGTCATTTTCACATAACGTGAATTGCGTGAAGAATTGTTTTCTTCCTAAGATTTGTCAAAAAAAAAAAAAACTTCTTTCAGAAATGGAAAAAAAAACAATAAAGAAATTCTGATGATGGTAACGCAAATGATTATCGAAATGTTATAACGACTGGAGGTGAGAGATATTAAATTATGTGAGGAGGATCATGGCCCTCCAAAACCTCCTATTCTTTGTGGCCGTTAGTATGGTTTCTCATTTAGTCCATTAATATACAGATATGAGCTTTCGAGAAAATCTGACCAAAGAGGACGTCTGGTCTTCTTCAGGGTAAATGAAGCTTGCTGGCCTCTGACGCTCTCTGTGATGGAACGGTCCAAATCCAATCGGATAAGACCGTGATTTATTGTACAAAGAGTGACGCAGTCTTGAACACTGCCGTAGATGATATACTCTTTGTGGCACCATGCATACTTAGCAGGCTGGAAAGAAATATTCATAAATATATGATTTGTTTTTTACGGTTTGTCAACCATTTGATAATTATTTAGAGCTGAAAAATATTTGGGTTTTCAGAATAATTCTTTAATTGCGTTCAAGCGATCTGGGAGAAAGAAAGAGAAGAAGAAGAAAAACAAAGAAAAAAAATATAATACGAAAACCAGGTCATAGGCAAGCATACACACGCTCGATTGATACATAACAGATGTTGGAAGATATCCCGGTCAAGCACCTGACCTACTTCCGTGTCCACGAAAAATGGAAGTTTGTTATCAATTTGGTTGAAGAAATAAAGTTTAGAGACAATGGAAAAAAATATGATAGGTAACAGGTGGGAAGTTTATATAAGGATATGAAGACAAACCATTAATACGAACACACAGGCAATTCCAGAATTGAAAAAAAAAGCCACACAAGATGATGTTGGCTGAAAATGTTTTTTGAGATAATTAAGATTTTTGTTATCAAGCTTCGAGCGAAAGAAAAAGTGAAATATTTTTTATTAGTTCACGAAAACGCCACCCAGTCTGGGAAATCCCTTTCTTAGATCGTATCCAATTAGCGATAAACTGTTTGACAAATACCGCGTGTTGAAAAAAAAAAAAGCCGAGAGCGTCATTTCGGTCACGTACGATAAGGGCAATTTGAATTTTTATTTTTTTTAAGCAAGGTGTTTCTTCCCCCAGAACAAAGCCACGGATTGTCCACGGCCGACTAAAGACGCCATTGGCTAGATGGGATCACGTGGCGCACGAAGGAGGAGGAAAAATACCCGACCAGGACCTCATTGGCCGAGAGCGGTCACGTGACGCACGAGGAGAATCGGTCGACGCCTTTGTCAGAGGTGTAAGTGTGAGGAGCCGATAAGAAGAAGCGGGTATACGCCCTCAGAGACACAATAAGGAAGTAGGAGTGAAAGTGAATTACCGAAAATGGAAAATCCCTAACCAGAAATAAGAAGGGTGGATACGTATTTAAAATTATCAAGAAAACCCTGGCGCCGACAGACCCACCCCAGTTTTTGACTGCGTCAATAAAAGCGGGACCCCAACCGACAGAAATCAGAGAGTTTGCGCCGCGGACGGCGAGAGAGTTGCGCTACGGACGGCGAGAGATTTTGAGCGCGGGCGGCGGGCCCGGTTCGTTCGCCCCTTTGCGGGCAAGAGAGGCCGGTTCGTTTGGCCTAAGTGGAGAAGTTGGAATCAGAGCAAGCCGAAGAGAAGAAGTTAATTCGCGCACTGACAGCGGGATGAGTGACCAATAATTCAGACTCTGAAGAGAAGAGTTTGCGCCGCGGACGGCGAGAGAGATCAGCCGTGAACGACAAGCAGAGATCAGCGCCCAGTGTTGAAACCGCATCAAGATAGCTGACCAAGATTCACGCACACTTCTGGACTCTTCTTCAACCAAGAACAAGTAGTTTGAAGAGCGACTTAGAATCAGACCACAGAAATAAGTTTTTTTTTCGACTTTCGTCCAAAGACACACCGAAACACAAATTTCTTAGAGAGTAGACAGCTTGAAGCCTTAAGGTTGCCTAGTAAAAGCGTCGTGCCACAATCCACAGAACGGGTCGGGAGGTAGACGTAGACCTTTTTCTTGATACGTTGGACCTAGTGAGTTGTTATTTTATTTCTTTTTATTATACATAATTGTATGTTATCACCCCCGTTAGACTCAACTTGCATTACGGCCCCAAGCCCTGTTTGATCTCGTCTGTCTAAGATCAAGTCACAACGTGGGTAGGCAGACCGGAAATCAGTGCAGTTACCCTGGTAGCCAGGCGTTGGAAGCAGGTTGGGAACGACGAGGCTGGTATCAATCTAACCAAAGGGTTAGAACGTCACGTTTGGAGCAGCGAGGAGCGAACAGCTGACGCCGCGGCAAAGACGTCAGAACTGGTGTCGTGACCATAGGATCAGAACCCTGGACCACGTCACGTCACAATTGGCGCCGCGAACGAGATCGAACGACACAGTCGACGCTGCGACCGGGGGACGACGTCACACTTTATTAAGTCTCTCAAATACACAAGCCGGTAGATGTAATTCAGAATCTCCCCCAAACATCAAAACAGGGCATCTACTCAAACTTGGGTATCAACAAAATAATGAAAAGAGTAGGAAATAATTTCTGATGAAAAAAAATGTCTTATGTTAGGGTACAATACAGAGTTGACATGTATATGTAGATAATCGGATTGTATATATTCAAAAGTGATATTTGGGCTTTGACTCCCCAGAAGATCCTACGTGGCCCAGTTGGTCTAAGGCATGTCAGGTTTAATGGCGGTTTCGCTAGGGGACGCATGTTCGAGTCCGGCTGGAGGACGCATACTTTTTTAACAAGATTTCTTGAAATATTCAGGCTGGTGGATATACATAAATAAAAAAATAAAATATCTACTCAAATATGAGTATCCATTTATAAAATAACGTTTAAAGATATATATATATATATATATATTTATTTGAAGAAATATAGAGTAAAGATGTGCTATATTTATGGAATAAAGTGCTCAATATCAGAGATAGAGCGTGTGTAAATATAAAAGTGAACATAGAAGTCAAACTATTAAATAAGCGATATAAACAAATTTTTACTACGTCAATAAAAACAGCGATTAAAATAAAAATAAAATAAATAAATAAATATATAAGATAAGAAATAATAATAAAAAATAATAATAAAAACAAGCAAAATAATTTAACCAAAATAAATAAATAAACAAATAAACGACTTCCGGTAAAATAACCGCCAAAATAGACTACCCACAATGCACCACTGACCCGTATATATAAATCGCCGAGAAAAATAACAGCACTCGTGGCCTGACGATTGCATCTAGCATGAAAGAGACTGTCGCCTCTAAGTGTTGACTTCTATGTTCACTTTTATATAAATACTAGCAGTAGAGCCCGGCGTTGCCCGGGGATGTAACAGTAAGAGCTAGATCAAGTATCGACCATCATAAAGACTGAAAAATAAAATTGACAAAGATTATTGTTTAAGGTTGACGGACACGCATGTCTTAATTAGTTTTTTTTTTTTTAATGAATTGGTCAAACTCAAACAAAAACATTGTTTTCAATCGTTATGAGTCTATCGATTGAATAGAATTTTATTATAAACAATTGTCTTGTAAATGGAATTTTTAAAGCATTCTGAATGTAAAAATAAGGAAAAGAGTGTGCAATAAGAAACACTACCTGCCAAAAAAAAGTGAAGCTTTGTTGAAATCGGTTGAAAAATGTAGGAAATATGATCCCATATATAAATGAACACACACACACACAAACAACCTGGGTTTTATAATAAGTATAACTCGATATGAGTTGTCCCTCTTTCATTCTGGCAAGTGATGCCTCTTAATCGTGTTTTCAAACTGATTTTATGCAAAAACAATTGCGTTTTTCCAATTTTTAGCACTGTCAGAACCACCGCAAGGTAATTTTACGTAGTCTTGTGAAGTTTTTGTTGAAATCGGTTGAAAAATGTAGGAAATCCGATCCAATATATAAACGTACAGACACACACACACACACAAAATACACACACACAACCTGTGTTTTATAATAAGTAAGATATATATATATATATATATATATATATATATATATATATATATATATATATATAAATTAAATGTAGAAAAATTCTGGGTAACACATTTTATTCTCTAGAAGGAATTCATGAGGCTACAGTAATGTTTTTATTGATGTAATCACATATGTGTAAGAAGGAGAGGGGAGAGATAAACGTACACATCGGTTAAAATTGGCACTGCCGGGAAGTGATGAAAATATGGGAACACTACATTTTAATTATTTTAGTTTTACAAGTCTTTATTTAATTTTTCTCTTTTTTCAGTTTTAAATTTTTTGAGTTTTACATTTTGTTTATTTTTATTATTTTTTGTTTTATGTACGCCTCATTGTTATAAATATCTGCTAAGAAAGGAGAACTGTTCTAAAAACCAGGGTGTACATTTATCGTGGATGATTTAGCAATCAGAGCACTTTCTAAACGTTTTCACCTTCGTAAATTGCTTTTGCTTTTAAAGTAACTTTCTCTTCTAAAGTAACATTTTTTAAAAATTGATTTATTACGATGTGCGACTAATGCACTGAGTGCGATGTTTTGTAAAAGATTCTTCGATCATATGATCATTTATTTAAATTTCATGACGTCCCACCTATATATTCCTTGTGGCAGTCATTACAAGCGAGCGAGTAAATTCTTGCTTCAGACTTTAGGTTCGTATTTTATTGCGTATCAATTTTTAATTTGGCTTAATCGAACTAACGTTATGTTTATGTTGACTAGACATAAACACGAAGGACAGATGCTGAGAATTTTAAATATTTATTTTATTTTTTCTTTTAAATATCTATTTTGGATATAATCTAATTGATTTAATTTAGTTTCTTCTTTTTGTTCGGGTTTCCTTCTTCTTCTATGTGCTGTGTTCCTTCAGAGACGTTGACAATCATAACTCCACTCTCCTTTACAGCTCTTAGTGAAGTTTGTCTTTTTGTTATCTCTCTTAAACACTATTCTGCCATTCATGAACACAAGGTGATTGGGTACGTTACGCGCTGCTCTCTTCTGCCCCTCTTGACTTCAATCTGTCCTGTGTGTATCAGATTTTCCAAGTCCTCTTTCCTCATTTATATGACCTAGAGATTTCAGCTGCCTCTTTCTGATCTTATGCAAAATTCCTCTATCTTGTTTCCATTTTCTCTAAAACTTCCTCGTTATTCACATGTACGTTCCATGGTATTCTCAGCTTCCTTCTATAGAACTTTCGTTTTTGTTATTAAATATCGCACATTGTGATAATAGATGGTCTGCCAAGAAAGGAGACATGTAAGAACCTGGACATAAAGTCACTGTGGATGGTCTAACGATTAATATATATTCTATATATTTTTGTCTTAGTAAATTGCTCTCTCATTTAATTAAAGAAGCATTTTTTTTTTAATCAAAATTATAGTCTTAATCTTTACAGTAAGAAATGAATGCATTTAATGTGTTGTTTTGTAAAAGATCTCTTTTGTGTTCATATACATTTTATTTAAATCCCTTAAGATTTTACTTCTGTATCCATTGTGACATTTAGTGTACGATGATAGAGTAAAATCCCTTTTCAAGTTTTAACTTATACTAGCAGCCATACCCAGCTGGTCGATCAGTAAAAAGAGTTTAATGAGAATGGAGCAAAAACAGCATCATGTTTAGATGGAACAGTCTATCATCTTTAATTATTTAAAAGTAGTTTTATGAAAAAAAATAATTACTTCAGTTACTGATATAACAGAAGTCATCTGTATTTATTCAATCGAAGTTAGCAGAGGACATGAAGGTGTAAAACAGGAAAAATGATGACCCACTTCAGACCACAATTATTTTAGAGTTTTTGAAATTCAATTTGTCAGTGTGCTACCAGGAATGTAAAAGAGGATACATTTATAAAGCAATTGTTAAGTTTGATGAAAATTGGTTGAAAGATCAACGAAAAATAAGAAAGAAACCAGTAAAAATCTCCATTTCTTGCCATTTACGCGGGTTTTAACTATATTGGTGGACTCAATTATCAACTTAAATCCTTGTTAAATAACTTCTTCTTGGCTACAATTGAGTAAAGTTTATATTGGATTGCATGAAAATTGAGGGAATTTTTAGTTTGAAATTTGTGATGAAATCGATTTGTGTTGAAATCGATTTGTGTTGAAATTGATTTTTCGTTTTTCGTGGTTTTTCTCTAAACGCAGTGGCGTAGAAATAAAAATGAGGTAGGTATCGTCGAGCTCGTCATTATGTAAGTAACCTACACAACGAGTTTTACGGAAATCAAAGGAAAAAATTGAATATTTGATTTTTTATCAGCTTTAGCGGTTATTGATATTTTAAAAAAATTATCATTTTTTTTTTACGCTAAGAACCTATCTCCTACATTGTACAATGTATATGCCAAGTTTGGTCAAGATCGGTTGGATGCATCTCGAGTGAAAAGGTATCACACAGATAGACAGACAGACACACATACACACTCTGTTTTATATAGAGAGATTGTTTTGTATTGATTAAAACTTAAATATTGTTTTAGAAGGGACTGCAAAAAATTTTATGTTAAGCTTCGATGAATTCTTTCTGTTACATAGGAATACAGTGTCGCCGCCGACACTTGAGTTTGAACATAAATCGCCATTGAGTAAACACGGGCGATCCCATTATTGAATTAAGTAGATCACGTAACCATAGAGAAAAACGGATATGTTTGAGGTAGCGTGTGTCTAACTGATCTCATTTCTGTTCTATCCTCTTTTGCTATAAAGATCTGTATTTCTAGTCTCTCCTCTATTAAAATAAGGATTCTCTGCACTATTCTCTATAGTAATTCTCTATACTAATTCTCTATACTATTACTACATCTCTATTCGGATCACTATACGAAATTACTGATCAAGCAAGTACTATTAGTGTGAGTCTTATTCGAAGGCGTCTGTCACCAGTGTTGTTCAACGGCGTTACTATAGTTGTATCTGCGATTACAAAGTCTCTACTACAACGAGCATTACGAAAGTGACAACGAGTATTCGTTGACATCACAAAAATGGCAACGGGTGTTCGTTGACATCACAAAAATCAGGAACACCAGACCAGAAATGGCAGCAGTATTCAATGGAGGGACGGATGGTAGATTTTCTCTACTCTATTCACTAGACTATTTCTCTATTCGGATCACTATTCGCTGGTTACTGTTCAAGCGAGTATAATCGAGCAAGTACTATTAGTGCGGGTGTTATTCGAAGGCGTCTGGCACCGGTATTGTTCAACGGCGTTACTATAGTTGTATCTGCGATTACAAAGTCTCTACTACAATGGGCATTACGAAAGTGACAACGAGTATTTGGTGGCATCACAAAAGTGTCAAACGAGTTTTTGGTGAGTCACACAACATTCCAACTGCAATTGTGACCTCGAAGTTGTACATAATATGATGCATATCGTTTCGCAAGTTTATTTTTTTTAACATTCATTCTTTTGCATTTTTTTAATTGCTTTCTATTTAGCGTTGGACATGAAATAATTAGGGTACTGTAAATACTGAATATATTTCCGCCGTAATTCTATTCATACCGTAAATATTTAGGGTTGCAAATTCCGTGTATTTGTATTCAATTTAAGCCCTAAAACTTCAGTTCATCCAACAGCACCATATTTTGTTTTCTTTAAATAAACCGCCACCTGCTTTACTTATAGCTTTACAAATTCTCGACATTATTTTCAACAGATTTGGGAAAAAAGTAGATGGGATACCTTCCCCAACATTCTTCAATCAAAGAAAAAGCTTACAATTTGGGTATTCTCTTCCAACTCTCCTATCCAATTCACCCCGATTTAATTCAATAAGTCAAAAGGTTGACGCGGCCAAATTTATTTTTAATTTGATAATTGTTTATAACAGGAAGTAATTTTGACATAATTTGAAAGCGTGTTTTGCATCGATATCTTATTAAAAGATGAATTATGCGTAAACCAGATGGTATAGTTTGTATTTGCAAAATTTAATCCTAATGTTTCTTTTCCATAATCGCCTTAACCTGCATCAAATTTCCAGCCTTCTGTCCCCCAAAACAGCACCGAGACATAACAGACCCGTCACCATGCCTAACTGTTGGAGCGACACGTTTATCCTTCCGGCTTTCGTTTGGCATTCTTCTCACATACATTGTTTTCTTACTTACCCCAAACCCATCACTATCTTGTTAAAAGATGGATTACGCGTAAACCATAAGGCACATTGTTGTCCTCTTCCAGGTTGATACAAATGAAGTCAGCTTATTGATAAACATGGCAGCGTTCCAACGCATATTGTTACGTCATCTTTTAACACCTAAGAAACGAGAGAAGATTACAAAGACAAAAAATAAGGAGAGAACATAAAGAAAGAAGAAAAAATATGAGAACAAGAAATAACCACGTGATCATACGCATTCGCACATACGCACACTTACAGGCGTTCACACACACACGCATATACAGGTTCATTCTCACACACAGGTAATAATGCGTTGGTATATAATCCAAGTCAATCCTAATAGTAAAAAATAATAAAAAAAGATCCACAAGTAGAGATCAATATATTTATTATAACAGAGCATATGAATATAAACAAATTACATAGAACAGAAATTCAAAATGACCCCATTTGAATAGCTATTTCAGCCTACAATAGCTTCTTTGCATGACTTATCAATCCCGAGCAGTGAAGAAATAAAATAAAATAGTAGCTTAAAAAATAAAATTTTTAAGCCACTACTTTATTTTATTTCAAAGCGTACACATTCAGAGCGTATACATTCAAAGCGTATACATTCGGAGCGTATACATTCGGAGCGTATACATTCAGAGCGTATACATTCAGAGCGTACACATTCAGAACGTACATTCAGGCGTATACATTCATTCAGAGCGTATACATTCAGAACGTACACATTCAGAGCGTACACATTCAGAGCGTGTACATTCAGAACGTACACATTCAGAGCGTACACATTCAGAGCGTATACATTCAGAGCGTACACATTCAGAGCGTATACATTCAGAACGTATACATTCAGAGCGTATTCAGGTGTATTTCAGAACGTACACTTTCAGAACGTATACATTCAGAGCGTATACATTCAGAACGTATACATTCAGATGCGTACACATTCAGATTCAGAGCGTACATTCAGAGCGTGTACATTCAGAACGTACACATTCAGAGCGTACACATTCAGAGCATTCAGAGCGTATACATTCCAGAGCGTGCACATTCACATTCAGAATTCAGTACACATTCAGAGCGTATACATTCAGAGCGTACACATTCAGAACGTATACTTTCAGAGCGTATATATTCAGAGCGTATACATTCAGAACGTACACTTTCAGAGCATTTCAGAGCGTATACATTCAGAGCGTATACATTCAGAGCGTGTACATTCAGAGCGTACACATTCAGAGCGTACACATTCAGAGCGTATACATTCAGAGCGTACACATTCAGAACGTACACATTCAGAGCGTATACATTCAGAGCGTATACATTCAGAACGTACACTTTCAGAGCGTATACATTCAGAGCGTACACATTCAGAGCGTATACATTCAGAGCGTACACATTCAGAGCGTACACATTCAGAGCGTGTACATTCAGAACGTACACATTCAGAGCGTACACATTCAGAGCGTATACATTCAGAGCGTACACATTCAGAACGTACACATTTAGAACGTACATTCATTCAGGCGTATACATTCAGAACGTACACATTCAGAGCGTATACATTCAGAGCGTATACATTCAGAGCGTATACATTCAGAGCGTATACATTCAGAGCGTACACATTCAGAGCGTGTACATTCAGAACGTACACATTCAGAGCGTACACATTCAGAGCGTACACATTCAGAACGTACATTCAGAGCGTACACATTCAGAACGTATACATTCAGAACGTAAACATTCAGAGCGTATACATTCAGAGCGTATACATTCAGAACGTAAACATTCAGAGCGTATACATTCAAAGCGTACACATTCAGTGTTTACATTCAGACCGTACACTATTGAGAATTAATTGAAAGTGATGCGTAGCGACCCCATCATTCCAATCGTTGAGTAATTTACATATTGACATCTAGTGTCGTCAGATTACTAGACTGATCGGCCAGCAAATTGAGCCCCAAAAGAATAACTGCACCTGCTCTGTTTCTGTTGCAGAAGCGTTCCCAAATGAATAGCAACAAAATGAAAGAGTGAAATTTCCTTTTGTCATGTGAAGGCAGACATCTTGGAATCGGAAAACTTTCTTACGGCAATTGTTCTCTTCCAAGTACAACGGAGATTCATCTGCAATCAAAAAGGGGAAATTTGCAATTCCCAGTTAAGTAAAATTAACCTAATGTACAACTAGTTCCCAATGTTTATCATCGGAGACTCTGGTTAGGTGATATGAGACTTATTGATGACAGCGTCTTGATAACTCCCTCTTGCTGAAACATCTCCGATTATAATGAGGTTTTGCCAATATTTAAATAATCAGTGTTGAGAATTAAGAATTGTTTTATGAGATTTAGAATCTCAATTTAACATATACATTTAACTAAATTACCCAAACATCTTGAAATGCTAAAGAGTAGATTTATTCAATAAAATCGCCATTGGCTTTCAGCCCCGGCCTCCTTTCCACTTTGGAATCTCCTGCAACTATTTGGAACGGTCTCCTTTTTTTAGTTGGTGAATACAGCCATAATCTTTGCCTTCATCTTTCGTCTTTGGTGTTGCAAGGAATTTTGTTGGTCTCTCGCTCGACTGCGACCCGCACACAAAGTTGCATACTCCCCCTCGTTCTGGGGAGGTGATAAATAATATCTAAGCAGACTATTATTTTTAGAGAATTTTATTTCTCCTCTGACTTCCTCATTTTGACCTTTGAGGTCATAAACAGGAAAATAACGGAAGTCTTTTTTGATTGGTTAAAACTACCGTAGGAATGTTGGATTGCAAAGAAGGATTTCGATGTGTTGAGTTTTACATGTCATATAATGTAGACGTGTTAAAATCGTGCCTGTAAACTTCTCCCCAGTGGAGTCAGATAGCAACCCCACTGGCTAGTTAGAATTTTATCCTTCGACGTGTTGAATAAAATAGTTAAGATTTAAAAGTCCCTTTACTGATGTCTCTTTTAATTCCGAACAAAATACCTGGCGATCAGCAGCCGACAAATAAGGCAACGTTATTATTGTGGAGACGACCTTGTCGATCAAGACCTGACCAGAACGAGGGGGTGAAAACAACAATGGTACTCAAGGGTTTTACAGTCTGGGGAGTTAGATGGCCAGATATAAGATATGATGGGGTCGCAGAAATTGTCTAAACATCTATGACTGGGGCCTTCTGTTTATGTGGCATGGTGCAGAGTCTTGTTTCCAGAACTAGGGTCTTCCAGTAGCCACCCTCTTGAGACAGAGCAGCATTACCTACCCAAGGCACTTTAACTAGGCCTACGTGTTGAGTCTGTGGCGCTATAGGTTGATGAAAGGAGACATAATTTTGCCATCAATAGTGATCACACTTTTGTAATCACCATGAAACACATCCAACTCTTTCCGAATCCTCTGTACTGCTCTCAGATTGACATTCATATGCTCTGAAATGTTCGTATTTGAGTTTCCGGCGCGAATGCCAAGAAGTACAGAATTCCAATTGGCTGAGTGTTATTTTCGCACAGATAGTGACCAACTGATCATACTATATTTTGCAGTCAACAAACTCAAAACAAACAAACTGTATGCACAAAATTAAAAACATAAAATGGCGACAATTTACCCATTTCACCTTGTCGGTAAGTTCTTTAAAATGCTAATATTTAAGAAAAAAATGATATCTTACCCTAGGTCATATTTTCATGTTGTCAGTTTAAGCTCACGTCTGTTATTTGTTTTTGTTCGTATAACTAAAATATAAATCATAAATTTTGAAAAATGAAAATTTCACTTAAATATGATGGAAAATTTCCAGGTTTTCATATAATGTGTATATAAAGTGGGGGACCAATTCCATATTGAGATCAATATATAAGCTGATCCCTCATTTTGTGACCACGGTAGCCTCTATACAGTTATATACCAGAGAATGTAAATAAATCTAAAAGACATGCCTTTGTAGCTAATCAGTATTTCATTGACTGATTGATTAATTTTCTATGGCTTATCAACAAAAAATGGATATAAAGTGGGGGATCAATTCTATATTAAAATCAATATATAAACTGATCCCTCAATTTGTGGACACTGTAGTTTCTATACATTTATATTCCAGAGATGCCTTTGTATCTAATCATAAATCTAAACAAAAAATGGATATAAATTGCAATTCTTTTATAAACTGTCCCTCAGCTAATCAGTATTTCATTGACTGCCTTTGTAGCTAATCAGTATTTCATTGACTGATTGATTAATTTTCTATGGCTTATCAACAAAAAATGGATATAAAGTGGGGGATCAATTCTATATTAAAATCAATATATAAACTGATCCCTCAATTTGTGGACACTGTAGTTTCTATACATTTATATTCCAGAGAATGTAAATAAATCTAAGAGATGCCTTTGTAGCTAATCAGTATTTCATTGACTGATTGATTAATTTTCTATGGCTTATCAACAATAAGAGATTATAATGTGGACATAAAGTAGGGGACCAATTCTATATTGAAATCAATATATAAACTGATCCCTCAATTTGTGGACACTGTAGTTTCTATACATTCATATTTCAGAGAATGTAAATAAATCTAAAAGACATGCCTGTGTTGCTAATCAGTATTTGATTGATTGGTTCGTTTTCAATGGCTTATGGTTATTTAAAGCCAGAAAATATTTTTAGATTGTAAATTTTTGGTGGGGAGATATCAATGATTTAGTGATACTATTTAACTCATATATGGGGGAGAGAAGATACGAATTCGTACCTTTCCAAAGTCGCTTAATTGAACATAACGGACCGCAAGTGAATTAGAAATCGGCTCTCAGATTGACAATTCCGAGCCTGTATATATTACACCACCCGCACATCCGCATCTGGTATCCGCAAGCGGTCACCGATCCAGGTACCTACCAGGCTCGAAGTAGCTTAACCTCGGTTATCGTATAGAAACCGGTGTTTCAACGAGACGTGTCCGTAAGCCTCATGAACTTCCGAGCTAAGCGAAAATGGTCACAATGTACGCGAAAAAAATGTGTCACTCTAAACAGTCGCCGGGAAGGCATGCATTTAACAGATATTGGTAAGAATCGGCTCTTGTAATCCTGGCGTTGGTTGAAAGTGCTTCTATTTTTTTTTTTCAATATATCTGAATTATGATAATAAATTATAATTTCCGAAATTGAAAATTTCACTGAAGGTCGTTTTGGAAGATTTCCTAGTTTTCGTCGAAAAATCAAGAAAATACAAAACTTGAGCAAAAATTTTCCTAAAATATGGGACAAAAGGCATTACTGTAAAGGGACTAACTCTTCTTTCTATTAAAATATAATCACAGAAGATAATTTGCAACGTGAATATTTCGCTGAAATATATCGGAAAATTCATTTTAATTTTATTTTTAAAATCAGGGAGAATTGTAGTTTAAAAACAGTAAAATCAACCATGCTAACCTCTGTGGCTCAATCGGTAAAAGCACGTCAGGCTATATGACAGTTGCTTATAGGATACAGGTTCGATTCCTGTCGGAGGACGCATATTTTCTATGAAAATTTCTCGAAGATACAGGCCGGTAAATGTCGTTAATACTGTTTATTATAAACAGAGCATTTACTTAAATGTTTGTATCTATAAAAAGAACGTATAAACATAAATATCTTAAGATAATTGTCGGACTTTGTCCAGTTAATAATGAGTGACGTCATTTGTTTACATTTGGATACGCACCGAGCACATATTAATGTACGTGAGAGAATCATGGAAACTTGTCGTTTAAAAACAGTAAAGTCGAACTTGTTAACCGAAACGCTCCTCTGTGGCTCAATCGGTAACAGCACGTCAGGCTATATGATTGTTCCGTATAGGATACAGGTTCGATTCCTGTCGGAGGACGCATATTTTCTATGAATGTTTCTCGGATATTCAGGCCGTTAAATGTCATTAATACTGTTTATTATAAACAGAGCATTTACTTAAATATTTGTATCTATAAAAAGAACGTATAAACATAAAAAAAGTCTTTATATATATATATATATATATATATATATATATATATATATTATTTTTTATTAAAGATTGCTGACATTAAGCTTTTTATTTAATTTTTCTTGTGTTCCTATAAGCGTTTTATTTTCTGGACAAAAAAAAATGAGTAAAAGGTGTCCAAAATTTCTGCATTTACGAACGCTTTCGGCTATTCTTTTACCCATTCCATCTTTTATTTTTTAATAGAAATTTTTTTTTTTATAAATTTAAAATGAAAATAAATAAAATGGGTAAAAAGAATAACCCTTTCGGATATGCAAAAAATTTGGACTCTTTTTGCAAACTTTGGTCAGAAAACAAAACACTAGTAAGAACATATAAAAATTAAATGAAAGATTAATTTATCTTGGTCACCGTCTTAAACAAAACATGTATAAAAGAGAATTGCTGTCTCTTATATATATATATATATATTATATAATTAATTATTTTAAATTCAAATCGCTACATAAGAAAGAATGTTTCAAAACAAGAGCCGTCCCACTTCAATATAATCCTTTAAATTAAAAATGAAATTAAAAAGAGCATCTTCAACTCAATTTTTTGTTTTTAAAAGGCCTTTCAAATATAATAAAAATGAAAATAACTAAATAACTTTTTTAACTATTTACTAACTTTTTGTTCCTTCACTATTTTTAAAAATAATAACTAAAATACTAAGAACTTTGGACCTAACCAGTTCCTTCCTATTTTATATATATCTTCATATATTATATATATATATATATATATATATATATATATATATATATTACAAAAAGTTAATCATACCTTAATCAATTAGCAATATTAATGCAATTATTGGCGAAATCCCTTCGCTAGCTGACATAATTATAAGCATTATACTACTAATAATCCACTGAATGATGAGATCCTTATGTATAAAACGGATATGGTGCATTTTCTAATTCAGCTAGTACTTTCAAAGATCTCTGTCTTCATCATCAGGCTGATTTTTTTTTCCCTTTAGAATCAAAACAGGAAGACGAAATAAATATGTTCCAGACCGAAAGATGTTTTTAAGAATGAGCTATTTATTAATGGTTGTGTATTGTTGGAGCGTGCAAGTTGCAACGCTAAAGTTCAAATATTTCAAGTGAGAATTTTTATATGAAATTTGTAATTTGGTAAATCCACGATTTATTTTTTATTATAAGTGTTTTTCAGTTAACATGACATGAACTAAATAGTTACTTCAATTAACAGAGTGATATGTCTTAGTAGTTTTTATTCATTCATAAACAGTACTGGTTCGCTGTATCACAGCGCCTCAGTGCGACTGGATGTCCGAAAGCCTCAAGCAAGGATTTAAACACGAATATATATATATATATATATATATATATATTATAATAGTTGTTTTTTTATGGATTGCGATGGTAATATATCAATTAAAGAAACAATTATAATAATATGCTCTACTCTTTGTATCGAACACTGTTTTTTAAAATAAAAATAAATGCTAAGAACTGTGAATTATAAATATCATTGTTCTGTCCTATTATTTTAATATATATATATATATATATATATATATATATATATATATATAAAGTTTTTTCACTTTACTCATGTTTTCATATTAATTGTATTAACGATCGATTTCTATCTTGATATTGAGCACTCAACGGCTTGCCTTAAATGCCTCTTTATCATCAAATGATTGAAAAACCAGCAATATTGAATTAAAAACAAGCGTTCATATATATATATATATATTTATATATATATTCTATATATATATGACGATCGCTAAAAAATATGAAACCCAGGGTCACAAACTCACATCTATCCAACCAAATATGTTAGCTCTATCTCTGATATTGAGCGCATTCTAATAAGTACCGCGCATATAATATATAAATAATTATACATATATATATATTTATTTATATTTATATACACTTTTCACATATATATATATATATATATATATATAATATGAATATATATATATATATATATATATATATATATATATATATAGTGTGTGTGTTTTAAATAAATTCGTCCCAACCAAGGCGAGAATGCCACTATGACAGATTTTCTACAATGAACAATCTTTTTTTAAAAGAGAACATCCCTAATTATACTCTCGATGAACAAATAAGATGTTTATTAAAAATTATAATATAAACAAATAGAATATAATAATTCTTCAAATAATCCTGAACATACTTATCTTTCATATCGCAATGAAATACATTCTAATTATAAACAGGTTTTAAAAAAATCCGAAAATAAAGAAACTAATAGATATTAATATATCACCCACAGATCCTAGTAAATAAATAAAATTAATTACATACTATACTAAATTCAAAATATTCAATTTAATCATTCCTAAAAACTCTCCAAGTGACGTGTTGCAGAAAACCAACATTATATATAAATTCAAATATCCCTTCAGAGATTGTATCTTCAACAGAAAAAAAAAATTTATGTTGGTCGCAATACAACTATTTTGTCTCTGCTGTTGAGTTTTCATATGAATAATGCACTTCTAAAACTTGACAACAGTATGCCTGTCCAAATTCGCAATTTATAAAAAAAACCGACCCTTAATAAAATTAATTATGAATACTGCACAAATGTTTTAAAATGTTTAAAGTAGATAGTTTAAAAATATCTAGATTTTAACTTATAGCTCTAAATAATTTTGTAATAGACATATTAATAACTTAGTTACCTCCCTTGACGTTGCTGCCCGAGTTTGCTAATATGAAATTTTACAGTACATATGTTTAGCGTTTTTCAGTTCACAAATAAAACTCTAATTTCACAACAAATTTGTCTTAGATAACACAAGATCCTTATAAAACAAGACCCTGAAGATGACATTTTGGTAATGTCGAAAGTACTCGGAATAACTAAATATACAACAATATGGTAATTTTCTTTCTTTCGCTAATAAGGATACTAAAAAGCTTGTCTGTGGACATGAGATGATCATATTAAAAATAAGTAAAAAAAAAACACGTCCAAATTATTTAATCACACACACACACACACACACAGACACACACATATATATACATTTCAATGTGTTCATTGTCTATCTACCACATTCTATCCAAATCACTGTATATACATACATACATACATACATACATACACACACACACACACACACACACACACATATATATATATATATATATATATATATGAAAGTGGTCACTGAGGTCAACACCGATCGACGATCGTATTTTTCCGGCTTGAATGTAATCTTCAGGCCATGATGTTTGCGTTCGATCGTAAAACAGATTGTTGCCACTTGGGGTTCACCATATCTTACTTGTGGCCGGGCGGATCTGCGCGGGGCGTGTGGTATCTGCAGCGGCGGGGTATCTACGTCGGCGGGCCTGAGCGCTTTTCCCGCTGGCTTCTCTATATCTGATTTCATATCTACCGGAAATTCCTGTCCCAGGACAAATCTTTTGTGTGCAATGATCTACTTCTTCAAATTTGAACCCGATGGGAGTTGTTAAAACGAAACGCTCTTAGGCGTGGCCGATGTACCGTTTATGACTTCCCTTATTCCCTTGATACGCAGGGTAATTTCATAACATTCCCTTTTGAATTTTCATAAAATAAAAAATGCCTAGAGAATACGGTCTTTGTCGAAAGTGGAATCATTTGGTTCACATGTGTCTTTAAAATGCAGGAGGATAATTCTCTCTATTTAAAATATATATATATATATATATATATATATATATATTTTATATATATATATATTTTTTTTAAAACGATACACCATATGAAACTGGTTTCCTATAGATTTGCTTTGAATATTTCATCCACATTCATCCTAGTGCTCTGCTATATATTTATAGATTCTTAAATAAAATCCAAAGACATTTTAAATTGCATGATAACGTTCCACCCGCTGTTGGACCATTTGTGCCAGAGTATATAGGTTCCTTCCTGGGCTAAGGAGCCACATTCGTTCAGTACTGTTGTGGATTCCGAGATGAAATTTGGTCTCCAATGAATGACAAACGCAAGAATTAAGGATAAGAAATTAAATGTATTTACACAATAATACAATGAGTAATACTGTTAGTAAATCCAGGAACGCGGTTAGTAGCAGTAATATATATATATATATATATATATATATATATATATATATATATATATATATATATATGTGTGTGTGTGTGTGTGTGTGTGTGTGTGTGTGTGTGTGTATATATATATATATATATATATATATATATATATATAGATAACTAGACTCGTTTCGAAAAACCCTCGAATTTTCGCTTTGCTAATCAAATCAATCTCGAGGGAAAAAAAGGTTTTAAAAAAAGAAAGAGCTACAAACATGAACTTCTGCCGACAAAAAAAAATCGCACAGATGCAGGTCTGAAGCCCAAAAAAAAAACCCCGATACGAGTAACAACTAACTAACAAAAAGAGCTCAATACAACCGTAGAGCAGACCTAGATAAACCTAGTGAGCCAGACAAACCTACCTGGGTTTCACCTAAACGGATCGTCAGGAAAGTTTCCTGACGATCCGTTTAATGAAACCCCAAATAGGTTTGTCTAACTCACTAAATATATATATATATATATATATATATATATATACAGTCTCGAAGTAGGATGGAAAACTCTGACACGAAAAACCTGAGGTATATTGTCAGCTTTGTCTGTGGCATTTATTTACACCGACTAAGTGTATCAATAGTTCCGAAAAGTGGAGATGGTTCTGCACAAGCCTTCGCCACATTAATCAAATCATTTGTATGGGTTTTCTGCCTGTTTACCTTGATTCGTTCTTTATCGCACAAACTTTCATAACTGAATCAATAAGCTGTCAGATTCTCATACGTCGAAACCGACGGGAAAGTCCATTATTATATATATATATATATATATATATATATATATATATATATATATATATATATATACAGTCTCGAAGTAGGACTTCCTTAGAGTCTACGTGCTTGTAACTGACTTGTACAAGCGGTTACCTCACACTATTACTCTACCTCCAACTCCCTCACAATCTCTGCTCCCTCTCCCTATATCTCTCTCAATCTCTCTCTCTCTCTCCCTCACCCTATATTCTGACTGACTCTGGGTATTTAATGGCAGCAGTCCAAGTAACACTCTGGTCGAGTCCACTTATATGAAAAAGGGGAGGACTCTATAACAAGTACATTAGTAGATATTCTACAAAAAGTTATGTTTATGGCTTCAACTAAATATATTTCGATTGTAATCGTATGCCTTCAACTAAAAATAAAACTCGTCTAAGTTGGACGACATATTGTGTGTAAATTATTATAAATTAGAGCTGGGCTTTCTAATCTTAGAATTCATGGGAGAATTGAACCCAATTTCGCAACTATTCATATAGATTCCTTAATATAGGTTTTACTTAACTATTGTTTCTCTAACTCTAACAAATGCTGAATTCTAATTTCTATTTTCCTATCTTTACTCTTTATTATTTTTTCTTATAATTTGTCCACAGTTCTGAAATAAAAATAATTGTTTGTACGGAAAGTAAGGACCTACATACATCAAATCGTCTTCAAGTGGTAGCAGAAGAATTATTGCTGAACTTTTAAAAGGTAAGCTTAAACATTAATTCAATACTTAAATGAAGCGCTCAGTTTGGAGATCTTCTCTAGTTTATTGATGCCTATCGCATCTACTCCTCTCTAGCTAGTGAAATGATGGCCAAACCAAGATTCCTACACAGGAGTTAGCTTAAATACCACCCGATAAAGTGTCATTAAAGCTAGCTTATAATAAAATGAGCACTGCAATTTTAGATACGAAAGGAAAATAAGAGTTACTCAGCGTGAACCATAAAAACAACGATAATGGCTAGTATAATGTATTAATATATATTTTTAACCTCGCCTAATCTGGCACTCCTGAATCTGAGCTCAACGAAAATCATTCCCCTGCAACTAAATTTTCTAGGTATTTTGAATGAGCCGTGAATCATTGAAATGGAACCAGTGGGAGCGGAGGTGTTGCTTGGAAACACACGCACAAACACATACATTGTACTTTATATATAAGATTTACAACAATAAATTTTGTTGTAAACTTACCAGCAATACATTACAAAAAAAGTCTAACAATACAGTTTATTAGATACAAACTATATATCTAAAAACATAAGGTTACCCTGAAGATATAAAATTATGCATAAGATATTTATCGTTGAAAGCATAATATTGCGTTTAATATTTCGGCATTAAATAACCCAGAAAATTGTTCTTTGCGTAGTCATAATGTTTATTTATTTTTTATCTATGCAACATCTGCATGATTAACTTATAGAAGATGATAAATTCTTCTTTTTGTTTTCTTTTATCTATAATTACTCAGTGATAGCAATATGAACTCTTTCTCTTTGAATTTATTGCGAAATTCAAATCATGGATCCACAGAAAAGACGATCCTAAACAATTAGGTTTGGTATATAGTTATTTTCCAAGACTGAATTTTTAGGTCATCACAGGAAAGATTATTTTTCCAAGTTTTACCAATTTGAAAATATGTAGGAAACTGAAACATTAAATCGATAATCTGGATCAGAATCATCCGAGGAAGGTTTTTAGTCTATTATAATCTATCTCGATCTGGATTTAAATTAATCCTTAAAAATAGGATTAGAGGAGAATTTTTTTTTTCATGCAATATCAAATTTAATTATTTTTATTATCATTTTAGTTAATATTTGATTTAATTTCAATAATTTCTTTTTTTAATTTTTAGATTTCCTTGTAATGTTGATTTATATTTTCATTTTTTTAACCAATTATTTTTAATAAAGCAATAAAAAATGGAACGTAATTAAAAGAAAAAAGTGAAAAAAATTGGTGCTATGAAAATAAGAACAAAAATAATTTGGAATACGCTAACCGGTATTTGTTCTACATTCAACAGAACTTAACTGAGGAAAGAAAAATTGTGCACGCTGACTGAAGAAGGAAACCTGAAAAAGAAAATATATGTTTGTCATGAAAACACTCCAACGAGTGCACAGGATCGCCTCGTCAGTGATGTTATGACTTGGGCTCGTGACAAGTTTCGGGTCTTGCAAAATTATACTTGTTCACCCAAGAGACCCTACCGAAACAGTACTATTCCGGCAGGCGATACTGAAGCAAAAAAATCGCCAAGGACGCAACGAATGAACACATTAAGTAACTGCCACTGCTGATCTTGAAATTAAAAGCGACCAATCATTAACGACTTACGTCACTTCCTCCTCAGCTAAGACGATACAAAAAAAAGAATAGACAGTATGCTCGTCTTTTTTTTTCCATCTTAGGTCCACCATGCGGAAAGACCTACATTCTCAGCGAACATGTTGACATAACAGATAAGTAATGGCAAAAAAAGTTTCCTTTTGTATGATGCGTTGCTTAATCAAAGAAAATTAAAAAAAATATTGAACTGTCATACCATATACCTATTCTATTGTAATGGACTCACCCACAGACAAAAAGTAGCGGTCGCCATTTCGGCTCAGTGGTGTTGAGCGGTCTCTGACTGCGCTCGCCTTCTGTCGAACTCTCTGCATTAGCAGAGAGGAACCCGGACGAGGCTTTGCCGAAGGGCGGGGTTTCGTCCGGGGAGGTAGACAGGGACTGAACCCGTCTAGGCGGGTTCAAAGGCTATATTTTTGGCCGAGCCTACGGGCTCGTGATACCCACATTAAAACCGGCCTTGTGCCATATTCGGTCCTCGTGGGTGGAACGATAAATACTCACTGGTGTTGAGCAAGTCAGAAGATATCAGACATTGAAGTACCAACCATCACAACTAGATTGCTGCGTCATTAACTCTTATTTTCCAAGCTCCTAACGTTTTGTACGTCGAACCTAATTTAGGACGACTTATTAAAATACAAGCCTCCACTGTGAAAACTACTCCACAAGGAACACATTCGTTGGTCATAGGAATTATGATCAGAAACATTTCTTTCTTTCTTTGTTCACCACTGCCAATTTTTCTTTCTTTCCTTTTCTTTCCTTTTACACTTCTCCTCTCCCCACTTCCTGAATAGGAAATAAAATACAATATATTGAGAAAGGTAGATTTTTATATACAGATCACATTCACTCCTAACAACCAATTCTTCTGTTTTCAAAATAAAACCTTTTAATTGTTTTTATTTTTATTAATCCTATCAAAAACATGAGGAACAATCAAGACAATTTAACAATAACAAAACAATTTCAATTACATTTTAAATAGTGTGTTAGAAAATTCCACTCTACTAATGCTGTTACAATACCCTCCAGTACTATTGCAGTAGAGGGGGTAAATCTATTTCCAATCAAAAGATTTCTCAATATGATGATAAACTACATCTGGCAGCAAGGTCCACTGATCAGGAGATTGGAGGTTTTAGAAACGTTAAAACATCTCTTAATTGCTGTTGTTAGTAGATCCATCCTGACCCGGGGTGGTAGCGTCTGTTAGGGTCCTAGTTATGGGAAAACCTTAAAAGAAAACGCTATGAAATTATAAAAATACCAGCAATACATTTTTATATTAAATTATGACTAGTATATTTTTATATTTAAAAAATTGAGCAACAATACATTTTATTACTATTGCATTCAGAATATATTTAGTTGAATCATTTAAATTGTGTTCAAATTTGGTAGAATTCGGCGTTAAATAACTCAGAAAAGGTTGATGTCACTAAACGAAATCAAGCAAACCAATTGTCGCTCTAACCCTGCCATAATCAGTGTCGTCTGCGTATTCAATGTAATATTACATCCGCCGGTAATATATACGAGTTGTCTCATCAGGTTTTATGACATCTCGCACGAACAAGTTTAAATACATCCAATAAGAATATATATATTTGCCCTATTGCGTTTTTTTTCATATCTATTTTAGCATTTTAATTTATCCTTGCGCACATGACAGCTGCGCCTGTGTTTTTCAGCTTTTTCGATCTCTGCAAATTTCTCATTAAGTCGCCATTACACTTTTGTTTGCTCTCACGTAGTTTAATCGCATATATTCCGTGCCATTCCTCATTGTCGTAAGTTCTGTCTCACTCTCGGGTAATAATTATTACCTGTCGTCACTTGCTTCTATATTTGTCTTCCATTTTATTGTTATTAGTGCTTCATTTAAGGTGTTCCGCTATGAGGCAGGAGTAAATGGTAGTGTCGTCAGCATAGATGCCTACTTGGAACTGATGATATCGGGGAGACGTCTAATGAAGATAAGGAACAGAGTTTGGCTTAGGATAGAGGCTTGGGGAACACCTGCAAACGTGGGAAAGGAACTGGAGGAGAATTCGTTAAGCACGACCTTCATTAGACGGTGTTATGGTCCGGATCTTTGTACTACGGTGATAGTCCAAGGTAGAACCAATAAAGAAGAACTCGAACACGGATATGGAATAACACAGATATATTACAAACAGGAATATTTACAGAGAAGTAGAAAGTATTAGTGCGAACAATCAGGTTTAGTAGTACTTATCTGAACACCACTCTTTTTCGGACTGCCTCTGACTCGACTGACTGACTTTCTCACTCTGACTGACAGACTCCTGACGGACTTCACTCCAGATTCAGACTGAACTCAGACATCAGACTGAACTCCCTGCTCCCTCTTGAGGCTCAGTATTTATTACATAAGGAATAGTCCATTATGTTATTATGGGTACGGTCACCTAACAATAATAATAATAATAATAATTGTTATGGTCCGGTTCCTTGTACCACGGTGATAGTCCAAGGTAGAACCAATAAAGAAGAACTCGAACACGGATATGGAATAACACAGATATATTACAAACAGGAATATATACAGAGAAGTAGAAAGTGTTAGTACGAACAATCAGGTTTAGTAGTAATTGTCTGAAAGCGACAACTGTTTCGGACTGCCTCTGACTCGACTGACTGACTCGCTCGCTCTGACTGACTTCTGACGGACTTCAGACTGAACTCCAGACTTCAGACGGAACAGTATTTAGTCCCCCACCACGAGGGCATCATGTGGCACAAGGCCGGTTTAACGTGGGATCTCCGAGCCCGTGGGATCTCCGAGCCCGTGGGATCTCCGAGCCCGTGGGCTCGGCCAAAAATATACCCTTTGAACCGGTATAAACGGGTTCAGGGTCGGTTTACCTCCCCGAAAGAGACTCCGCCCTTCGGCGTAGCCCCGTTCGGGTTCCTCCCTGCCCGAAGGTAGAGAGTTCAACCGATCAGCCGGTCAGCCGGTCGCCCGACTTCAGACTGAACTCCCTGCTTCCTCTTAAGGCGCAGTATTTATTACGTATGGAATAGTCCATTATGTTATTATGGGTAAGGTCCCATAACAGACGGTTTGACAAGAATGATCGTATTAAGTCAAATAATCGACCTGAAATCCCGTATCCCTTAATCTTACGAAGGAGGCCGGCATGCCAAAACCTATCAAAAGCTTTAGAGATATCTAGAGCCACTTCAAGAGCTTCTCCGTTATTGTGGATATACAATTTCAGTTATGGCCGTGAGCACATCCGCTGTAGAACGGGAAAAGCGGAAACCATATTGCTTATCAGCGATCAGATCATGGGATATAAGGTGATTAACCACTTCGGCGTAGATTAATGATTCAAAGACTTTGCCGAAGAGTAGTAGGAGACTGATGGGACAGTAATTATATGGGTCAGAAGGGTCTCCAGGTTTCTTAAAGTCAGGTACAATAGATGAGAACTTTCAACAGATTGGGAAGCAAGATTCATTGGGGCAGTAGTTATATAATTTGGAGAGGGTATGAGCCAGTTCAGGAGCACATTACTTCAGGACAATGACCGGTATCCCGTCGCCAACGCTAGCCTTATGTGAGTCTAATTCTGAGATGATGTCCAATACCAACGATGGGGTTACGTGCAATTCGCTCAATAGAGTCTCGGTTCTAGGGGGGAGAATCGGGAGTGGGTACACCGGATGAGTCGAGAGTTAAGTTGGAAGAGAATTCCCGGGCAAAGCACAAATCGTGTAAAATCAAAATTGTTCAATTGTTAGATTAAGATTTGAACTGTTGTATCTTAGAAGTGATTAAAGATATTTTACTGGAATTCTTCGATGTTTTATAACACTATTGGACTCTACTTTGAGCAATAAGAATCAATAATTACGCTCTGGGCTTAACATCGTGATGAAACCGATCAGAAGGATCGGAAGCTTATGAAGAATTGAAATAAAGTTCAGATATATATATTATTCCAGGATAAACGTCTAACTTATTCAAGATGATCTTCGCCCTCTCTAACCTTTTAACTTTCTATTCTGGATTAACACGATGTCTCACACCTTTCACGTACGATTTTATTTTCAAGTCTTTTTTTTACTGCACTTTGGACTGTCATAGTTGAAACTCCTCTCTCACGTGTCAAACGTCTTAATGATTAAGTTGGACCTTTTCTAATTGATCTTTTCAGCTCTAAGTTGAAATGATGATCCATCTTTCTGTTGTGACTTTCTGATCCAGTTTTCCACTCTACTGTTCCCTCTATTTTAAACTTGTTCGCCTTTTGAATGGACATTGAAGATGAAAGCCAGAGTAAGAAATTCGCTACCATTACTGAAGGCCTGAATGATCATTTTCCCTCTCACTATTGTTCAGCTGAGAAGACAGTGGGGCTTACTCAAAATGAGTTTAACCTGTTCTCTTTTTAGCTAAAAGACTCAAAGGATTTTCAGAAAAATCTTACGAAAAAATGGTGTCAAGATGGCTTCAGTCTTCTTAATTCCCATTCTTTTAGTATAATAATGCTTTTCTTTTTCATATGATCTCTCATAATCAGCAACCCCCGTCTGAGAGGATTCATAACTTTCCTTCAGGTGAAATGAAAAAAAAAATTATTAAAATACCCCGTTGAGGCGAGAGGGAATATCGAAAATAAATTGTCTCTTTCTATCAGGATAAAGAACAAAAATGCTGCGACATTCTCATCTTAAAAAAGTATGCACTAGGTTTGAAATCCGCATCTTTCATTATAAGACTTGAAATGTCTTAAAGGGGTCCTTGGAAGAAAAATAAAAGTATATTTCCAGTTTCCAGTTGCCCTATTAAAGGCATTAATACAGGGTGTGATAGCTAAATTGTCGCCATTTTATATTGTTAATATTGCGCATGCGCGTTGTTTGGTTTTTGTTTTTGTATAGTGGGCTTAGTTCGGCAATGGCTGTGTTAAATATATATATATATCATGACGTAATTCACTCCGCCAGAAATTTGGAAACAGCATGCTGCCCTACTTGGCATTCTCGCCGGACTCTCCAATACAAACATTTCGGAGTATATGGGTGTCAATATGAGGTGAGTGCAGAGGATTCGGAAAGAGTTGGATGATATATCCAATCACCATCATGATGTTTGGAGTGATCACTAGTGATAACGACGTTATGCCTCCATCTTTCTACAGGGACTAAGACTCAACAGGAAGGCCTACACCAAGTGCCTTGAGAAGGCAGTGCTGCCCTGGCTCAAGATGATGAACGCTAGAAGGCCTTATGTCTGGCAACAGGAATCTCCAACATGCCACACAAACAGGAGAACCCATTCATGGCTGTCAGACAATTTTTGCGACCGCTTCACCTAAACTAGTGGCCTCTTAACTCCACAGACTGGAACCCCCTTGATTAGTATGTGAGTGGCACCGTTGACTTTGAGACCAACAAGATGACTTGTAACACCAAAGATGAACTGAAGAACTCTTTCATTAGTAACGGAAGAAGGTGCAGCCACAAAGTTGGAACCTCCGTCATAATTATTTCCTCAGAATTTTAAGCGGAAGAGAGAAGATACTACATTTCGGCTCTGTAATATTAATATTTAACAACATCCACACGGTGGTGATATATGTAGAATGTTGTCCTGATAGATAGATAGATAGATAGATAGATAGATAGATAGATAGATATGAACAGACTTAGATACACATGCACAGGTATTGATAGAGATAGATGGCGAAGAGAGTGATATATATATATATATATATATATATATATATATATATATATATATATATATATATATCGGTAGATAGAGAGATAATGAAGAGCCTGGGAAGGATAGATAGATAGATAATGAAGAGGCTGAGATAGATAGATAGATAGATAGATAGATAGATAGATAGATAGATAGATAGATATGAACAGACTGAAATACATATGTACAGACTGGCATTGATAGAGAGATAGATAATGAAGAGACTGATATATATATATATATATATATATATATATATATATATATATATATATATATGATATATATGGGGATAGGATAGATAATAGATAATGAAGAGGATAGATAGATAGAGAATAGATAGATAGATAGATAGATAGATAGATAGATAGATAGATAGATAGATATTTCTCTCCTCATATCAAAATATACATATAGATAGAGAGGGAGAGGGAGTGTGTCGATGTATATCAGTGAAAGAGAGAGAAACATACTGTGTAAGATAGATAGATAGATAGATAGATAGATAGATAGATAGATAGATAGACATGAACAGACTGAAATACATTTGTACTAGCATTGATAGATAGATAATGACGAGACTGAGATAGATAGATAGATAGATAGATAGATAGATAGATAGATAGATAGATAGATAGATACAAAATGAAATCAAGCTAATGTCTAAGTCACCGGAAGAAGTACAAAATAAAATAGACAAAAGCCAATGTGTGATTTAATCAAAAGCTCCCAAATAAATCAATTCCATTTATGGAATTCATTTCTTTTCTAACCTCTTTGAAAAAGCTCTTTTTCTTTGCCGGAAATCGTTCCAAAGAAAAACTTATACGTAAAAGAAAATCCATGACTCTCTTTATATTGAAGATTTCGCCGTAAACACTAAAAACCTAAAGAACCTCATCCCCCCCCCGCAAAAAAAAAGTAACACATTGTCGATCCAAATTATATTTTTCTCTTGTCCGTTCCTTTCGACATCGACAGAAGTTCTGTTCTCCTGGCAGGGTAAAAAAAAAAAAAAAAAAGGAAAGAAAGAAAGAAAGAAAGAAAAGAAAAGAAATCGCCTATGTTCTTTGTCATCGAAAGTGAATGAAAAATCCATCTTCACATCCGAGGATAATGTCAAGCAATAATGAAACAATATATATATATATATATATATATATATATATATATATATATATATATATATATATAATAACAATAAAACACGCGCGAAAAGTCTAGCACTTGTCTTTAATAACATTTGTTTCAATGAATTCTGTTACGCGTTCATGAAAAGTTTAGTTTGGGGCGAATTGGTAAAAAACCCTCATTAAGCAGGAACTTTTTTTTGTCCCTCTTTACTTTTAAGTTTATCTATGTAATCTACTCGAAGACAATAGCTGCTCGACACTTTTGGGAAGGAATGTTTGTTCTGAACTCGTATTTCTAGTTTTGTCGATTTAAGTAGATAATTTCTAATATGAAGTGGATATGAAGTCAGAATGATACCAGGCTAAGTAAAAAAAAATATCCACGTTTTCACCATATATTTAGTTTCCATATACTCCTTTCTGTACTATTGTTACCATCTTATCCCAGTTTGAGCTTCAGCTTGATCGCACCAGTTTTCTTGCTTCTGTTACAGTGTAATTATGGCCGCTCCGCTTGCAGTGTGCACCAAAGAGGAACAAAGTGCAGGGAACAAAGTATTAATTAAACTTTAGGTGTCAAGAGACAGCGAAAGCGGACAGTGAGGTTTTCCGGTCGCTTTCTTATATTTAGAGTTAAAATTGAGATCGATAGTAGTTCTTGTTAGTGCGGCCTTATCGAGTGATAGACTGTCACTTGGAGAGTTCAGATACCGCCCGGACATGGAGGCAGGTCACGTTGTCATGTGTAGATGGTCAGATGGCTGATTAGTGGGGAAGGTTGATCTTTTAGTTCAACATGGATGAAGTTGTCACACCTACGTACCTAGATCGATCGAGAGAAACGCTGAATAAAACAGGTCAATTTATCGAAAATAGTTTTCGAATTATCATTTCACGAAGTAGCCTTTGTTTTCGTTTCCTTTTAAAACTTTTTTGTGACCCCTGCCCCGTGTGAGCAAGGATTGATGCGTGATTATTTAATGTACAATTGGTGGAAAGTCGCGTGAAGGACCTATTGCATGTTTAATCAATACTCCTCTACATTGTTTCACGATAATGTTTTTTAACTTTTCATATTTTGCTTAGTTTCTTAAAGACATCAGGTACTATTACAATGTACAATCGGATTTCGGTGCCATATCTTTCGCCGTCCGCTTCTATCCCTAGAGTTAAATTCATGTACCTTCTTAGATTCTATGTCACGAGTACGTATATAATACCTTCGGATAATTTTTCTGTTGGTATCCAATTATTCTCTCTTCCTATACTTAACAGTTAGTCCTTTATTTACATTATTCGGACTAATGTCCTCATCTTCGTCGACATATTTATTACAACGTTTCGGCCGTTGTACGCTCCAGCCTTCTTCAGGGGGTTGGAATGTCGAACTTAACCCTTTATTTCGCTCACTGGGTAAACTGTTCTAGTTCCACGTGCCATGTTTAGTTATCAGTTATCTTCTGTTAATTTTCCCTCTGAAAGTTCTCCACTGCCTTAACCGGGTATTGAACTCACAGAACTTTGGGTTCTGTGACAGGATCTAACCAACGCCTTTATCCACTGTGCCATGTGTCCACCTGAAGAAGGCCGGAGCTTACAACGGCCGAAACGTTGTAATAAATATGGCGACAAAGATGAAGACAATAGTCCAAATAATGTAAACAATGTACATAGTACCTCATCCCAGAAATAGACAGTTAGTCCTTTCTACTCTTTTTTGTTCGTTATCTGTTCTAACAATTTTCCTTGCGTTTACTCTCAGCACAGTGCCATCCACCTTTCTAGTGTTGCCAGAAGTCAATCTTTATCATTCATATAAGCTTCAGTTTTTGCCACCTCCTCATTCATCCACATCGCGCACATTATTCACCGTCCCCATTTTATCAGTAACCCTCAACACTTCAAGTCAGTCGTTATCTATATCCCATAATCTCATAGCCTTTACTTCTTATTGCACACTCTTTCATCCATATCACGCAACTCATTCAAAATTAACATTTTAAATATGACCCTCTACCTTCAGAGGCTTTCGAGCCTTGTATAGAATGGATTTTATTATTACCCCACTTGACGAAGACTGTGTTATTTTATGATCTTTACACCATAGAAAAAAAAACAGGCCTATTTGGGGGTGCGAGATGGGAGAGGTTCGCTCCCGGCGATAATTAATCATCGACGCCATCGTGGGTCTTTTGCAACTGGAGTCAATTCCTGTTGATTATTCAAGTTTGGGGTGATAGACGCTGCAAATATCGGACTCAAGAATGGAAATAATTAATGTCTTCTTCTTAATGTAGGGTGGGGGTCGAGGGCGAGGGTTGGACGGTTGGGTTTTTCGCCAAATCGAAGAATGTGACGCGAATAATCGTTTCGCAGTTGCAAAAAGCGGAAAGATAATAGCGAGAAAGATTTGACAGCAGCGCAGAGGTGGGCAAAAGGATGCGAAGATCGAGTCAAACGGTCAGTTTAATTTTCGAAGCAGTCAAAGAACAAGGCGTGGCGGACGGCGGCCAAAGGTCAGTATGAAACGCTTTTCCGAACTTGTTATGAACTCAATTATGAAGCGAAAACGGTTTGCCGCGGAATTCGTCTCGCAGACAATGACTCGTGCCGTGTGTTCGATCCTCACCGGGCACTCTGGTCAGGTAAGGTGAGCGCCATATTAAACCAAGTTTCTGCAATCTCGCTTATTTTCATTCTGTCTTCCTGTGTTGGTCAGATGTCTCTTAAGGACGTGACTAGTTCATGATTCTCCACAGCTTCCTCTCTTTTGTTATTTCTTTATAACTCTTCCTTTTCTTAATGATATTTCTTTTTAACCTATATCCATTTCTCAGGGCGTTTTATTTTATAATCTGTCTCCTCAAGACATGACCAGTCATGTTCCTCCACAGCTTCCTCTCTTCCTGTTACATCTTTATAACCTCTCCTTTTTGTTTGTGATACTTGTACTTATATCCATTTCTCCGCCCCTTTTGTGCGTGCCCTATTTAATATAGCCCTTCAGAACGGAGCCGATGATGGTTCTCCACATTTTCCTCTCTTGGGTTACTTTTTATAAGCCATCTTTTTCTTTGCGATCATTTTTTTTTATATCCATTTCTTAGCAAGTTTTATCTTATAAACTATGTACCATATCTCTTCAGGAAAACATCGATAATGGTTCTCCACAGCTTCCTCTTTTTGTTACTTCTCTATGACCATTCATTTTCTTTTTGATACTTGTTCTTAGATCCATTTCTCCGTGACATTTAGCCTGTAAACTATGTACCATTAAACTTCAGGACATCACCGAACATGGTTCTCCACAGCTTCCTCTCATTTGTTACTACTTTAAAATCACACTTTCTTTGTGATACTTTTTCCATATCAATTTCTCAGTAAGTTTTATCTTATAAACTACGTACTATATATCGTCAGAAAATACCGATCACGGTTCTCCACAGCTTCCTCGATTCTTTATGACTACTCTTTTTCTGTGTGATACTGGTTTCTATATCAATTTTTGTGCTGTATCTTATACACTATGTACCATGTCTCTTTAGGACGTGATCCTTGATGGTTCTCCACAGCTTCCTGTAATTTTTGCTCCCAGCAGTACATCTCTTTCTTAATGATCCCGCTTTGTCCTTATGATATTTGTTCTTATAGTAATTTCTTTGTGAATATTGTCCTATGTAGAAAATAAATAATACCCATGAAAAAAATCCTTTATTATACACCCCCCACACACATGTAGGTCCAACTATCGATCCTCGGGGGGGGGCATCTGCATTAATGCAAAATATCTAGCAGAGTGGTCATTCAAGATAGCTTTCATTTCTCTTATTTTCCCAATGCTGTACTTTTATTACACGAAGGCAGGGCGCGACAATATCACTGTGGAGGACCAAATAATATTTTGATTTTGCATTATATATATATATATATATATATATATATATATATATATATATATATATATATATATATGTATGTATATATATATATATATATATATATATATATATATATATGCCATTCGAAAAACAGTACATTTTCAGTGTATCACAGCTCCTCAGTGCGAGAATAATTTAGAAGACGTTATTGTATTCATACATTAAACTGAAAATCACGTCAATATGAATACAATATCGTTTTCTAAATTCTTATAGTTGGTACGGACATTTTGTTTGTTGTTAATAGTTACTTTGTTTTCAATAGATTAATTTCGTTTTGCCTTGAAAAAAAACATATTGAACGAAACGCGTCGGTTAATAATACAGTTTTCCTATTGTCTTTTACCTTTATATATATTATCTTTTCTACAGGTTAACTGTGAGAAATTTTCATATATATATATATATATATATATATATATATATATATATATATATATATATATATATATGTATTGTTAAGAGGTCGACCTCTTTTTATACAAGTGGACTCGATCAGTGTGTACTTGTACTGCTGCCGGTGAATACCCGGGAGTGAGAAAGTGAGAGAGTGAGAGAGTGAGGTAACCGCTTTGTAGGAGTCACAGTTGCGAGCACGTAGACTCAGAAGGAAGTCACACTTCGATACTGAATTTCCCAGACTGTATATATATATATTATTATTGCTACTAACCGCATTTCTGGATCTACTAACCGTATTACCAATTGTATTATTACGTCAATATATTTATTTGCTATATTTCATTCCTGCGTTTGTCATTCATTTGAGACCGGATTTCATCCCGAATCCACACACACACACACACACACACACACACACACACACACACACACACATATATATATATATATATATATATATATATATATATGGGCCCCAAAGTTGGGACCACGGAAGGAAAACACGGAACACGTATTAGAGGTAAGAAAGATATATTAAACAAAAAGGTTACAAAAGATAGTGTAAGTGTAAGCGGGCTTACTATGTGCTAGTGTCCAATATTGGTAGTCGTACGCGGCTGATACTAAAAGTATTAGAATACTCTCTCCCTCTCGTTCCTACTCTTCTCCTAGAGTGTTATATCGCACACTTTATATAGTCCTTTATATATATATATATATATATATATATATATATAGTCCTTTATATATATATATATATACATATATATATATATATAGTCCTTTATATATATATATATATATATATATATATATATATATATATATATGTGTGTGTGTGTGTGTGTGTGTGTGTGAGAATAGTGCACATAAATATCTATATATCAGAATAATATCAAACAATTAAATGGTAAAATGAAAAATGATTCTATATAAAGTGTTTCATCATTTCAAGTAATAGTTTTCAAGATTATTTTTATTTAACCTTGGACCACATTGACTCTTATTTTTTTATTTTATGAAACTATCTTACCTGTCAACATGGCTGCCTTCTTCTGTTTCCTTGTAAAGCAAGCCAGCTGATTTTACCTCATTTTTTAGGAGAGCGCCTAATACACCAGTTAGGTTGGTCCATTTTGCTAGAATGGACCTGCCCAATATATGAGTGGTCTTTATTCACCCATATATTTCTCCATAGAATGACTCAAGTCAGTTTTTAGCTTTGGCTAAACTTGCCTACTTGTGTGTTAGACCACTGGCAAGCTAACTAATATTCTACATTAACCATCCACTAATGTTGGTCGTGAATTTGATGACATATTGATTGTGAGTTTAATTCCAGTGTGTACTTGAACTCTGTGGAAACGGGCGAGCAATAACTGAGTAGTTACTAAAAATAAGAATTGGACGTGATTCCCCAAGACATGGGTTTGTGGAACGAGAAGTCTACATCTGTGGATTAAACGGAGGGCTTCAGTTAAGAGTTCCCGGTAAATCGATACACACCTGAGGAAGACGGGTGGATACAACGGTCGAAACGTTGTGATAAGAATAACACATTCGAGGACAATCGTACTAATATAATGTGAATCCACTCAAAATTGTTCTTTCTTTTTTTTTTTTTTTAAAATGTTTGTCAAATGTTACCGGCTGAATTTTTCCTATATCTCGCAGAAAAAGAATTCTAGCTGCTCCAAAAGAAATGATTAATGATGACATTAGTTATTTAAAAACTTTGTTCTTGAACAGCAGGTGACCTCTTTGTAGACATAAATGTATTGTATATAGATAAATAACGATGAAATAAGAAAAGTGGTACCCAACCTTTTTTTTATCCATGGGGCACCTTTACTCTTCCTTTTTTTGATATACGCACACCACCATTCAATGATGAAAAAACAACAACAACAACAAAAAACAAATATACAAGGTTATGTGATTTCTTAATAATAGACAAATTCAGGCATTATATTATAGAAATAGTAAATGTATATAATTTATTTTAGAGTAAAGGATTATTTGACAAGCTCTCGTCTTTTAAAAAGTTATTAAAAAAGAGCTTTGAAATTGCTGTCAACTTCTCAATGAGTAGGAGTCTTTTTATTTATTTATTTGAATTTCTCAATATATATGGACACCTTCCAAACAATGGCCTAGTAGTTTAAAGCATCGGTTTATGAATTTGAAGACATATTGATTGTGAGTTTAATCCCAGGGTCGGGGAAAGTGTACTTGGACTCAGCGGAAACGGGTGGGCAATAACTGAGCAGTTACTAAAAGAATAAGAACTGGATGAGATATCACCCTAGACATGTAGTGGGGCGAAAAGTCTACATCTGTGGATTAAACGGAGGGTTTCAGTTAAGAGTTCCCTTTAAATCGATGTACATCTGAGGAAGACGGGTGGATACAACGGTCGAAACGTTGTGATAACAACAAAGGCAATAGTCCGCATATAAAGAGTGTGAATCCAGACAAAGAAAAAAAATGTTTGTCAAATGTTACCGGCTGAATTTTTCCTTATATCTTGCAGAAAATGAATTCTAGCTGCTACAAAAGAAATGAATGATGATGACATCAGTTATTTAAAATCTATGTTCTTGAACAGCAGGTGGCCTCTTTGTAAGAATTACTGTCTTGTAGATAGTTAAATAACGATAAGACGTTTGACAGTAGCTGTTTATACAAGGACACATGGCACAGTGGATAAAGGCGTTGGTTAGATCCAGTGACAGGGCCCAGATAGTGTGTGTTCAATACCTGGTTAAGGCAGTGGAGAATTAGGAGAGGGGAATTAGCAGGAATATAACTGATAACTGACATCCATTAGACATGGCACGTGGAACTAGACCAGCGAGCGAAATAAAAGGGTTCAGTTCGATATTCCACTACCAAAACATTGTAATAAATATGGTAACAAAGATAAGAACAATAGTCCGAATAATGTAGATAGTATAAAGACGTTTTTTTTTACCCATGGACTATTTTATTCTTAATTTTTTTTATGTACTCCCAGAAACATTCAATGAAAAAAACGACTTATTTTATTTCTTACTAAAGAGACAATTTTAAGAATTGTATTACATAAATAATAAATGTATATGCTTTATTATAAAGTAAAACTAATTTAATGACAATAAACTTACGTTTAACAACTAAATTCTATGGAGGGCCTAACCTCATAGTGGATGTTTTTTCGGATTTTGTCTCTGCTACTGAAGAGGTTAATACTGTTAATCTTTCCTTTATATATAATACTTATTTAATTATTAAATTAATTTTGTCATTAATAATTTATTTTTTAATATTTATATTAATTTATATTAATATATTAATATTTTATCTTATTAAAATTTAAAATTATTATTATTATTTATAATTAATATTTAATATATTAAATTAAATTATACTATACATTATTATCTTTATATAAATTTCCATTAGATATATAATCATTTCTTTATATATCATTCTCAGTTATTATTCAACTTTTACAATCAAAACGTCCGATAGAGTAAAAAAGACGCTAATTTACATCGCTTGATCTCATTTTCTGCTATTTTTAGAATTGTTTTTCCTATTTTTAGTATTTTAATATGGCGTAGATTACTGTAGAAATTTCAATTCTCGGCTGTAGCAACCGTTCGGAATTGAAATTGCTCTATGAACCACTAAAAAATTACTGTGGACTCTCAATTTGCTATTTTTTGATTGGACACCTAGTCATCATGCGGCCTCAGCCGAGATTGAATTCACCAATACTTTGATTGGTGTAGGTCATAATCTTGTCAAAGAGATGAATTCTTGATGCTTCGCTAGGGGTATCAAGGGTGTTTTTATCGTGACACCATCACTAAATGGATTGCCAACCAAGGCTCAGAGGAAAATAATTACATCATTCTACACGCAAGCAATTTCCGCTCAGACGGGCTCATGGTCGCATGCTGGCACGCGGAAACAACCTTACACCAAAGTTAAAGTGCATATAAAAGGAAAAATCGAGAAGTATAAACAATCAATTGCTGATATCCCCTGACGAGTGGACGGACAGGTCTGTTTATGAAACTCAGAAGTCGAGATGCTGAAGGTAAGATAAATCAGCTAAGTGACAAGCCTTTTACTTGCATTAAGTCTCTCTCTATCTCTCTCTGTCTATATAAATATATATATATATACAAAGGAATCATATTTATAATCATATATATATATGAAAATTTCTGCGATTTAACCAGTAGAGAAGACAATATTTATGAATAAAACTGACAATAGGAAAATTGGTAATTGCTGACGCATTTCGTCCAATGTGGACTTCATCAAAGCAAAATACGAAAAACACGAATATGTATGTATGTATGTATAGCAGCTCAGGTGAAGGATTCGTGCAGAACCATCTACACTTTTTGAAGGGCCGAATACAGAGACCAGGTGCACAACGTGCCACAAGGTCCCCAAACGACCCTCCGGAGGTCTGAATTCAGAGTTGTCCTTCTCCTAGTCCAGTTGCCATCCAAGGCTATAGAACCCAGTCTGTGCTTCTATTTACCCGTGTATAGGCACAGACACACACACACACACATATGTTTTTGTGTGTGCGTGCACTCGGTAAACAGTTCTCAATTAGTAATCTCAATAGATGGATTGGACTGGTCCGTCTATGAAACTCTGGAGTTGAAATAAATCAACTAAGTGACAAGTCTTTTACTTGAATTAAGTCTCTCTCTGTCTCCCTTTCTCTCACTCTGTCTAAATAAATATATATAATTAATAAATAATATATATATATATATATATATATATATATATAAAGGAATCATATTCATATTCATAATCATATATATATATATATATATATATATATATAATTATTTTTTTTTTAAATTATAACATAAATATGTTATAAAATCACTACAAAAATAGCCATTTTGTTTCAACAGCCTCGGTGTCTTATCAAGTGATGATATTGAATGTACAGTAAATCGTTTTAAAAGTTTCAAATTAATTAACGATCCTTCGCAAGGGGAAAACGTTGTTACAAAAGCCAAAATGACCAATCAAAATACAAGTATAGGAAAATTCAAAAAGCTTGACAACGAAGTCATGTTATAATAACTATTAAGATCTTTAAAATATGGGTAATATTAAAAAAGAATTCATTCTAACCAATAATTATTAAATTATATTTGATATTAAAATTAAAAACTGCCAATTTTAAAATCCAAATTTAATTACTATTAGGTTTAAAAATTATAAAATTACTGAGGAGAAAAGCAGAAATACATATGTTATTCAATTTATTTCTTCGTTGAAATTACGTTAGAACAGACGCTACATCATCCGGTCGTCTGACAATATATATATATATATACATTTTAATCCCAAGCGTGTGAATGGGGTCCTAAACCCACGCGTAAAACAACACAAACACAATCAGATTATAATACATAAGCACCCAGACATATTTAGATATATATACACACAAAAAAAGTGACGAGACAGGGAACATCTTCACGTGGTGTAGGATTATATATATATATATATATATATATATATATATATATATATATATATATATATATGTATGTATATACAGCTCAGTCCCTACGAATCGACAGCCCAGAACGCAGAACATATGATTCGATTATAGTGACGAAGATTTCGTGCAGGACCATCCACACTTTTTGAAGGGCCGAATACAGAGACCTGGTGCACTACGTGCCACAAGGGCCGCAAACGACCCTCTGCAGATTTTGAATTTAGAGTTGTCCTTCCCTAGACCAGTTGCTATGCAAGACTATAGAACCCAGTCTGTGCTTCTATTTTCCCATGTATAGGCACAGACACACACACACACACACATATGTGTGTGTGGTTTTGTGTGTTTTTGTGTGTGTGTGCACTCGGTAAACAGTTCTCAATTAGTAATCTCAATAGCTGGATCGGACTGGTCCGTCTACGAAACTCTGAAGTTGAGATGCTGAAGGTAACATAAATCAGCTAAGTGACCACCCTTTTACTTGCATTAAGTCTCTCTATAAATAAACCATTCATATATATATATATATATATATATATATATATATATATATATATATATATATATATGTATGCCACACATACATACATACACACACACATATATATATATATATATATATATATATATATATATATATAATATATACACATACGCACACACACACACACACACACACACACATACATATATATATATATATATATATATATATATATATATATATATATATATATATATATATAAGGTCGGAAAACAGTTCCCAATTAGTGATCTCAATAGATGGATCGTTTACGAAATGGAGACGGAATAATTGCCTTGTTTCTCGAGCAACACCTGAACCCACTTTACTTTGCTTGTAGACATTTTGACACAGGAATATGGAGTGATTTTAGGCGCAGCAATATCGACACATCTGCAGTCATTTTTTCTTCTCGAGTGTTCGTTATGGTGGACATCCGGCGACGGCAAATGACACTTCTTTTCGTTAGAATTCTTTCTGCCTTTCCTTATTCTCAAGAGAAATTCAGAATTTTGATTTTTAGAAAGTTTATATTTCTCTCTAGAAACTTCGCAATAACTGTCATAGGTGTCCAGTAATCGATTTACTTATATTTCATAACGTGTAAAGGTTCACGGATTTTTTTTTTTCATTTTTACTATCACCATAAAAATGGTGTCACTAGACGGCCTATCATTTGACTATTTTACAGTAAGGTTCACCCTTTACAAGGACCGGGCGTGGGGTTCGCTCGAGGTAGAGGGCAAGGTTAAAGGGATTTTTATATAGATAAGAGGGGGAGGTAACGTTTAACTCTATACATGAACAGGTTAAGATTGTAGTGATCAGGGAAACCTCTTCTTGGTAGTCTGTTCCATAGAGCAGCTGTTAGAATGGAACTTATTTCACGCCCAAGGAACACGGAGGGAATGTAGATGTTTTGCTACAATGTATGTAGCATGGCAGGTTCTAGCCTTGAAGGTTAAACCTGGTAAAACCAAGGAATGTATTTTGTGCGAGTACTTTCCATGCAAGAAGCGATAAGCTCGCCTCATCCCACCTGTGGCAGAGAGGTTGGTGAGAGGAAAATAATTCATCTCTGACAAGGATTCGGAGACGCTTTATTTGAACATTATGACATTATTTAATGTCATGGGTCCTTACCTATAACTACAGAATGAACTCTTCCTTTTTGCGAGTTGTACGGGCATTTTTTGGCTGAGCCTACTGGCTCGGAAGTCCCACGATAAACTTGGCCTTGTGCCACATGCAACCCTCGTGGGGGGTGGCTAGATACCGAATCAAGCCCAGCTTCTCGGCTTGACGGTCGAACTCTCTTGCCTCTGAGCAGAGAGGAACCCGGACGAAGTTCCGCCGAAGGGCAGAATCTCGTTCGGGGAGAAATGACCAACCCGATCTCGTTTATACGGGTTATACGGGCATTTTTTGGCCGAGCCTACGGGCTCGGGAAACCCACGATAAACTCGGCCTTGTGCCACATGCAACCCTCGTGGGGGGTTGGCTAGATACCGAATCAAGCCCAGCTTCTCGGCTTGACGGTCGAACTCTCTTGCCTCTGAGCAGAAAGGAACCCGGACGAGGTTCCGCCGAAGGGTAGAGTCTCGTTCCGGGAGAAATGACCAACCCGATCTCGTTTTTACGAGTTATACGGGCATTTTTTGATCGAGCCTTCGGACTCGTAAAACCCACGATCAACGCGGCCTTGTGCCACATGCAACCCTTGTTGGGCTAGATACCGAATCAAGCCGAGCTTCTCGACTTGACGGTCGAACTCTCTGCTTTTGAGCAGAAAGGAACACGGACGAGGTTCCGCCGAAGGGCAGAATCTCGTTCGGGGAGAATGACCAACCCGATCTCGTTTATACGGGTTATACGGGCATTTTTGGCTGAGCCTACGGGCTCGGGAAACCCACGATAAACTCAGCCTTGTGCTACATGCAACCCTTGTGGTTGTGGCTAGATACCGAATCAAGCCAAGCTTCTAGGCTTGACGGTCGAACTGTCTGCCTCTGAGTAGAGAGGAATCCGGACGAGGCTCCGCCGAAGGGCAGAGTCTCGTCGGGGAGGTTGACCAACCTGATTCTGTTTTTACAGTTTCTACGGGCATTTTTGGCAGAGCCTACGGGCTCGGAAAACCCACGTAAAACTCGGCCTTGTGCCACATCTTTCCCTCGTGGTGGGGAAAGTAAATATAGAATCGAGTCGAGCCGATAGTAGTTCACTCGAAACCAGACTGACAGTCATACTAACACCTTCCACATCTTGTATTATTATTTCGTGTAATATACCTTCGTTATTTCTACACTTGTGTTCGTGTTGTTCTTCCTTGGTTCTAACCTGGACTAGAAATTTAATTAGAAAACCTTCAAAAAATAATCTACATTTAGGACACTTAATTAAAAAAAGGGCCAACGTATATGACAGTTTCAGATAGATAGAGCTCATCAACCAAAGAAAGCAGCCCAAAGCCCTGATTTTAAACCCCTGCTGACTTATACACGATTTACTTTATTCGGACTATCGTCCTCATCTTTGTCACCATGTTTATCACAACGTTTCGGCCGTTGTACGCTCCTGCCTTTTTCAGGTGATCGGAATGTCGAACTGAACCCTTCATTTCACTCTCTGGGGTAGAAAAGGGAGATCACCGCCCACTGTGTGATCAAGCAGAGATCATAGACAAAGAGCATCAATGGAAAATTTGTAAACCTAAGGAATCAGCACATATGCTAGGCCACAAAAAGTCCCTGAGCCGACCAAGCATAGAAATGAATACAATATGGGAACCAGTAATAAGGAGTGCCAGAGAAAAGCGACTTTAACAACAAAAATGGCAATATGAGCCCTGGTAAAAAACACGCAATGATAACAGCAAAAATTGCAAAATGAGCACTTGGTTGCTGAAGACATTAGGTTTATAATACCCAGAAATTCAAACCCAGATGTCCTCAAGGACACCTGGTACAGTGGGTAAAGCCGTTGGTTAGATCCAGTGACAGGACACAAAGAGTGTGAATTCAGTAAAGGAGAATTTTTAGAGGGGAATTAACAGGAGATAACTGACATCCATTAGACATGGCACATGGAACTAGAACAGTTTATCCCAGTGATCAAAATAAAGGTTTCAGTTCGACATTCCAACCACCTGAAGAAGGCCGAAATGTTGTAATAATTATGGTGACAAAGGTGAGGACAATAGTCAGAATAATGTAAATAGTGTACATAATACCTCATCTCAGAAATATAGACAGATACTGAAGGAGCGAAACATTGTAATAGATATGGCGACCAAGATGAGGACAATAGTCCGAATAATGTAAGTAGTGTACATAATACCTCATCTCAGAAATATAGCTATATATTGAAAGGCCGAAACATTGTAATAAATATGGCGACAAAGATGAGGACAATAGTCCGAATAATGTAAATAGTGTACATAATACCTCACCTCAGAAATATAGACAGATACTGAAGGGCCGAAACGTTGTAATAAATATGGTGACAAAGATGAGAACAATAGTCCGAATAATGTAAATAATGTACGTAATACCTCATCTCAGAAATATAGGCAGATACTGAAAGGCCGAAACGTTGTAATAAATATGGCGACAAAGATGAGGACAATAGTCCGAATAATGTAAATAGTGTACATAATACCTCATGTCAGAAATATAGACAGACTCTTCTGATTTGTGAGCATATCCATAAATTGGAAAAGCTATGGTGATTTTCAAAGCATAGCTTAGATGTGGCACAAAGCTGAAAGTATAGGGAACCCAGTGAGGATCAAACTCATTATTCATTATTTTCTAAAGTAATCTTCGCCCTTTATAAGACCTGGGTAGAGTGTTATGATGAGGGTTAGTTTATATGGATAGGAGAGGAAGACAGCAGTCAATGACTTAAACAGGTTTAGATTGTAGTGATTAGAGAAACATTCTCTTGGGTTCGGTTCCACGGGAAGGGATTCGCAGGGAAAAAAAACTGTTTCAGTGGAATTTTCTTCTCAACTATGGAATACGAAGGGAAGGTGTGTGGTCTGTTACAATATGTGGCATGGCGGGTCCTTCCTGTGAAGGTTAGGCCTTTCAAAACGAAGGAATGTAGTTTGTCTGAGCATTTTCCATGTTAGTAGAGACTAGCAGTAGACCCCGGCGTTGCCCGGGGATGTAACAGTAAGAGATAAATCAAGTATCAACCATCATAAAGACTGAAAACTAAAATTGACAAAGATTATTGTTTAAGGTTGACGGACACGCATCTCTTAATTATTTTTTTTTGTTTGTTTTGATTTTTTTTTGTTTGTTTTGTCTTTTGTTTTGTTTTGTTTTTACGAATTGGTCAAACCCAAACTCAAACAAAAACATTGTTTTCATCATTATGAGTCTACTGATTGAATAGAATTTTATTATAAACAATTGTCTTGTAAATGGAATTTTTAAAGCATTCAGAATGTAAAAATAAAGAAAAAAGTGTGCAAGACAATATGAAACACAACCTGCCAAAAAAAGTGAAGTTTTGTTGAAATCAGTTGAAAAATGTAGGAAATCCGATCCCATATATAAATGAACACACACACACACACACACACACACACACACACAACCTGGGTTTTATAATAAGTATAACTCGATAACTCAATATTAATAAGTATAACTCGATATGAGTTGTCCCCCTTTCATTAATGCCTCTTAATCATGTTTGCAAATAGATTTCGTGCAAAAACAATTGTGTTTTTCCAATTTTTGGCGCTGTCAGAACCACCGCAAGGTAATTTTACGTAGTCCTGTGAAGTTTTGTTGAAATCGGTTGAAAAATGTAGGAAATCCGATCCAATATATAAACGTACAGACACACACACACACACACACACACACACACAACCTGGGTTTTATAATAAGTAAGATAAAGAATTGAGATGTTTACCACATTTTGCCTGTAAGAGAGAGAGAAAGAGAGAGAGAGAGAGAGATTGGAGGATGGGAAATAATTCTTCATTAACAAGGACCTGAAGACGATATTGAACACTACAAAGACTGGAAAGTGGGGACTAGACAGTTTTACATCGCTTCGTGAACTCTGTCTTGCAATATCTTATTGCTATGTCAGAAAAACAACACCTTAAAAATTTTGACTGAGTTTTTTTTTTTTTTTTTTTTTTTTTTACGGCTATTCAACCTTTCACGGGTTATTTAAAGCCAGCATTATGTTTTTCTCAGATTTTTTGCATATTTAGAGGTAATAACTTACTGATTACTAATTAAAACATGTGGTATGTAGAGAGGAGGTGGATACATCCCCAGGCGAATTTTAGAAGTAGGACTTTTCTTTAACGTGGAAATCTAAAATATAGGTATTTGGACGTGATGTTAAAAAAATACGTACGTATATTTTTCTTTTTTTTTTTTTTTTTGATTATTTGTTTTATTTTTCACAACCAGGTTTTTATTTCTTGTTTTATTTATTGAAAGCAATATTTGATAAACATTCAAATCGTCATATATTTATTTGCGTTCGATAATGTTTCTTTGAAAACATGTTTTAGATGGTATTCTTTAACTCTAAAGTAAATAGCGGATGTAATTTTATATGTTCTATGAATATTCTTGAGCCATCACGAATATGACAATAAATTACTTCCGGTCGTGTAGCGATATGGCCGTACGACGAACGTCGGGGTTGCCAAATATGTAGTGATAGGGGTTACCATTATTGTTTATTTCCGACGGGATCATTAATTTTGTAGCGACGGTGCTAAAGATATTTAACTTTGGCTACGAAAGGTGGGATTAAGGACAATGCGTGAACGCAATGCAATTTATATTTAACGTAAATAGCACATAGTATAAAATACAAAACTGAACGGAATGATTTCAAATCATAACAGTTCAAATTATTAATGTTTGATGTACACGCATGCGAACTAAAAAGGTAGGACAGAGTTGACTTAGTAATAAGCAAACTTGGGATAAAAGAAGCAAAATTATTGCAATGCAATACCTAAACTGCAACAACACTATAGTGAATTACTGTTAAATAAGAAGTACCATCACATACTAATTACTACTATGCATATCTAGTTAATTAAGTGACTGAATTGACAGGTAAACACGGGAAACTAGTCGCTTTTAAATGTTTTAGTCGTCCCTCTAATAGATATTACTCGAGAAAATACTTGAATTGTATTATATTTTAGCTTTATTTACTAATATTAAAATAGATTAAAAATGACAAAATTAAAACTATTTTTAGGGTGTTACATCGTGAGTTCCCAAGCTTAACTTAGACGTGGCACGACGCCGAAAGTAAGGGGGATGCCCAGTAAGGATCGAACTCACTATTCAGTCGTAATTGTTCTAGCGGGAAAGAGCTTGTAAACCATTACACCACCTCGAGGTGCTCTTTTAGGGCTTTACATATACGATAATAATAGCTAGAAATAAGTTTCATAATGTGTCACTGCAAAAAAAATTGAGAAACAAACCTTTTTATGAAAACGACGAAAGAGGATGGGTGTAGAGCAAAATCACGACCTGCTAGAGAAAAACTGAGTAAAAAATCCGTGCCTAGAACACCCGAATTATATAGAAATGTCAGATCTAATTCAATTAACATAAAAAAATTCGAAATACATTCCGTGTGTTTAGGTGAATATTGTGGGTAGCCCTAATTTTTGCTTAATTTGCTGATGTTAAATATACGCTAAAAATGACAAAATTAAATTATTACATATAAAGGTACACATAATACAATACGATAACAACAGCTAGAAATACTTAGAGAAAAACCTAGTTTCATAATATATAACTAAAAAAAGACTTGAGAAACAAAGTTTTTATGACGACGACGAAAGAGGATGGATGTGAAGCAAAATCAGGTACTAATAGAGAAAAAAATGAGTAAAAAATCCGTGCCCAGAAAACACGAATTACATGGAAATGTCAAATCTAATTCAATATACAAAATAATTGAAATTTATTCCGTGAGTATTGTAGGTAGCCCTGAGTGAATATTGTCGGTAGCCCTGAGTGAATATTGTAGGTAGCCCTGAGTGAATATTGTCGGTAGCCCAGAACATACCTATCAAATACAAGAATATGTTTCTTACGTCATTCTTGACGTATCCGGCTTTGCATTGCAATGAAGAACAGTTTTCTTGTTGAGGAGCCCAGAAGCGATTTTCAATCAAACAACTGAGGACACGTTACAGCTGCTGGACATATAAATATGCATTGTTATATATTATTGCCTTTAAAGGAATCTAAATTTAATAGTACCTTGATAACACACACAATATTTTCTTTCATCCATGGAGCTCAGATTTTGGGGGCGGTTTTGGATATCTACCCTTGGCAAACTATACTATATACCACGTCTCCCTAGCGAATATTGTGAACTAACCTTTTTATGAATACGACGAACGATGAAGGATATGGAGCAAAATCAGGACTTGATAGCGGAAAACGGAGTAAAAAAAACCGTGCCAGTGGTGTCGAATAACATAGAACTGTCAACTCTAATTCAATAGAAAAAATAAATTTTGTTCAGTGGGGTTAGGTTAAAATTGTGGGTATTCAAGAACAAACCAATCAAATTACCGAACATATTTCTTGTGTTATTCTTGCCGTATCCGGATTTGCATTGCAATAAAGAAGAATATTTGTGTTGTTGAGGAGACCAGAAGCGATTTTCATTCAAACGATTGAGGACACGTTACAGATGCTGGACATATAAAAATGCATTTTTATGTTTTCTTGCGTTTAAAGAAATCTAAATTTAATAATACCTTGATGACACCCACTGCACGCACAATATTTACTTTCATCCATGGAGCTCAGATTTTGGGGTCGCCTGTGAAGATCTACCGTTGTCAATCGATACTATGTACCACGTCTCCTAGCGAATATTTTAAAATAACCTTTTTATGAATACAACGAAAGATGAAGGTCGTGGAGGATAATTAATTAACTGTATGGATATGGTTAATATTATCAGCTTCCAATAGTTCCTTAAAACATGTTTTTTAAAAGAAATATATATTCTGTTTTCATTCGCATTTACAGAAGCTTACAGGCATTAAAAATGGGCTCCCACATGTGCATCCTCTAAAAATAACGTTTGAAGTGATTAAAATATGTTGTATTAAAAAAAAAATGTAATTAATGCTTTATAAATTGGTTTGTAGACGTTTCGGATACGAAACTAAGGCGATGCGCCATTTTGAGAAAATCTGAATGGGTGTGTGTGCTTCCAAAACCAAATAGAACCTTTCTTGATTGGGATGCACTTAATTTATAGTGGGGGAAGCAAGTTCGAAATCCTAACGGAAGTTCTGATATGATTTCTTTAATAAGTTTTTTTCTCTAATGTGGAGACGCGGAGACGAAATAATAATAAAAACAAAATCTTTAAAATAAGACGCAGCTTCTCCTCATACGTGTATCTGCTAAAAACGAACGATAAAACAAGACGTATTGTGAATTTTCTTTAAATTTATTTACTCGGTGATATGTACCATTTATAGGTGTGGAATTTGTGTAAATATCTGCAGTGCATTGGCGAAGGAACAGTTTGATAGAGTTTATAAACGGAAAGATCGATTTGGAAAGAAAAAAATGTTGCGATGTTATAGTCTTGGCAGCGTGGATTCTTTAGCAGATTGTAAAAGCATCATGGAGTATATTTAAAATATTTTTTTTTTGTAGCGAAGTCGGGGGAAAAATCTCTTGAACAATGAGAGGAAGGTGGAGAAAAAGAAATCTTTTGAAAAAGTAGATGGCTTTGTCAAAACTGTTTACACGGAATTAATATCGAATTTAGAGCATGGATGTTCAAAAAAAAATATAGTGAAACGAATGAAAGAAAGGAAGAAAAGGAAGAAGAAGAAGGAGACCATGACAAGGAAACTATTCGCTTTTAAATTATCAGTTTCATGCTCGCCTTTGATCTTTTGTAATGAGAATAATTACTTGAGAAATGAGACAGGCCTCAAGATTGTTTTCAATGACTTCAGTCATGAACGGGAAACGTTGGATTTGCTAAAAACATTCGGCGTATTGTAACGAACTCTGAATTCGTTCGCTTAAAGCGAATGTCCAAATTATCTTCATTATGAAGTCGCTCTATGGGGTTACTGCACAGATGACAAAATCTTGGGTATCTTCCTTTAATAGGTTTTAATTTAATGTTTTTATTCTTATTTTTTAAATTAGTCTTATATCATTTTATCTGGAGATATTATTGTATTTTATTTATTCATTTTAATTATTTTTTTTTTATCAAATTTCAAAAACTTGTAATTATGGTTGAATCTTTGAGACGAGGAATTACACAGGGGAAAAAAATTAATTTTTTTTTTTAACTATTGAATTAGACTTGACAGTGCCATGCAATTCGGGTGCGATGTGCACGGATTTTCCTCCAGTTTTGCTCTATGAAAACGCAAGGAAAACATAAAAATGCAATATTTATATGTCCTACAGCTGTAACGTGTCCTCAATCCTTTGATTGAAAATCGCTTCTGCGATCCCCACCAACATAAATGTTCTTCTTCATTGCAAATCAAGGCTGGATACGGCAAAAAATAACGCAGGAAAATAATTCGGATATTTAGTTGGTTAGTTCTGACACACCCAAATTTTCACCTAACCCCACGCAACAAATTTCATTGTTTTTTTTTATTGAATGAGAGTTGACAGTTCTATGTAATTCGGGTGTTCTGAGCACGGATTTTTATTTAGTTTTCCTCTATCAGGTTCTGATGTTACCCCATATCCCCAATTTTTCGTCACATTCATTAAAAGGTTATTTCACAATATACGCTAGGAGACGTGGTACATAGTATAGCTTGACAAGGCAGATCTTCACAGCAGACCCCAAAATCTGAGCTCCATGGATGAAAGTAAATATTGTGCGTGTGATGGGTGTCATCAAGGTATTATTAAATTTAGATTTTTTTAAACGCAAGAAAACATAAAAATGCATTTTTATATGTCCAGCAGCTGTAACCTGTCCTCAATCGTTTGAATGAAATTCGCTTCTGGTCTCCTCAACAACACAAATATTCTTCTTTATTGCAATGCAAATCCGGATACGGCAAGAAAAACACAAGAAACATGTTCGGTTATTTGATTGGTTTGTTCTTGAATACCCACAATTTTAACCTAACCCCACTGAACAAAATTTATTTTTTCTATTGAATTAGAGTTGACAGTTCTATGTTATTCGACACCCTTGGGACGTATTTTTTTACCCCGTTTTCCGCTATCAAGTGCTGATTTTGCCCAATATCCCTCATCTTTCGTCGTATTCATAAAAAGGTTAGTTCACAATATTCGCTAGGGAGACGTGGTATACAGTATAGTTTGCCAAGGGTAGATCTCCAAAACCGACCCCCAAATTTGAGCTTCATGGATGAAAGTCAATATTGTGAGTGTGGTGGGTGTTATCAAGGTATTATTAAATTTAGATTCCTTTAAGGGCAAGAAAATATAAAAATGCATATTTATATATCCAGCAGCTGTAACGTGTCCTCAGTTTGATTGAAAATCGCTTCAGCGCTCTTCAACAAGAAAAATGTTCTTCATTGCATTGCAAAGACGGATACGTCAAGAATGACGTAAGAAACATATTCTTGTATTTGATAGGTATGTTCTGGGCTACCTACAATATTCACTCAGGGCTACCTACAATACTCACGGAATAAATTTCAATTTTTTTGTCTATTGAATTATATTTGACATTTCTATGTAATTCGTGTTTTATGGGCACGGATTTTTCCTCAGTTTTTATATTTTTATAGCGTGTCCTCAATTATTTGATTAAAAATCGCTTCTGGGCTCCTCAACAAGAAAAAATGTTCTTCATTGCAATGCAAATTCGGATAAGGTAAGAATAACACAAGCAAGAAATTCGGGTATTTTGGTTGGCCTGTTTAGGCCTTACCCACAATATTCACCTAAACTCACAAAATATATTTCTTTTTTTTTTTTTTAATTAATTTAGATATGACATTTCTTGATGCTTGTTGTTATGAAGAATTCGGATTAAAATTCTTATTTTGGTTGTTATTATATTTACACGATTACAAGAATTGTGTGTTTTAAGTGTTTATATTTCTGAGATGAGGTATTGTAATTATTTACAATGTTCGGGCTGTTGTCCTCATCTTTATTGCCATATTCACGACGTTTCGGCCGTTGTACGGACCGGCCTTCTTCCGAATCTGTTTATATTTCTGAGATGAGGTATTGTAATTATTTACATTGTTCAGACTATTGTTCTCATCTTTATTGCCATATTTATGACGTTTCAGAGGTTGTACGAACCGGCCTTCTTCAGAATTTGTCTATATTTCTGAGATGAGGTATTTTAATTATTTACATTGTTCGGACTATTGTTCTCATTTTATTGCCATATTTATGACATTTCAGAGGTTGTACGAACCGGCCTTCTTCAGAATTTGTCTATATTTCTGAGATGAAATTATTGTAATTATTTACATTTTTCGGACTATTGTCCTCATCTTTGTTTTAATTATTTACATTATTTACATTGTTCGCACATGAAGGGGTAAAACAGGCAATATAAAGACTCACTTCAGACCACAATTATTTTGGAGTTTTCACATTTTCATTTCTCAGTGTGCTAACAGGGATGTAAAATAAAAAGATTAGGGTTAGGGTAAAATGAAACATTTATAAAGAAATTGTTAAGATTGAGGAAAATTGGTTGAAAGATCAACGAAAAATAAGAAAGAAACCAGTAAAAATCGCCATTTTTCTCTATTTACGCGGTTTTTTTACGATATGGTTGGACTCGATTATCAAGTTACTGTTGGCTACAATTAAGTTTGTATTAGATTGCTTGAAAATTGAGGGAGTTTTTAGTTTTAAATTTGTGTTGAAATCGATTCATGTTTAAATCGATATTTCGTTTTTTGCAGTTTTTCGTGTGAATTATGTACAGCCTATAAACCCTACCTTACAGATGCGAACCTCTCCATGCCCTCTCACTAATTCCATGGAAATTGCTCAGACGAACTACTCCTTACTTCCACAAGTCCTAAACATCACAGATAAGACCCGCCATGCTACGCATATTATAGCCAACTACCCTCATTCAATTCCGGTTCCATTAGCGAGATGTGAGTTCCACTCGAGTGGCTTACTCCCGTGAACCGCTGATCCGTGGCATCAAATCCATAGTCGGCTTTTTCCCGATCACTATGATCTTAACCTGTTTAAGTCTAAGATTAACCCATAAAATAGCAAAAGCTATGCCTCTTAATCTGTAAGCCTGTATCTCGAGTGGCTCACGAGTCTTGTTCAGGGTTTTATAAAGTTGGATAAAATCTTGAGCGAATGGAATCCCCTTCAGCATCAGAAGCCCATTGGCAAACGGGACTAAGGCCAGCGCTTGTATCTTGAGGTAAAACCAATCTTATGTACACTCCCAGCAAGTGAATTAAACAAGGGAGACAATCTGTCTCTGCTATTCCTTCCCATTTCCAACGAAAGCAGAAAGATAATTTGAAGGCAGGAAGAAATCATGGCGACCGTCCTGCGTCCGCGAATGAGGCTTCATGTCAATTTGGCTGAATAACAATTTCGTATTGTTAACGAAGACAATTAATCTCAGCTTGATCGTTGTAAGTTGTATCATCCCCTCGGGCGGAGGGCCAAACTCTCTCGATAGTTTTCGACTTGTTTATGAAGGCAAGCCAACACATTTGCAATGATATGCCTCCGCGCAGTCGAAGTGATTACGTCGCGGAAGGGTATAACGTGGAAAAGACAACAGCCGAACTGAATTCTCGTCAAAAAGCACATGTTTTTACTGTCTATTGTTACTTTTTTCAATGTTTTTTTTTATATATATTTTGGTTAGTACTGTACTGTTACGTAATATCAGGCCTCCGGCTGTGGATTTTGGACAATCTCTTTACGGATCTTCCAAAAGGTGCTGAGAATACTATGGACCGAATATCTGAGCAACGACAAAATTTTAGAGAAAAAAAAAAAAAAAAATAAGGACAATTTACATCAGAAACAGACTGTGAGAATTTGAATATATAATATGTATGATGGCGCATTGGGATAGGGAAATATGCCTTCCAAAAGCTAAGTAAATGTTAAGAAACAGGAAAATTTCGTTAGAAACGATGAAAATGGTACTGATATGGTAGTGAATTCTGAAAAATTTCCTTACTCGTGTTCTAAACAAATCTTCTCTTATTGGTAATCTAAATAAATCTTGCATTATACGTGTTCCGACAGATCTTGCCTTATTCGTGTCGTAAACAGATTTTATTATATTGGTGTTCTAAACAGAACATGCTTTATTAGTATTCTCCATGAAGTCGCCTTTGGCACAATATACCAAATCCAGTCATCAACATAGTCTTCTTCGTTCTCCTTTTTGGACAGTAGTATGAGGTCGGTCAAAAAGTAATGACTGCTCTTCTGTAATTACAAGAACGAATGCAACGAGATCATAAGAAAATCTTGGCATCCCAATTCCAAAAAGGAATAAAGAAACCAAAAAAAAGGTTGTTTAGAAAGATGAGAGATGTTCTCCTGGGGTGTTGAACATGGACGCATCCATCTACTATAAGTAGATCTCTCTCTCTCTCTCTCTCTTTCTCTCTCAATATCTATCGATCTCTCTCTCTTTCTCTCTCAATATCTATCGATCTCTCTCTCTCTCTCTCTCTCTCTCTCTATATATATATATATATATATATATATATATATATATATAAAAAGTGAATATTGAAGTTAACACATAGAGGCGACAGGCTGTTTCATTCTGGACGCAATCGTCAGGCCGCGAATGCTAAATTTTTCCTCGAATATTTATATATATATGGGTCAGTGGTGCATTATGGGTAATCTATTCTGGCGGTTGTTTTTGTGGGGTAATGGCGCATATATATATATATATATATATATATATATATATATATATATATATATATAAAATAGTCGAGAAAAATTTAGCATTCATGGCCTGACAACTGCGTCCAGCCTGGAAACAGCCTGTCGCCTCTGAGTGTTTACATTTATATTTGCATACGCTCTATCTCTGATATTGAGGACTTTATTAAATCTATATTTCTACATATAAAGAGAGACAAATACAGAAAAAGAGACAGGTACTGATTATAGGATATATATATATATATATATATATATATATATATATATATAGAGAGAGAGAGAGAGAGATATCAGTAACTATCCTCTCTCTCTCTTTTGTCTCTTATATATATATTGAGAAAGAGAGAGAGAACGAGAGATATAAACAGATAATTATTATAAGATAGATAGATAGATAGATAGATAGATAGATAGATATCAGTATCTATATCTCTCTCACACTCGCTCTCTCTATATATAGAGAGGGAGATAGATAATGATTATAAGATAGATATCAGTACCTACCGCTTTCTCGGTCTCTCTCTCACAATATATTGCTATGAAGAAAATGGAATAGATAGATATATAGATGTGAGCTGACTGGAATAGATAGATAGATAGACAGACAGATAGATAGATAGATAGATAGATAGATAGATAGATAGAAACTGTGATAGATAGATAGATAGATAGATAGATAGATAGATAGATAGATAGATAGATAGATAGATAGATAGATATTTTTCTTCCTCGGTTGACATGCAATTTCTCCATTTGTGCAGCCGTAGAAAAGTTGAAAAACTAAAGGTCAACGCAGAAAGGCATTTGTTTCGATTACAGTCAGATGAATGGTTTGACCTTTTTCGCCATTAATTGTGTCTTGAGAAAGAGAAAGTGGTGGTGCCTTTAAATAGAATTTAAAAAGAAAATAAGGTCACCTGTGTAAATGTTGTAACCAAATGCCGTTTGTCGGCAATCGAATTCTAGATAATCCCTCTCCAGCACGATTATCTATAGTAGTTAAAATCTGTCGTGGTTTTACATTACAGATTTAGTATCTGCACCGCATCTTTGTGGGGTTAAGGTTTTGTGTTTGTTTGGTGTTGTACCAATCCTAGACTGATTACCAATCAAGACTAGCGAGAACTCGCTGTTCTGTGATTTCAACCCACGTCTTGGCACAACAATAGAATCATAGTGAAAACAAGACCGTCTGACGAAATTTGAACTCGGCCAAACGATTCTACATACCTTACCGAGAGGTAAATATTTTCTTATATATTTTTTTTATTTTACAGTATGGTTCGCGCTTAAAAAAAAAATGTTCAACATTTTATATTCTCCACCTTAAGTGTCCGGATTTTGAGATATAAATCCTTTAAAATGGATAAAAAATAAATGAAAGAATAATTTTTATACATGCGTTCTCCAAGTCGGCAATATGTAATTAAAGCGGAGAATATGAAATATTAAACGATTCGTTTTTTAAAGCCATTTATTTTCTCTCTCATTCCCGAACAACGTCATCATGGGAAAAATAATATAAAATTTAATTATTTTAAACACAAAAATATATATATACAATATATTTTTCGTTTTCGATCTGATAAGCGAAATGCATTATCAGATATTATTTTTGAAACATGAAGGTTTTTTCAAATTATATATATATATATATATATATATATATATATATATATATATATAAATATATATATATATATATAATTATTTATTTAAAAATTTGTAACATAAACATGTTATAAAATCACTACAAAAAATAGCCATGTTGTTTCAACACTCCCGGTGTCTTATCAAGTGATTATGTTGAGGTTCAACATCATCACTTGATAAGACGCCGGCAGTGTTGAAACAACATGGCTACTTTTTTTTGTAGTGATTTTATAACATGTTTATATTCGATTCTCCAGTCGAATTCGACGTATGAGGGTCAAGCAGATCAGTTCGTAGGAAACCGACAGTCCGACAACAGCACATGAGATTCGATTTTAGTGGTGAAGGTTTCGTGCAGGACCATCCACACTTTTTGAACGAATACAGAGACCTGGTGCACTACGCTCCATAAGGTCCCCAAACGACCCTCCGCAGGTTTTGAATTCAGAGTTGCCCTTCTCCTAGACCAGTTGCCATCCAAGGCTATAGAACCCAGTCTGTCCTGCTATTTACCCATAGCTGGAGGGAGAAGAAGAGGATTCACACCTTTCCCAAGGATATTAGCACGTAAGTGAATGTAATGGATTCGACTGGAATTCGAACTCGACTCTCCGCACACAATCTATCTATCTATCTATCTATCTATCTATCTCTCTCTCTCTCTATATATATATATATATATATATAAAGAGAAAGAACTGTCAGATTAAAAATCCAGAGTTCTATAGCATTTACTTTTGAAAAAGTGGTCGATACACTGTAGAGCAGAATACCTTAATAATATTATTATTTAAAATATATTTTACATCGAAAAACAAAAATTTCTGTTTCAGACCATTAAATTTTTTCCATTATCGAGCAATGTTAAGTAACTTTCAAGGAAAATGATTTACATTTGAAAACAGAATGGTATTTTATTGAACAGTTAAGACGGAGCTAGGAACAAGGTTTCAAATATTTTATGGGTATATATATATATATATATATATATATATATATATATGTCTGATTGAATAAATTACAAACATTACTTCATTTTATCGTAATTCTTTCATATTCACGAATGATTTTCTTTATATTACAATTCAACAAGCAAGAAATGTTCTGAAGCAGTGAGAATCATTTATTTATATGGCATTTCTTGTCTTATTTAATATTACTATATGGAAAAGTATTCGTGAATATGAAAGGATTATGATAAAAATAATCAATGTTTGTAATTTATTCAATCAAACATGCATAAAAGACCATTTTCTGCCTAAACACACACACAAACATACACACGCACACACACACATATATATATATATATATATATATATATATATGGGGTGGGTTGTATATTCCAAAGGCTTATTATGAAGGGGAGATGTTGAAGCTATGAAATCTTGCATGAATTAAAATCAAGTTTTCTTGTTAATAAGAGCATTATTTTCATTCAGGTAAACTATCGTCTGATTTCTCAAAGAATACTTCAAAAGTGTGTAGTAGCGGCAATACTTGAAAAGAGACAAATTTTTGGAATCGTTTTGCTATCAAGTGTCTGAAGAGAAAGGGTCGTTCATGCCCAGATTGTTGCTACATTAGGGCATGTTGCTCCATATTTATCAACAGTACAAAAGTGGGCAGCTGAATTTAAAAGTGATAGGGAGAGTCTTAATGAAGATCCAAGGTCTGGACGTCCTGCAACTGAAAACACTGAGGAAAGCATTCATTTTATTCAGTACATGACGAGGAATGATTGACTAGAGATCAACCGCCAATGATGTTAGCATACGCCGTAAGTGATTTGAGACTATTTTTGCTGACTACTTTTTGGCAATCCCTCCCCGGCAGATCGCACACAAAACACGAACTTTTTTCCGGGGTATTTGATTATCTCGTTCACTACACTCCCCCCTGTCACATAAGTGACACTCATGGGCGGGCCTCTTTATTCTTAAGCTTCTCCGGAGCGGGGCGACCGTTAGAGGAGATTGTGTGTTATATTCTGAGATCGCACACAAAACACGAACTTTTTTCCAGGGTATTTGATTATCTCGTTCACTACACTATTCTACTCTCTGAACTTGGCATGACGATGGTTTCCTCTCAGTGGGTTACACGTTTTCTGTCCCCTGATCAAAAGTGAACGTGGCAGATCACATCACAGGAAAATCTGGACTTGTTTAAGGCAAACACCATTGGTTTCCTTGAACGTTTACTACGTTGTCAAGGATGATTATTGACTTCAACTGAAGGCATGAAATACGATATCATAAAAGGCCCTAAGTAAAACGAGATCTTCGGAGAAATTAAAAACATGTATTATAACCATTATTATAACACTCTTACTGATATAACGTACCTCGTATAACGGTTCTGTATACGCAATGCTTCGGTTATTATTGCATTAGTTTGAAGAATGTCTCAAGAAGTAATTACCCATGCCTTCCTACTTAGACGGGAGGCAACACAAGCCGAGTTTTAAGGCGGGGAACTCGAGAGAGTACACTCAGGCAACTGGTTCAAAATTACGGCGAACGGGTATTTTTCTTGCTTGTTTTTCTCAGTCGAGTCTATATCCGTAGACAGTACCTACGGCGAACGGGTATTTTTCTTGCTTGTTTTTCTCAGTCGAGTCTATATCCGTAGACAGTACCTAGACCGAGTCGCCTCCTGCTAGAAGACAGAGGTCTTTTCAGTCGAAAGCCAGAAAACGAACTTCCTGGCTCGAGACTGATACGTATTTACCAAGCCTCCACACAAGGTAGTATGTGGCGCAAGGCCGGTTTTTACATGGGGCGATTCCGTGCCTGTAGTCTTGGGCAAAACTTCACCTTAGGCCCCGCATACACGGAGTTGGGTTTGTGTACCGCTGCATAACCTCGCCTGGGTCCCTCTCTGCCCGAAGGTAGACTGTTCGACTAGTCAGTCGTGAGCCAAGCAGCGAAGTACCTGGGTCGAAACAGCTAGGCATTTAGCAAACCTTCCCACAAGGCAGGATGTATCACAAGGCCGGTTTATATAGACCCTGTAATAACAAGGGCGGGTTTGTCTACATCCCCAGTTGAGATTCCACCTTTCGGCATATCCTCGTCTGGGTTTCACTTTGCCTTCGGGCAGAGAGTTTGGCAGCAAATTACCTTGGTCGAAATTGCTATCAGTGTTACCTCTGACCTGGAGCTCTTTATTGTAATTGGCTACTTCATATAGTCACTGGAGAATCCCCGCTTTTGTCTATATTTCTGAAATGAGGTATTATGTACACTATTTACATTATTGGGTCTATTGTCCTCATCTTTGTTGCCATATAATTATTATTGGGTCTATTGTCCTCATTGTTGCCATATAATTATTATTGGGCCTATTGTCCTCATCTTTGTTGCCTTTATAACGTTTCGGCTGTTGTACGCTCCGACTTTTTCAGGTGGTTGGAATGTTGAACTGAACGCTTTAGGTCCTGTCACTGGATCTAACCAACGCCTTTATTCACTGCGCCATGTATCCTTGAGAACATTTGCATATGAATTTCTGGGTATTAGAAACCTAATGTCATCAGTATTCATTTTTTTACCAGTGCTCATATTGCAATTTTTGCTGTTATCAAAGAGTGTGAGTTCAATACCCGGTTAAGGCAGTGGATAACTTGGAGAGGGGAATTAACAGGAGATAACTGATAATTGACATCCATTAAACATGGCACATGGAACTAGAACAGTCTACCTCAGTGAGCGAAATAAAGGGTTCAATTCGACATGAAGAAGGCGGGAGCGTACAACGGCCGAAACGTTGTAATAAATATGGTGACAAAGATAGTAGGTTTAATGTAAATAATGATCCCCACTTTTGTTATTAATAATTTTATAAAGATTTTTTTTTTATTACTGCTTGTATCTCCACCTTCTCTTTCTGGAGAGTCCGTTAATATAATTGACTTTGTAGCGTTTCCATCTCGGACACACTTCCATTTCTTCAGAACGATTTCTTTTTAGTGAATTTCTTCTCGTAGGTTTCACGACTTGTTGTCGTGCAGGCACATCGAAAATGTTTAGCATTTTCATCATTTTTTCCAATATTACAGGACTTTCATCACTGAATCTTTTTTTTCAGTTGATTATGGTTCCTATTATGTTTAAATTTTCCCCTTTCACCATGTCAATCAGTTTCCCTTCTTGATGTAAAACAAATTCCTGCTGATATCGTGCCATCTTCCCACCATTATTTTCCGTCATATGCTGTAAAGAACGCATTATCGCCGATCTTGAAACTTTTGGTTTCGCTTTTGTTAACCGTTCGTGTTTTTCGACTGTGTAACAAAATGTCGAATATCGATTTTAATCTTCTGGCAAACATTAATTCCGCCGGCGACATGCCTGATGATGTATTACGGTTAGATGTTACCCGGTAAAATTTCAGAAAATTTTGAAGTGCTTCCTCATTTAATTTCTCAAGACTTGCTTTCTTCAACGCTCTTTTGAAATTTCCCACAAGCCGTTCAGCTTGCCCATTAGACCTTGGGTGATGCGGCCCGGTCGTAACAGGTTCAATGGATGATATCTTACAAAAATCTTGGAATTCTTTACCCGTGGAGTTCGTTCTGTTTTCAGATACTATATGTATGGTCTGTCATGTCTCGCAAACAATTCATGCCAGAAATTCACTGTCACTGAGGGTGTTGGGGTTTTGCACATTTCCAGCCATTTTGTAACACTGTGAACTATTAGGTTGGTGCAAAATAATGACGTAAGAATGTCGTTTCTTGACGTTAAAAAATACGTCAAAAAACGACATTATTACGTCATTATTTTTGCACCAACCTAATACCAAACGATAATATTATTCATTGATAATACCTTTAAATTCTTTATGCAGTCTTGACCATGGTATCTCCGTCTTGGCCAAGCTTCTCTCTTTGTGGTATGTCCTTTTGCTGATAGAGTACAACCGCTAGATGCTTTCTCTATTCTTTCAGTATCTTGGTCCATTCTGGTTCAATATATGAAACTTCTTGTTAAGGGGTCCACCCCTTTTTCATACAAGTGGACTCGACCAGTGTGTACTTGTACTTCCGCCGGTGAATATCTAAGTAACAGAGATACAGTGATACAGTGAGAGAGTGAGGTAACCGCTTTGTAGGAGTCACAGTTGCGAGCACGTAGACTCGAAAGTAAGTCCTACTCCAATACTGAATTTCCCAGACTGTATATATATATTATTATTGCTACTAACCGCATTTCTGGATCTACTAACCGTATTGCCAATTGTATTATCACGTCAATATATTTATTTGCTATATTTTCATTCCTGCGTTTGTCATTCATTTGAGACCGGCTTTCATGCCGGAATCCACAACACTTCTCATCATAGATTTCATTCTAGAAATACCAGGATGTTCGCAATGAAAGTCCTTTAATATTCGTTTCTGTAAGACACGCTGTATTACAACTCTTTGTCCGTACTACAAAATTGCATTTTGAGTATGCGTTTAAATCTATATTTCGTTCTTTGTTACTTTCTTTTAATTGCTGCGATGCACGTGTCCTACAATGTTTCCGCATTTTTAGCTATTAATCTAGATAATCCACCCGCATATCCCTATTTTTTAAACGGTTGGTAATCCATCGTAAAATCATAGTTTAACAGGATGGTACCCCAGATATGTAGTCTATTAGTTGTATGATTATGTATGCCTTTACGGTCGTTAATTCAGAACATTCATTTGTAATCTGAATTTTTAAGTGTGTTTGAGAGAGATCCAGCTTTGAAAATATTCTTCCGCCGTTCAACTTCGAATTTGAACACCGATCCAGTTCATTTAACAGAACATTGTTAATAAAGTTCTGTGGTCTGGTTGCAAGGTGAAATTTCTTCCATGAACAAATTTATGAAATTTCTTCACAGCGAATATAATTGCTCGAGTTTCTTTTCGTATCTGGCTGTAATTTTTCTCTGCTGGTAGAAGCGATCGTGAAGTATGAGCAAAGAATTTCATCTGACCGCCAACGTATTTGTGTAAAATCACCGCTCCAATACCGTACTCACTAGCATCTGACGCCACTACAATTTCTGCTTTTGGATCGTAGTGTGCTAATGACAAATCAGACTTAAGTCTTCTTTTATTTCGTCAAACGACTTTTGACATTTATCATTCCAATTCCACTTTACGCATTTTTTTAAAAAATAAGATCGTTAAATGGAGGCCACTATTTATATTATGTACATAAATTTGCTACTATTTATCCAGTCCTAAAAAAAGATTGTAAACTAGTCACATTTGTTGGTGTATGCATATTTTTATATTGCTTGCTTACGATTCAATAATTTGACCATGGTATTTAATTTTCTGGAAAAAACAAATCACATTTTTCTTCACTAAGCTTGAATCTGTATTCTCTTCGCTTTTAGAAAATTGTTTTCACTAGACCAACGTGTTAAACTTTTGATCAAAATGTCTTCCAGATACGCCATTGCGAAGTCGCACTACGCAGTTATGGTATCCATGGTTTGTTGAAAAATAGCTGGTGCCATCTTCATACTAAAATAAAGTCGGTTACACTTATATACTCATCTATGTATGGTCGTTAATTCAGAACATTTATTTGTAATCAGAACTTTTTTAAATGTCCTTCAGAGAAATCCAGCTTTGAAAATATTCATCCCCCGTTCAACTTTGAAAAAAAAATATTCTGGAATTGGTAATCAGTAGGTATCTGTTTCTTAACAATTGTTTAATGAATTCAAGAAATCTGCACAAACTGGAACTTAATTTAACCTTTTCTTTACATACACCCCTGGTGCACCAGCCCATTTCAAATGATTTTGTTTTTTTTTTTCTATTAGACCAATTCTTTTTAATCTTTCCAACTCTTCCTTAACATCTTCAAATGCTGCAAATGGTAACCCCCGTTCCGGCTTAAATACTGATGTCGTACCTTTTTTTATTTGAAAATCCGCAGTGAGCGAAAGAAAGAGTTCAGTTCGACATTCCAACCACCTGAAGAAGGCCGGAGCGTACAACTGCCGAAACGTTGTAAGAAATATGGCGACAAAGATGAGGACAATAGCCCGAGTAATTTAAATAGAGTACATAATACCTCATCTCAGAAATATAGACAGATCGATGAATTACTTAATTATAAATGTTAATATGTACATATAATTTTGCATATAAGTTAGTGGCATAAATCTCTCTCGAAAAAATATTAGGCACAAAAAACGTAATCTTAAGCATGAATAAATGAAAAATAGTTGCCCAAATATATATATATATATTTATTAAAGACATTTTTATGTTTAACGTTCTTTTTTATAGATACAAGTATTTAAGTAAAAGTTCTGTTTATAATAAACAGTATTAAATAACATTTACCGGCCTGAATGTCCGAGAAATTTTCATAGAAAATATTCGTCCTTTGACAGGATTCGGAACCGTAATTTACGCTATGAAAATTAAAAGTATATGTTTATATATGTATGAGTCCCGACGGACGACCAAGTATGTATATATGTGTCTGCATACTTCGATGTTTGCGTTAGTACGATGAATGACAAAACGACGAAATTTCCCCCACCACTTCCACAATAACACCAATACACGCAATCTACATAAACGCAAATTTTTTAAAACATTAATCAGTTTGTCTGACGATCGTTAAAGCGTGAAACCTAGGGTCACAAACTCACATCTATCCAACCAAATATATATATATATATATATATATATATATATATAAGCGTCTGTGTGTGGGTGTGTGTTCGTGATAAAAACATGTTTTAACGTCAGAGATAGTGGTTTTTTATCTTCCAATGTTTGGTCAAGATGAGCTAGCGTGTGTCATTCTACGACTGCTTAGTGTCGTCACTTCATGCAATGACGAAAGTGGCTAGTCAGTCAGCTTCAAGTAAAACCTAGCAGTTGCTTTCAGCCCAGCCACATGGTGCAGTTGACAAGACCAAGGGAATATAAATTCACCAGATATAGAAAAAGCTCTCAGTTCTCCGTTTGGGAAAACGCCATGATTCGCAGGTTTTTTTTTTCTTTTTGCGAAATAGCGACATAGCAGATAAATCCGATCCGCCCGAGTCTGGAATGCTAAATATGGCCTCTCAAGAAAGACAGAAATATCTCCTGCAGCTCGACAGCCCGTTAGGAATTATTACATGTAAAACAGTATTTTTTGTATCCTCTTTTCTGCTTGTTGTTGCATACATGTCATATATTCTCTGCATGGGATCAATGTAAATATGTATATGCGATTTTTACATATAAATTAGCGGTATAAATCTATCTCTCTAAAGAAAAAAAAATGTTTGTCATTCCTTGCCGTAGAAGAAGTAAGGTCTTATCATATCATGGAAATAATACTACCACTAATAGAGAAAAATGTAAACAGGAAGATTAAACAATTCTTCCAGAATTCACTCATTGTCTGGAGAATTCCCCGACAGTGACATTATTATCACCTCATTAGCCTGAAAATTGCGTTTATTCATGGAACAGATTTCACTGCTGGGTGTTGAACTTAGTGCCTACTTACATATATATATATATATATATATATATATATATATATATATATATATATATATATATATATATATATATATATATATATATACCTAAATTCTTCCTCTTGGAATTTTTATTCAAAAAATATACATGTATGGGTATTTATATATTTTGCATATGCATGTATATTTAGCACTAATACTATCAATATATATATATATATATATATATATATATATATATATATATATATATATATATATATATAGGGGTGTGTGTGTGTGCTTGTGTATGTGTGTGAATTTAAGTGCGTTCTCTAATTCAAAATAAGAAAATTTAAATTATATTTTACCTCCACGTTACTTCCGTGTTTAAATATAAGTTCCAAAATAAAATCTCTTCATTTATCTTGATAAAGTGCCTGAAGGGAATGCGTAGGTCTAATATCTATCTATCTATCTATCTATATATATATATATATATATATATCTGTATCTATCTATCTACCTATATATATGTATATGTATATATATATATATATAATTTTTTTAGATACAGTACTTAGTGAAAGGCACTCAGTATCACTGATAGAGCTAACATATTAATTTTTATGGATATGAGTTTGTGATATATACATATATACATATATATATGGAGAGAGAGAGATAGAGTTTCATAGTTCCTCAGTGCATGGTGCTACTCAAAGTTTTATCCACGTGATAAAAATAAAACTTCGTAGAGTTTGCCATTATGCATCTTAGCTCCATTATTTTACATCGAGCATTGTCTTTTTACTCACTGAAATTACTTGCATTATATTATTTCACTATATTATATTTATGCAACCCACTCACACCAGCATATATATGTAATTTCAGATAAGTCTTGGATATGGTATGCCGATAAAATACATCCTTCAGCAAGAACTCTGATCGGGAGACTGGGGGTCTTCTGGAGTGTGGAACTACACTGACCCGAGGTAGTAGTACCTGTTAGGGTCGCAGCTATGGGAATATCGTGAAAATCCAAACAAAAACAAAAAAAAATATGAATGTATAAAAGTACATTTTTATAGTAAAAATAACAGCAATATTTTTTGTATAAAATATACAATTTTAACGCAAATTGACCAACAATACATTTTATAGTAGAATTACTAACAATGCATATTATAACAAAAATTACAATTTTAAAGTAAAAAGGACCAATAATACATTTCATAGTAGAATTACCAACAATACATTTTATAGTAGAATTACTAACAATACATTTTATAGTAGAATTACTAACAATGCATATTATAACAAAATGACCAATAATTCATTTTATAGTAGAATTACTAATAATGCATTTTTTGTAGAATTACTAACTATAAAATGCATTGTTGGTCATTTTATAAGAAAATGACCAACATTACAATTTATAGTAGAATTACCAACAATGCATTTTATAAGAAAATGATCAATATTACATTTTATAGTCGAATTACCAACAATAAATTTCATAGCAAAATAACCAACAATACATTTTATAATAGAATTACTAAAAATGCATTTTAATGCAAAATGACCAAAAATGCATTTTATAAGAAAATGACCAACAATTCATTTTATAGTAAAATTACTAACAACGAATTTTAATCCATTTAAGCTGTAGTTGAAGGCATACAATTGCCTTAAAACTATATTTAGTTGAAGACAAACAATTGTGTTCAAAATATTTAAAATTCGGCATTAAATACACCATAGAGATGTTGATATGACGCTAAAGAAAAATCCAATGTGCAAACACCTATCATGAAAGAACTCTTTCATGATATTAATCCATATAATACCTTACAATTTCTTAAAGAATTCAAACTGTATTCCTAAATATAACTTTAAAAAATCTGCAAAATAAAACGCACCTATCGACGCCTCTAGTAATTATGTCCACGTAACCAACACAAAAGCTGAGTATCATGTATCATATATTTAATTGTGAGAGCAGAATAACATATATCATATTTTTCATTCCTTCAAAGCTCCCAAGAAGATTAAATTTCGACATGAAATGACACATAAGGAGTTGATATGGTTTCAAACAAACAAACAAATCTAATCTAATCATAATTCCAGATAAAACTAAAAAAAAATAAATGTAAAAGGACAATATGAAAAAGTCAAAAGGAAAACATTTCTTAAACAAAGCGTCTCGTTTTCTTGTGGATTTTATCATGGCGAATGTGAGAACAAGTATTTATACAGAGAAGTAAAAACGTTGTTAGTTTTGCAAATTCTTTCAATATAACAGACGCTCATAAATATTCATCAGGTTAACAGAAATGTAAATTAAAGGAAGCGCCTAAGTGACGTAATTTAATGTCTGATAAACGAAAGTGTATAAAAGATGCTGTTGAATATAATTTTTATGCAATTAATATTTAGATTATTTTAGTATCGGATAATTGTATATATATATATATATATATATATATATATATATATATATATATATATAACGATAGAAAACCTAACGATAATATATATATAAAACGATAGAAAACCTAACGATAAACCACTCTACATACACACATCTTCCAACCATCCACCTTCTATAATCAAACAGATACCAAAATCGATTAACCGCAGGCTCTCCGACAATTCCTCCAATGAACCCCTATTTAACAAAGCTAAGAAAGACTATGAAACGGCCCTAAAAGATAGCGGATTCCCAGCAATACTCACATACTCACCACAGAATACAAAAAAGACCAACAGGAGAAGAAATATCATATGGTTCAACCCACCGTACAGCAAGAACGTAAAAACAAACATAGGAAAAATATACTTCAAACTCTTACACAAACACTTCCCAGAATCAAGCACCTTACACAAGATATTCTACAAAAACACAGTAAAAATCAGCTACAGCTGCACCGAGAGCATGGCACAAATAATAAAAAAGCACAATAGGAAAATTATCAACAAACCACACGAACAAATTAAACCAACGTGCAACTGCAGAATAAAGAACGAATGTCCCTTAAACGGAAATTGTTTACAAAACAACGTAATATACCAAGCCACGATAAAATCACCAGATAATGAAGAAAAAGTATACATAGGAGTAACTGAAGAACCCTGGAAGCAAAAAATTATACACAAAAACATCGTTCACAAATAGTAAATATGCGAACAGTACTATGCTTTCTAAGTATATCTGGGAAATAAAAAAAACAAAACGCACATCACACCAAAATATCTTGGAAGATAAGGAAAAAATCATTAGCCTACAACAACCAATCAAAAACTTGCAAACTTTGCTTGGAGGAAAAAATAGCTATCATTACTTTCCCCGACCAAAATAAATTATTAAATAAAAGATCCGAGCTCATCTCAAAATGCAGGCATGAAAATAAATTTTTACTACGTAACCTAAAAAATGAAAAACGGAAAAAATAAAATAAAAACAAACAAATACACTAATAAAAATAAAATAAATAAATACTATGTTGCTTAAAAACCGAAAACCGAAAAGAGAAAATATACAAATAAATTGACCTAAATTCATCCAACCAATCCCAAATTAAAAACTGTTCCCGCCAAAAAAATAATAGTTAGAATGAACTACAACAACCAACCCCAAAATTGAACAAATAGCATTAATTAAATTCTCAAACCAAAACAAAACTGTTAAATACGTGATATAAACAAATTTTTACTACGTTAATAAATAAATAAATAAAATAAGAAACAAAAAAATAAAAACGAGCAATATAATTTGACCCAAATAAATAGACAAAGCGACTTCCGGTAAAAAATAACCGCCATAATAGAATACCCACAATGCACCACTAACCCGTATATATATAAATAGCCGAGAAAAATAACTGCATATGTGGCCTGACGATTGCATATAGCATGAAACAGACTGTCGCCTCTAAGTGTTGACTTCTATGATCACTTTTATATTTACACACGCTCTATCTCTGATATTGAGCACTTTATCCCATAAATATAGCACACCTTAAGACTATATTTCTTTATATATATATGTGTGTGTGTGTGTGTGTGTGTGTGTGTATTAAATAACTGGATGTTATGAATTAAACACTTTTCTTTTAATTTTTAACATTTTTATATTTACGCTTAGGATAGAGGTTATTCTTTCAAGAATGGAGATATCTGAAAAATCCGGGACGCAGATTCGTATTTTGATAAGATTGTGTAGCGGCAGTCGCGAGAATTTACTTTCTCTTTTAATAAGTGTGACATACATTAGATAAAATTGTAGTTGATTCATTTCAACGTATAAATAATGCATTTGATAAATTATTGTGTATAAGATTATTTTTGTGCTCACAGATAATTTTTTAAATAATTTCTGCAAGTTTCACGAATATACACTGCGTTATGATTAGTTTTTAGCCACCCTTGATTACAACAATCTTGGCTTTTTTTTTCAGATAATACCATGTTAGAATCAAGCTACTCCCATCTATCTATGAACGATAGTTGATTTATATATTGCAGTAAAAGTTCGTGGAAGTAAGGAAATTAGTGAATTTTAACAAGGACAAATAATAGGATGGCATCAGCGTGGCAAGTCAAATAGAGAAATTTCTAGGTTTTTCCAATTTAATGAAGAAAGCCATTGTCGTGTGGAACAACATTCAGGAAGAGCAAGGATCGTGTCTCAGCGAACGAAAAGGGCGCTGAATAGGGAAGTCATTAGAAACCGTCGTCAGAGTGACAAAGATGCGGCTAACAACATGTCGCCATATGCTGTGAGAAAGACTCTGAAAGAGCTAGGCTATCAAAGAAAAGTTGCAAGAAAGAAGCCATTGATTTCAGAGGTTAACAGGAACAGGCGTATGGACTGGACGAGATAATTCTAGAGCAAATGTTATGAATTTTGGCAGTCTGTAATTTGGTCAGATGAAAGTAAATTCTGACAATATTCGAATTCGAGATAGGTTTATGTTTGGAGAAAACAGAATGAGACTTGGAACACTGAATGTCTGCAGGCGACCGTGAAACATGGAGAGATTGGAGTAATGGTGTGGGGCGCTATCTGGCTTGTAGGGACATCTCAGCTGATTCTTGTTGACGAGCGGTTGAATGGTCCAAAATACTGTCAAATATTAGAGAAAGGACTACACCCATTATTTGGAACCAATCAGATTGACAAGGATGTCTATCTTCATCGTGCAAACTAGCCAAATCCTGGAAGGAATCGCAAGAAATCAAGTCACTGACATGAGTAACCCAAAATCCTGACATGAATCCAATAGGGTACGTTTGGGAGTACCTTGACCGAAGACTTAGAGAGCATGCAACCAAAATCACGCCAGTGACAACCCTTTAAGAAACATTGCTAAAAGAGTGGCAAAATAAGGATCAGACGATCGTTGATAACTTGATCATGTCCATGAAGAATCGAATACAAGCACTGAAACTAGAAAATGGAGGACAATACACCATACTAGTTCCAAATACTGATCAGTTATATTGATTTGGGATTACGTAATTAAATTTAATTAAATTTTGAAACTGGATGTAGTTTATTTCTTCTGACTAAAAATTTTTTTTTTTCTTAGGCCACTATATATATATATATATATATATATATATATATATATATATATATATATATATATGTATAATATTAGTGGAAAATATACATGCATATGCAAAATATATAAATACCCATACATGGATATTTTTAGAAAAATAAAAATTCCAAGAGGAAGAATCCAGGTAGAATTCAATGTCTAGGACAGAGTAATGATATAGTAAAAAGGCTTAAACACTAATATTCCATGGTCATAATTTATTCCATTGGAATCGTAAATACGATCCAATTCATCAGACAGAAAAAAAACAACTCCGGTAATAAAAACAGAAATTTAGAGAAAGTGTAAGTATGAGGAGGAGGGAGATTAAACCTTAACAGAGAGAATTTTAGGAGAGATGGGTGGAAGGGGTTTATTTAAGAGAAAAGAATGAATGTTGACGGATGTCTAATGCATAAAGATACATTTCGTGGTGACATACACACACCATAGACAATTTAATGTTAGAATAAGAGGGAGGGAAAGACGAGGTGGAGGTGAGAGAGGGGACGAAGGAAAGTAAAATTGCGTTTACTTAAAGGGCCGCTTTGTAATTGAGAAAATTTGACAAATTTAATATCGACTACAGGTTACAAATCAAATATAAATATATAAAGATAAATATAACAATTATCTAATCCAGCAAGGAGATATATATATATATATATATATATATATATATATATATATATATATATATATATATATATATATATATATATATAAAAAAAAACTCAGTTGAGTTCCACCACTGAATATGTGAGCGAGCGGCGCTATATTGAGTCTGATTTGCTACCCTTCGTTAGCGAGGCCCTTTGGAACAGTTGGTATGATGTTTGCATGGTAACCTAACTGTCAGGGTTTCAATTCTCGGTAGTGGATACGCCCTGCTGATGAGTCCCAAATATAGGACGAAACGGCCGTTCAGTGCTTTCTGCATTTTGTTGAGGTTTCTTTCAGACTCGATTAATTACTTAATTATAATTATCAAATCCTCCTAATAATTTCTATGACTTATATATATATATATATATATATATTGTTGTAGATATGTTCACTCTTCCTCGCTGTATTGAACAAGAGGATAGTTGTATTCTTTGTTTCCTGTTTACGATGGGATGTGCGGTTGTTTCTAAAATCCTTTGATGAAGTTTCACTCCGAGGAGACCCTTGCAACTTGTTGACATGGCAGCCTTGCTTAGAGCGGATTGATTATATATATCGAGTGTAATAGTAAAATTGTTCAAATTGTGTAACAGCATGGAATAATTGATCATCATTTTTTCCAGGTTTTCAGATAGGACGTTTAGGCATATCTGCCATTTGTCGTAAGAATCGTTGAAAAACTTACTGAGTTCTTCAGCCAGAAAGAGAACAGGTTAAAAGTGTTTTGTGTCTACCCCACTGTCTACCCATCTAAGCAATGATGAGAGATAAAAAAAGATCATTTAAACCTTCAGTAATGGTACCAACATTCATACAATGGCTTGCATCTTCAAAGTCCATTTAAATACCATGAAGAGAACGGTCAATAAGTTTTAAAAAGAATGAACTGGAGGGAGGGAAACTGGATGAGGAGGTCACAACTGGAAGAGGGGTTATCATTCCAAATTAGAGCTAAATAGATCGATTAGAAAAGGTCCAACTCAATACCTAAGGCGTTTGGCACGCAAGAGTGAAGTTTTAACTATGTCAGTCCGAATAGCAGTGAAAAAAGACTTGATAATGAAATTGTACGTGGAACGTAAGAGGCAACTTTTTACTCCAGAACAGAAAGTTAGAAATTTAGAGAGGGCGAAGATCATCTTGAATAAGTTGTAAAATGATCCTGGAATAATATATATATATATATATATATATATATATATATATATCAGAACTTTATTTCAATCCTTCAAGAGCTTCCGAACTATAACTATGGTTAATTAATGATTAAAATGTCAATTTCGTTTGTGATTGATTTCATTACGATTCTTTTGTTAAGCTTGGAGAGTAATAATACATTTTATTTCTCAAAGTAGAGTTTGATAGAGTTATAAAATCTCGGGAGAATTCCAGTAAGATATCTTTAATCATTTCTCAGATACAACGTTTGAAATCTTAATATAACAATTGGACAATTTTGCTTTTACACGATTTGACAATCTTCTGTTACACCCGATTTATCTCTCTCTCTCTTTATATATATATATATATATATATATATATATATATATATATATATATATATATATATATATATTGGAAAAAATGTTCCTTGAAATTAGTTAACATGTTGTTTCAATGCAATACAGTAAAACAAACTGTAAGTATTCAAATGTTGAAACTAAATAACCTTTTTTTTTCGCGCTAATGTAGATTTTGTTGAAAAAAAATACATTTTCTGATCACATCTATTCTTCAGCGAAACATCAAAATAGACGTTTTACAAATTATTACATATATATATATATATATATATATATATATATATGAACACACACATATATGTGTGTGTGTTGTGTCTATATTAAGCACATTATTGTCGTTGCAGCGAAACATTTGGAACAGATATGAACTTTGATTGAAGCGGGAAAAATAACCTTTTGAAAAAGTTCGTGAAAATTTTCATAATTGCTTTTGAAGTAGGCGAAAAATTTAACATATTTTGAAAAAAAATTATTAATTTTAAAAAGCAAAACATGCAGCTCTGAAATGCTAATTGATTTTTGTCTAGACGTGTGTCAGTGTGTTGAGGTACTTTATGTACTGTGGTACCCCCAAACGTGTGCAAATTACAATCTACATCACACACACACACACACACATATATATATATATATATATATATATATATACAATATTTATGGCGCCCTAAGTCAGAAACTACTGAGAAAATTACATTTATATTCAAGACGCGAGTTTAGAAAAATTAATTAACCCGATTGCAAAGGACAGCAGAAAAAAAAAAAAAACAACAACTTTTGTTTAAAAATTATTTCACCCCATGTAAGGCAAAAAAGCCACTAAGACGTGCGGAGAGCTCTGATTGTAAAAGAATTTAAGAAAAAAGAAAAAAAAAAACTTTATTAAGGCGGGAGAACAGTAAAATAAATTAAAACGACTCAAAATGACGATTGACATTGCATTAAAATTTCTGTGCCATATCTCTTTAGGCGATCGTGGCTCTCCACAATTCCCCGTCCTTTGTAGCTTTTAATATATTTTGTCTTTTGGTTATTTATCCTAAAACTTGACTCAAGCTTACTATGTATGTCATGTGTTGTCCCTGTTGCCTGCAAACTGTCCTGTGGGTATCAGATTTCCCAAGCCCTCTTTCCTCATTATGTGCCCCAGAAACCTCAACTGTTGATTCTTGATATTAAGTATGTGTTGTAAAGTAGTTTTCACAGTGGAGGCTTGTATTTCACTAAGTCGGTCCTAAATTAGGTTCGACGTACAAAACGTTAGGAACTTGTTATAATAGTTAATGACGCTGTAATCTAGTTGTGGTGGTTGATACTTTAATGTCCGACATCGACTGACTCACACAACTCCACTGAGCCCAACTGGCGACCGCTATTACTACTACTACTACTACTTATTATGTGTGGGAGATTCTATTACAATACAATAGGTAATTTTCTAGTATAACAGTATGGTTCTTTTTTGTTTCATTCTAACTCATAGATAATACAAGCAATACATTTTTCTTAAATATTGCCAACTATAGAATTTTTTGAAAAAAAAAATTACCAGCAATAGATTTTTGAAGAAAATATTACCGGCAATAGATTTTTTTTGAAGAAAAATGATTACCAGCAATATACTTTTTCGGAAAAAACAAATTACCAGCAAATAAAATGTTGTCGGAGTTAAATAAACCATTGAGGTTGATATGTCATAATACAAACCAAACCAAGCCAAAACAAATCAAACCAAACTGTCTCAGGTAAATTAATAATACCTGTCGAATCTTTTACATACCAAGAAAGCGGAATTAATTTTACTGGAAACGATGTGAAAATTCGCATAGCTAAATCCTGGAACGCCTTGAATAAAATCAATGTAATGTGGAAATCTGATCTACTAGACAACCTCAAAACTCTTTCGCGACACTGGGATCTGAGTTTTAATATATTGTGCTAAACTTGCTGGGACCATCATCCTGATTCTGTGAGCTATACTTAACATCTCTTGAAGACAACATCTTACGCGCTTTACAGGACTTTTCCAGCGAGTAAAAACAAGAACTTGTGAGTAATCTACAGCTCTGGACACCTAGCCATGGAACACGACGTGTTGTTTACCCAGCATCCAACTATTAGGTTCGTGCAAAAATAATGACGTAAGAATGTCGTTTTTTGACGTTAAAAAATACGCCAAAAAACGACATTATTACGTCAGTATTTTTGCACCAACCTAATATATTGACCAAATATATAATGACAGAGGATGTAATCCTGTAATACCCTTCCGACCTCGATGCAGGACCATGATGGATGGCATGATGAATACCGGTGCTAGATCGATCGAATCAATACAAATAAATATGCTGGCATATGGGTTAACTATATGCATCGATATTGACATCACCACGAATGAAATCTCGAAATAATCTGCGCCGATGTCTCTTTCGCTGGACTCTTCAAGGTCTTCAGTCTAGTTCGGGAAACCTGTCAGCAGCCAGGAACAATGGCAGACCTGCAGACAACATAACAAATCTGCTGGGATTTTTTTTTCACAGATTTCCGCTCTCCGCCACTTCCAGTTTAACCCTCCTTAGCAAGCACTGGTAAACCGATTGCTGTCAGTCAAGCAAGATAGAGCTGGGTCAGTAACGAGATGGGTGACCTGTTAGAAAAACCCAGGGCTGTAAGTTTGAACGTGCGGGTGATGTAATGTAGCTATTTAAATATCTATCTATCTATCTATCTATCTATCTATCTATCTATCTATCTATCTATATTTACTCCATATCTATCTATCTATCTATCTATCTATCTATCTATCTATCTATCTATCTATCTATCTATCTAAATTGACCCCGTATCTCTCTCTCTCTCTCGCTTTATCTATCTATCTATCTATCTATTTATCTATCTATCTATGTACATTTACTCCATATCTATCTATCTATCTATCTATCTATCTATCTATCTAAATTGACCCCGTATCTCTCTCTCTCTGTCTCTCTCTCTCTCTCTCTCTCTATCTATCTATCTATCTATCTACATTTACTCCATATCTATCTATCTATCTATCTATCTATCTATCTATCTATCTATCTACATTTACTCCATATATCTATCTATCTATCTATCTATCTATCTATCTATCTATCTATCTTGACCTCGTATCTCTCTCTCTCTCTCTCTCTCTCTATCTATCTATATATCTATCTATCTATTTCAGTCTGTTCATACCTATCTATTTCAGTCTGTTCGTATCTATCTATCTATCTATCTATCTATCTATCTATTTCATATTTCACCTGTTGCCGTACAATCACAGAAGTTAACAAACGTCGAACCTGTTCAGTACCTAAATGGGTGACAGCTTGTGAATACTAGGCGCAGGAAGCTTGGATGTGCGGGTGGTGTAATGGATATTGACCCTGAATTTTTATTCGGAAAGTCGAGTTCCAATTCCCGTTTCGTTCGTTATATTCACTTGCGTGCAAATATCCTTTTGAAAGGTATGAATCCACGTCTTCTCCACCCTCAACTGTTAACCATGAATTAGTAATTACTTGTATCACTAAACCATTATTGTCTCAAAAAAACATTCTTTCAATCTAAAAATATTTTCTGATTTTAAATGATTTGCAAAGGGTTGACAAGCCGTAAAAAACGAATCAATCAATGAAATACTGATTAACTACACAGGAATGTCTTTTAGATTTATTTATATTCTCTGGCATATAAATGTATAGAAACATCTGGCCACTAAGTGAGGGATCAGTTTATATATAGATTCTAATACAGAATTGAACCCCTACTTTATATCAACATTATAATTTCTTGTTTGTTGATAAGCTGTAGAGAATGAATCAACCAGTCAATGAAATACTGATTAGCTACACAAGCATGTCTTTTAGATTTATTTACGTTCTCTGGAATATAAATGTATAGAAGCTACCGTGGTCACAAAATGAGGGATCAGCTTATATATTGATCTCAATATGGAATTGGTCCTCCACTTTATATACACATTATAATTTCTTGTTTCTTGATAAGCCGTAGAAAATGAATGAATCAATCAATGAAATACTGATTAGCTACAGAGGCATGTCTTTTAGATTTATTTCCATTCTCTGGTATATAAATATATAGAAACTACCTTGGTCACAAAGTGAGGGATCAGTTTATATATTGGTTTTAATGTAGTATTGATCCCCCACTTTATATCCACATTATCATTTCCGTCTTCCTTCATTTTCACCTTCATTCGTCTTTATTTCCATTCTCTGGAATATAAATTTATAGAAACCCAAGACTCGGAAGTGAGGTTTGGAAAGCAGCAGCCCAGGAGTTATTATTCTTCTCCCTCTTTTTTTTCTTTCTCCTTCCTTTTCTTTTTTTTCTTTGTTTTCTTTCTCTTTCTCTTTCTCTTTCTTTTTACTTTCTTTTTCTTTACGAGTGATTTTTAACGTCACATATCAGCTTCATTTGTTTACGTCTTTACAAGCCTACTCTTCATCTGAACGTTATTCTTGTCTTTTGCATTATTGCTTTTTTTAAAAGTTAGCATTTGGTTTTCATTCGGTTTCGTTGTCCTTCATTTTCTCCTTCATTTATTTTCGTCTTCATTCATTCTCACCTTCATTCATTTTCGCCATCATTCATTTTCGTCTTCATCCATTTTCGCCTTCAAAAACAAAAACAAAATCTTCTTCTGAATGTCATTCTTGCCGTTCGCATTATTGCTTTTTTTTAAAACTAGCATTTCTCCTTCATTTATTTTCACCTTCATTCATTTCCGTCTTCATTTATTTTCTACTTCATTCATTCTCGTCTTCATTCATTTTCGTCTTCACTCATATCCGTCTTCAGCCATTTCCGTCTTCATTCATTTTCCCTTTCATTCATTTCCGTCTTCATTAATTTTCTCCTTCATTCAATTTCATCTTCATTCATTTCCGTCTGCATTCATTTTCTCCTTTATTCATTTCCGTCTTCATTCATTTTCAACTTCATTCATTTTTGCCTTCATCCATTTCCGTCTTTTTTCATTTCCTTCTTCATTCATTTTCGTCTTCATTCATTTTCGTCTTCATTCATTTTCTCCTTCATTCATTTGCGTCATCACTCATTTTCTCCTTGATTCATTTTCGTCTTTATTCATTTCCGTCTTCATTCATTTTCGTCTTTATTCATTTTCTTCTTCGTACATTTTCAACTTCATTCATTTTCGTCTTCATTCATTTTCTTCTTCATTCATTTTCTCCTTTATTCATTTCCTCCTTCATTCATTTCCGTCTTCATTTATTTCCGTCTTCATTCATTTTCTCCTTTTTTCATTTTCGTCTTCATTCATTTCCGTCTTCATTCATTTTCTCTTTCATTCAATTTCATCTTCATTCATTTCCGCCTGCATTCATTTTCTCCTTCATTCATTTTCTCCTTTATTCATTTTCGTCTTCATTCATTTCCGTCTTCATTCATTTTCAACTTCATTCATTTTTGCCTTCATCCATTTCCGTCTTTCTTCATTTCCTTCTTCATTCATTTTCGGTTTCATTCATCTCCGTCTTCACTCATTTTCTCCTTCATTCATTTTCGTCTTCATTCATTTTCTTCTTCATTCATTTTCTCCTTCATTCATTTTCTCCTTCATTCATTTCCGTCTTCATTTATTTCCGTCTTCATTCATTTTCTCCTTTAATCATTTTCGTCATCATTCATTTTTTTCTTCATTCATTTTCTCCTTCATTCATTTTCGTCTTCATTCATTTCCCCCTTCATTCATTTTCAACTTCATTCATTTCCGACTTCATTCATTTTCGTCTTCATTCATTTCCGTCTTCATTCATTTTCGCCTCCATCCATTTCCGTCTTCCTTCATTTCCTTCTTCATTCTTTTCGCTTTCATTTATTTCCGTCTTCATTCATTTTCGTCTTCATCCATTTTTCTTCATTCATTTTCAACTACATTCATTTCCGTCTTCATTCTTTTCCGTCTTTATTCATTTTCTCCTTCATTCATTTTCGCCTTCATTCATTTTCTTCTTCATTCATTTTCTCCTTCATTCATTTCCGTCTTCATTTATTTCCGTCTTCATTCATTTTCGTCTTTATCCTTTTTCTTCTTCGTACATTTCCGTCTTCATTCATTTCCGTCTTCATTCAATTTTTCCTTCATTATTTTCCGTCTTCAATCATTTCCGTCTTCAACCATTTCCGTCTTCATTCATTTTCGCCTCCATCCATTTCCGTCTTCCTTCATTTCCATTTTCATTCATTTTCGGTTTCATTCATTTCCGTCTTCATTCATTTTCTCCTTTATCCATTTTCGTCTTCATTCATTTTCAACTTCATTCATTTTCTCCTTTATTCATTTTCGTCTTCATTCATTTTCAACTTCATTCATTTTTGCTTACATCCATATCCGTCTTCATTCATTTTATTCTTCATTCATTTCATCCTTCATTAATTTCCATCATTATTTATTTCCGTCTTCATTCATTTTCTTTTTTATTCATTTTAGTCTTCATTCATTTCCGTCTTTATTCATTTTCGTCTTCATTCATTTTCTTCTTCATTCATTTTCTCCTTTATTCATTTTCGCCTCCATCCATTTCCGTCTTCATTCATTTTCTCCTTCATTCATTTTCTCCTTCATTCATTTTCGTCTTCATTCATTTCCGTCTTCATTCATTTTCGCATACATCCATTTCCGTCTTCCTTCATTTCCGTCTTCATTCATTTTCGCTTTCATTCATTTCCGTCTTCATTCATTTTCGTCTACATTCATTTTCGTCTTCATTCATTTCCGTCATTATTCATTTTCTCCTTCATTCATTTTCCTCTTCATTCATTTTCTTCTTCATTCATTTTCTACTTTATTCATTTTCGTCTTCATTCATTTCAGTCTTCATTCATTTCCGTCTTTATTCATTTTCTACTTCATTCATTTTCAACATCAATCTTTTCCGTCTTCATTCATTTCCGTCTTCATTCATTTTCTCTTTCATTCATTTCCGTCTTCATTCATTTTCTTCTTCATTCATTTTCTCCTTCATTCATTTCCGTCTTCATTTATTTCCGTCTTCATTCATTTTCTCCTTTTTTCATTTTCGTCTTCATTCATTTCCGTCTTCATTCATTTTCTCTTTCATGCAATTTCATCTTCATTCATTTCCGCCTGCATTCATTTTCTCCTTCATTCATTTTCTCCTTTATTCATTTTCGTCTTCATTCATTTCCGTCTTCATTCATTTTCAACTTCATTCATTTTTGCCTTCATCCATTTCCGTCTTTCTTCATTTCCTTCTTCATTCATTTTCGGTTTCATTCATCTCCGTCTTCACTCATTTTCTCCTTCATTCATTTTCGTCTTCATTCATTTTCTTCTTCATTCATTTTCTCCTTTATTCATTTTCGCCTCCATCCATTTCCGTCTTCCTTCATTTCCGTCTTCATTCATTTTCTCCTTCATTCATTTTCGTCTTCATTCATTTCCGTCTTCATTCATTTTCGCATACATCCATTTCCGTCTTCCTTCATTTCCGTCTTCATTCATTTTCGCTTTCATTCATTTCCGTCTTGATTCATTTTCTCCTTCATTCATTTTCGTCTTCATTCATTTTCTCCTTCATTCATTTCCGTCTTCATTCATTTCCTCCTTCATTTATTTCCGTCTTCATTTATTTCCGTCTGCATTCATTTTCTCCTTTATTCATTTTCGTCTTCATTCATTTTTTCTTCATTCATTTTCAACTTCATTCATTTTCTCTTTCATTCATTTTCTCTTTCATTCTTCTTCACCTTCATTCATTTTCTCCTTCATCCATTGTCGCCTTCATTCATTTTTGTCTTCATTCTTTTTTGCTTTCATTCTTTTTCTCCTTCATTCATTTTCTCCTTCATTCATTTTCGCTTTCATTCATTGTTACTTTCATTCATTTTGTCCTTCATTCATTTTCGTCTACATTTATTTTCACCTTCATTCATTTCATTCTTTAAAAATAAAAACAAAATCTTTCCCCCATGACAGAATTTTTATTCTTCACGGCTTTTTCTTCTTTGCTGTAAGCTTTTTTTTTCTTTATCTTCGCATCTTATATTCATTCCTCTCTTCTCCCTTCTTTACAAATTCTTTCTTATTTCTACATTTTACCCCTTTACGCCAGTTTTTTCTTCGTCACCTTTTTCTCCTTCTCTTCGTGATTTTCAACGTCTTCTCCTTCTCCTTCACCATTTAGTATTTTCCTTCTTCACAATTTCTCTTCTGTGTATTCTCTTTTTTCTTCATTTTTCTCCTTCTTATTTTATGATTATACGTTTTCTTCTTTGCACTTTTTACGCCTTTTTTATTTTATATTCTCTTTTTCTCTTTCTCTTCACAATTTTCAACATGGCATTTCATCTTCATTTGAACTTTCCCTTCTTCTTTTACAATTTCTTTCTTTTCTTCTCTTTACGCCATTTTTATAAATTCTTCACTTTTCTCCCCTAAATAATTCTCAACCTTGCATTTCAATTTCATTCATTATCTCCTTCGTTTCCTTTCTTTTTTAACACTCTCTCTCTCTTTTTGTTAAATTTTCGTGGTTTTCTTATTCTCGTCATGATTTTAAAAGAGTTTTTTTGTATTTATTTTTCTTCTTTCTTCTTCGCCTTTTTTTTTTGTTTGTTTGTGTTCTCATCCTTTTTCTCATATTCCGTTTTCGTTCTTCACTTTTTCTCCTCTTCTTTGTTGCTTTGCCGATTTTGCTCTTTTTTCCACTTTCCGTCAACTTCCTTCTTATCATCATCATCATCATCATTTTCTTCTTCTTCTTCTTCTTCATCTTCTTCTTCCCCATCTTCTTCTTCCTCATCTTCTTCTTCTTCTTTTTCTTCTTCTTCTTTTTCTTCTTCTTCTTCTTCTTCTTCTTCTTCAGACGTTCTTCATCATCATCAACATCATCATCATCATTCTTATTCTTCTTAACGCGTAATGCTGCTTCATCTACATCATCAGCACTATCATCATCATCATCATCATCTTCTTCCTCATCTTCTTCTTCCCCATCTTCTTCTTCCTTATCTTCTTCTTCTTCTTTTTCTTCTTCTTTTTCTTCTTCTTCTTCTTCAGTCGTTCTTCATCATCATCAACATCATCATCATCATATACTTATTCTTCTTAACGCGTAATGCTGCTTCATCTACATCATCAGCACTATCATCATCATCATCATCTTCTTCCTCATCTTCTTCTTCCCCATCTTCTTCTTCCTTATCTTCTTCTTCTTCTTTTTCTTCTTCTTTTTCTTCTTCTTCTTCAGTCGTTCTTCATCATCATCAACATCATCATATACTTATTCTTCTTAACGCGTAATTCTGCTTCATCTACATCATCAGCACTATCATCATCATCATCATCATCTTCTTCCAAAACTTCTTCTTCCTCATCTTCTTCTTCTTCAGTCGTTCTTCATCATCATCAACATCATCATCATCATCATATACTTATTCTTCTAAACGCGTAATTCTGCTTCATCTACATCATCACCACTATCATCATCATCTTCTTCCTCATCTTCTTCTTCCTCATCTTCTTCTTCCCCATCTTCTTCTTCTTCTTCTTCTTGTTCTTCTTCTTCAGTCGTTCTTCATCATCATCAACATCATCATCATCATCATATACTTATTCTTCTAAACGCGTAATTCTGCTTCATCTACATCATCACCACTATCATCATCATCTTCTCCCTCATCTTCTTCTTCTTCTTCTTCTTCTTCATCTTCTTCTTCACTCTTTCTTCATCATCATCAACATCATCATCATTATATTCTTATTCCTCTTAACGCGTAATTCTTTGCTACATCATCACCACCATCACCAATATCCTCCTCTTCTTCTTCTCCTTCATCATCATCATCATCTTCTTCTTCTTCTTCTACCTTTTTTCTTCTTAATTCGTTCTTCTTCACCATCATCATCATCATCATTTTCTTAATCGCTCTTTGTCATTATCACCATCATCACCAATATCCTCCTCCTCCTCGTTATATTTTTCTTCTTCTTCTTCTTCTTGAGTCGTTCTTGTTCATCATCATCATAATCATCTCCTACTTTTTTCTTCTCAAGTCGTTTTCCTTTATCATCATTATCATCAGCATCATCATCATCTTCATCGTTTTCTTCTCCTTCTTAAGTCGTTCTTCATCATTATCAACATTATCTTATTCTACATCATCATCATCATCATCTTCTTCTTCTTCTTCATCTACATCATCATCTACATCATCACCAATATTCTCCTCCTCCACCTCTTCTTTTTCTTAATTCGTTCTTCTACATCATCATCATCATCATCTTCTTCTTCTTCTTCATCTACATCATCATCGCCATCATCACCAATATTCTCCTCCTCCACCTCTTCTTCTTCTTAATTCGTTCTTCTACATCATCATCATCATCATCTTCTTCTTCTTCTTCATCTACATCATCATCTACATCATCACCAATATTCTCCTCCTCCACCTCTTCTTCTTCTTAATTCGTTCTTCTAAATCATCATCATCATCATCATCATCTTCTTCTTCTTCTTCTTCTTCTTCATCTACATCATCTACATCATCACCAATATTCTCCTCCTCCACCTCTTCTTCTTCTTCATCTACATCATCATCTACATCATCACCAATATTCTCCTCCTCCACCTATTCTTCTTCTTAATTCGTTCTTCTACATCATCATCATCATCATCATCTTCTTCTTCTTCTTCTTCATCTTCATCATCTACATCATCATCATCATCTCCTTCTTCTTCTTCTTCATCTACATCATCATCATCATCATCATTCTCCTCCTCCACCTATTCTTCTTCTTAATTCCTCTTCTTCATCATCATCATCATCATCTTCTTCTTCTTCATCATCTACATCATCATCTACATCATCACCAATATTCTCCTCCTCCACCTATTCTTCTTCTTAATTCGTTCTTCTACATCATCATCATCATCATCTTCTTCTTCTTCTTCTTCATCTACATCATCATCTACATCATCACCAATATTCTCCTCCTCCACCTCTTCTTCTTCTTAATTCGTTCTTCTACATCATCATCATCATCATCATCTTCTTCTTCTTCTTCTTCATCTACATCATCATCTACATCATCACCAATATTCTCCTCCTCCACCTCTTCTTCTTCTTAATTCGTTCTTCTACATCATCATCATCATTATCTTCTTCTTCTTCATCTACATCATCATCTACATCTTCATCCAATATCTCCTCCTCCACCTATTCTTCTTCTTACGTTCTTCAATCATCATCTCTTCTCCTCCACCTCTTCTTCTTCTTAATTCTTCTTCTTAATCATTCCATCATCATCATCTTCTTCTTCTTCTTCTTCTTCATCTACATCATCATCTACATCATCACCAATATTCTCCTCCTCCACCTCTTCTTCTTCTTAATTCGTTCTTCTACATCATCATCATCATCATCATCTTCTTCTTCTTCTTCATCTACATCATCATCTACATCATCCTGTCTTCTCCTCCTCCACCTCTTCTTCTTCTTAATTCGTTCTTCTACATCATCATCATCATCATCATCTTCTTCTTCTTCTTCATCTACATCATCATCTACATCATCACCAATATTCTCCTCCTCCACCTCTTCTTCTTCTTAATTCGTTCTTCTACATCATCATCATCATCATCATCTTCTTCTTCTTCTTCTTCATCTACATCATCATCTACATCATCACCAATATTCTCCTCCTCCACCTCTTCTTCTTCTTAATTCGTTCTTCTACATCATCATCATCATCATCATCTTCTTCTTCTTCTTCTTCATCTACATCATCATCTACATCTTCACCAATTTCTCCTCCTCCACCTATTCTTCTTCTTCTACATCATTCTTCCATCATCATCATCTCCTCCATCACCTATTCTTCTTCTTCTTCATCTACTTCATCATCATCATCATCATCATCTTCTTCTTCTTCTTCTTCATCTACATCATCATCTACATCTTCACCAATATTCTCCTCCTCCACCTCTTCTTCTTCTTCATCTACATCATCATCGCCATCATCACCAATATTCTCCTCCTCCACCTATTCTTCTTCTTAATTCGTTCTTCTACATCATCATCATCATCATCTTCTTCTTCTTCTTCATCTACATCATCATCTACATCTTCACCAATATTCTCCTCCTCCACCTCTTCTTTTTCTTCTATTCGTTCTTCATCATCATCATCATTATCATCCCACCTATTCTTCTTCTTCATCATCTTCATCATCATCATCATCCCCAAATCTTCTTCTTCTTCTTCTTCTTCTTCTTCTCATCTTCACTTCATCTTCATCATCATCCTCATCACCATCTTCTTCTTCTTCATCTACATCTACATCATCATCATCACCAATATTCTCCTCCTCCACCTTCTTCTTCTTCTTAATTCGTTCTTCCATCATCATCATCTTCTTCTTTTCTTCTTCATCACATCATCATCTACATCATCACCAATATTCACACCTCTTCTTCTTCTTTTCGTTCTTCTCCATCTTCTTCTTCATCATCTACATCATCATCTACATCATCTGGAATCCAATTTTCTTCTTCTTCATCTACATCATTTCATCATCACTTCATTCATCATCTCTTCTTTTTCTTCTTCATCATCATCTACATCATCTAAATCATCTTCTTTCTTCTTCTTCATCTACATCATCATCGCCATCATCCCTTCTTCTCCTCCTCCACCTCTTTCTTCTTAATTCGTTCTTCTACATCATCATCATCATCATCTTCTTCTTCTTCTTCATCTACATCTCATCTACATCATCACCAATTTTCTCCTCCTCCACCTCTTCTTTTCTTCTCGTTCTTCTTAATCATCATCATCATCATCATCTTCTTCTTCTTCATCATCATCGCCATCATCATCATGCAATGTTCTCCCTCCTCTTCTTCTTCTTCTTCTACATCATCATCTTCATCATCTTCTCTTCTTCTTCTCCTCCTCCACCTCATCACCAATTCTTCTTCTTAATTCGTTCTTCTACATCATCATCATCATCATCTTCTTCTTTCATCTCATCTCATCTACATCATCATCCAATATTCTCCTCCTCCACCTCTTCTTCCTTAATTCTTCTTAATCCATCTCTTCTTCATCTTCATCTTATTCTTCTTCATCATCATCAATATTCTACTCCTCATCCTATTCTTCTTCTCCTTCGTTTCTTCTCATCTTCTCATCATCTTCTTCATCTTCATCTACACATCATCTTCATATTCTCCTCCTCCCACCTCTTCTTCTTCTTAATTCGTTTCTTCATCATCATCATCATCATCTTCTTCTTCTTCTTCATCTTCATTCATCTACATCATCATCATCATCCTCCACCTCTTCTTCTTCTTAATTCGTTCTTCTACATCATCATCATCATCATCATCTTCTTTTCTTCTTCATCTTCATTCTCATCTTTTCATCATCATCTTCTTCTTCTTCTTCTTCATCTCGTTCTTCTTCTTCATCTACATCATCATCTACTTCATCTACATCATCTTCTTCTTCTTCTTCTCCTCCACATCATCTTCTTCTTATCTTCTTCTTCTTCATCATCATCATCATCATCATCTTCTTCTTCTTCTTCATCTACATCATCATCTACATTCATCTTCTTCCTTCATATATCATCTCCTCCTCCACCTCTTCTTCTTCTTAATTCTTCATCATCATCATCATCATCATCTACATCATCTCTCATCATATTTCCTTCCACCTCTCACCTTCTTCTTCTTCTTCAATTCGTTCTTCTACATCATCATCATCATTATCTTCTTCTTCTTCTTCATCTCATCATCATCATCATCATCCATCACATAATATTCTCCTCCTCCACCTCTTCTTCTTCTTCAATTCGTTCTTCTACATCATCATCATCATCATCATCTTCTTCTTCTTCTCATCTACATCATCATCATCATCTTCTTCTCCTCCTCCAAATCTTCTTCTTCCAATCTCTTCTACATCATCATCATCATCTCTTCTTCTTCTTCTTCATCATCTACATTCTTCTTCATCATCTCCTCATCATCTTCTTCTTAATTCGTTCTTCTACATCATCATCATCATCATCATCTTCTTTCTTCATCATCCATCATCTACATCATCACCAATATTCTCCTCCTCCACCTTCTTCTTCTTCATTCGTTCTTCATCATCATCATCAAAGTCTTCTTCTTCATCATCATCTTCATCTACATCATCATCGCCATCATCCAATATATTCTCCTCCTCCACCTCTTCTTCTTCTTAATTCGTTTCTTCATCATCATCATCATCATCATCTTCTTCTTCTTCTTCATCTACATCATCATCTACATCATCACCATCAATATTCTCCTCCTCCACCTCTTCTTCTTCTTAATTCGTTCTTCATCTTCATCATCATCATCATCATCTTCTTCTTCTTCTTCATCTACATCATCATCTACATCATCACCAATTCTCCTCCTCCTCCTCTTCTTCTTCTTAATTCGTTCTTCTACATCATCATCATCATCATCATCTTCTTCTTCTTCATCTGTCATCATCTACATCATCACCTTCTTCTCCTCCTCCACCTCTTCTTCTTCTTAATTCATCTTCTACATCATCATCATCAACATCTTCTTCTTCTTCATCTTCATCTACATCATCTTCATCATCATTAATATTCTCCTCCTCATCCTCTTCTTCTTCTTCTTCATCATCATCATCATCTTCTTCTTCTTCTTCATCATCATCATCATCATCATCACCAATATTCTCCTCCTCCACCTCTTCTTCTTCTTAATTCGTTCTTCTACATCATCATCATCATCATCATCTTCTTCTTCTTCTTCATCTACATCATCATCTACATCATCACCAATATTCTCCTCCTCCACCTCTTCTTCTTCTTAATTCGTTCTTCTTCATCATCATCATCATCATCATCATCTTCTTCTTCTTCATCATCTACATCATCATCTACATCATCACCAATGTTCTCCTCCTCCACCTCTTCTTCTTCTTAATTCGTTCTTCTATCATCATCATCATCATCATCATCTTCACCTTCTTCTCATTCCATCTACATCATCCGCAATTTCTCCTCCTCCATCTTCTTAATTCGTTCTTCTACATCATCATCATCATCATCTTCTTCTTCTTCTTCTTCATCTACATCATCATCATCATCATCCTCCTCCACTCTTCTTCTTCTTAATTCGTTCTTCTACATCATCATCATCATCCTCCACCTCTTCTTCTTCATCTACATCATCATCTACATCATCACCAATATTCTCTCCACCTCTTCTTCTTCTTCGTTCTTCTTCCTCATCATCTTCTTCTCATCATCTTCTTCTTCTTCTTCATCTACATCATCATCTTCATCATCTTCTTCTTCTCCTCCTTCTTCTTCTTCTTAATTCATTCTTCTATCATCATCATCATCATCTTCTTCTTCTTCTTCTTCATCATCATCATCATCTTCATCATCTTCTTCTCCTCCTCCACTTTCTTCTTCTTCGTTCATCTTCTTCATCATCATCATTCATCTTTTCTTCCTCCACATCTTCATCATCTTCATCATCAATTGCTTTTCTTCCTCCACCTCTTCTTCTTCTTCTTCGTTCCTTCTCATCACATCTTCCTCATCCTCATCTTCATCTTCTTCATCTTCCTTGCTTTTCTTCCTCCACCTCTTCTTCATCATCATTGCATTATCTTTCTCTTCCTCCACCTCTTCTTCATCTTCTTCATCGTTCTTCATCATCATCATCATCATCCTCTTCTTCTTCTTCTTCTTCTTCATCATCGCCATTCATCTTCTCCTCCTCTTCTTCTTCTTCTTCATTCCTTCTTCTCCATCCATCATCTTCTTCATCTTCTTCATTGCCTTTTCATCCCATCACCTCTTCTTCATCCTCTTCTTCTTTGCCTTGCTTTTCTTCCTCCACCATCTTCTTCATCTTCTTCATTCTTTTTCTTCCTCCATCTCTTCTTCATCTTCTTCATTGCATTCTTCATCGCCTTCCTCCACCTCTTCTTCATCTTCTTCATTCTTCTTTTCTTCCTCCATTCTTCTTCATCTTCATCATCATCATCTTCTTCTTCTTCCTCCACCTCTTCTTCATCTTCTTCATTGTTCTTCTTTTCTTCCTCCACCTCTTCTTCTTCTTCTTCATTCCTTCTTTTCTTCATCCATCTCTTCTTCTTCTTCTTCATTCTTTTTTCTTCCTCCACCTCTTCTTCTTCTTCTTCATTCTCCTTTTTTCTTCCTCCACCTCTTCTTCATATTCTTCATTGCCATCATCTTTTCTTCCTCCTTCTTCTTCTTCTTCTTCATCTACATTGCATTTCTTCCCTCCACCTCTTCTTCTTCTTCTTCATTTCTTCCTCCACCCTTCTTCTCTTCCTCCACCTCTTCTTCTTCATCTTCTTCTTCATCATCATTGCTTTTCTTCTTCTTCTTCTTCTTCTTCTTCATCATTGCATCTTGCTTTTCTTCCTCCACCTCTTCTTCTTCTTCTTCTTCTTCTTCTTCATCACATCCTTTTCTTCTTCCATCCACCTCTTCTTCTTCTTCTTCATTGCCTTCTACTTTTCTTCCTCCACTTCTTCTTCATCTTCTTCATTGCCTTCTTTTTATTCCTCCACCTCTTCTTCATCTTCTTCATTGCCTTTTTCTTCCTCATCTTCTTCTTCTTCTTCTCTACATTCTTCTTCTTCTTCTTCTTCTTCTTCTTCATCATCATTCTTCTTCTCTTCTTCTTCTTCTTCTTCTTTCATTGCTTCATCTTCTTCCACCTCTTCTTCTTCTTCATTGCCTTGCTTTTCTTCCTCCTCCTCTTCTTCTTCTTCTTCTTCATTGCCTCATCGCTTTTCTTCCTCCACCTCTTCTTCTTCTTCTTCATTGCCTTTTCTTCCTCCACCTCTTCTTCTTCTTCTTCATTGCCTTGCTTTTCTTCCTCCACCTCTTCTTCATCTTCTTCATTGCCTTCTTTTCTTCCTCCACCTCTTCTTCTTCTTCTTCATTCTTGCTTTTCTTCCTCCACCTCTTCTTCATCTTCTTCATTGCCTTGCTTTTCTTCCTCCACCTCTTCTTCTTCTTCTTCATTGCCTTGCTTTTCTTCCTCCACCTCTTCTTCATCTTCTTCATTGCCTTGCTTTTCTTCCTCCACCTCTTCTTCTTCTTCTTCATTGCCTTGCTTTTCTTCCTCCACCTCTTCTTCTTCTTCTTCTTCATTGCCTTGCATCTCTTCTTCATCTTCTTCATTGCCTTCTTCTTCCTCCACCTCTTCTTCTTCTTCTTCATTGCCTTCTTTTCTTCCTCCACCTCTTCTTCTTCTTCTTCATTGCCTTCTTTTTCTTCCTCCACCTCTTCTTCTTCTTCATCATTGCCTTGCTTTTCTTCCTCCACCTCTTCTTCTTCTTCTTCATTGCTTCCTTCTTCTTCTTCTTCCTCTTCTTCATTCTTCATTGCCTTCTTTTCTTCCTCCACCTCTTCTTCTTCTTTCTTCTTCTTCATTCCTTTCTTCTTTTTCTTCATCTTCCTCTTCTTCTTTTCTTCATTGCCTTGCTTTTCTTCCTCCACCTCTTCTTCTTCTTCTTCATTGCCTTGCTTTTCTTCCTCCACCTCTTCTTCTTCTTCTTCATTGCCTTGCTTTTCTTCCTCCACCTCTTCTTCTTCTTCATTGCCTTGCTTTTCTTCCTCCACCTCTTCTTCTTCTTCTTCATCCTTGCTTTTCTTCCTCCACCTCTTCTTCTTCTTTCTTCATTCTTTTTTCTTCTCCACCTCTTCTTCATCTTCTTCATTGCCTTCTTTCTTCCTCCACCTCTTCTTCTTCTTCTTCTTTTCATTGCCTTCTTTTCTTCCTCCACCTCTTCTTCTTCTTCTTCTTCTTCTTCATTCATTCTTCTTGCTCTTTCTTCCTCCACCTCTTCTTCTTCTTCATTCTTCATCTTCTTCATCATTCATTTGCTTTTTTCTTCTTCCACTTCTTCTTCTTCTTCTTCATTGCCTTTTCTTTTTCTTCCTCCACCTCTTCTTCTTCTTCTTCATTCTTTGCTTTTCTTCCTCCACCTCTTCTTCTTCTTCTTCTTCTTGCCTTCTTCTTCTTCCTCCACCTTCTTCTTCATCTTCTTCATTGCCTTCTTTTCTTCCTCCACCTCATCTTCATCTTCTTCATTGCCTTGCTTTTCTTCCTCCACCTCTTCTTCTTCTTCTTCATTGCCTTGCTTTTCTTCCTCCACCTCTTCTTCTTCTTCTTCTTCTTCTTCCTTTTTCTTCATTCTTCTTCTTCTTCTTCTTCTTCTTCATTGCCTTTTCTTCCTCCACCTCTTCTTCTTCTTCTTCATTTCTTTGTTTTCCTCCTCCACCTTATTCTTCTTCTTCATTGCCTTGCTTTTCTTCCTCCACCTCTTCTTCTTCTTCTTCATTCTTCTTCTTCCTCCACCTCCACCTCTTCTTCTTCATTCTTTTCTTCCTCCATTCTTCTTCTTCTTCTTCCTCTATTTCTTCATCTATTCATTGCCTTGCCTTCCTCCACCTCTTCTTCTTCTTCTTCTTTTCTTCTTCTTCATCTTCTTCATTGCCTTTCTTCTTCTTCTTCTCCCTTGCTTTTCTTCCTCTTCTTCTTCTTCTTCTTCATTGCCTTCTTTTCTTCCTCCACCTCTTCTTCTTCTTCATTGCCTTGCTTTTCTTCCTTCTTCTTCATCTTCTTCATTGCCTTCTTTTCTTCCTCCACCTCTTCTTCTTCTTCTTCATTCCTTGCATTTTCTTCCTCCTCCTTTCCTTCTTTTCTTCCTTGCCTTCTTCTTCATCTTCTTCATTGCCTTCTTCTTCCTCCACCCTCTTCTTCATCTTCTTCATTCTTCTTCTTCCTCCATCTTCTTCATCTTCTTCATTGCTTTTTCTTCCTCCACCTCTTCTTCTTCTTCTTCATTGCCTTGCTTTTCTTCCTCCACCTCTTCTTCTTCTTCTTCATTCCTTGCTTTTCTTCCTCCACCTCTTCTTCATCTTCTTCTTCCTTTTCCTCCACCTCTTCTTCATCTTCTTCATTGCCTTGCTTTTTCCTTCCTTCCATTGCCTCTTCTTCCTCCACCTCTTCTTCTTCTTCTTCATTGCCTTCTTTTCTTCCTCCACCTCTTCTTCATCTTCTTCTTCTTCATTTCTTCCCTCCACCTCTTCTTCTTCTTCTTTTCTTCCTCCACCTCTTCTTCATCTTCTTCATTGCCTTCTTTTCTTCCTCCACCTTTCTTCTTCTTCTTCTTCATTGCCTTGCTTTTTCTTCCTCCACCTCTTCTTCTTCTTCTTCATTGCCTTGCTTTTCTTCCTCCACCTCTTCTTCTTCTTCTTCCTTTTCTTCCTCCACCTCTTCTTCTTCTTCTTCTCCACCTCTTCTTCTTCTTCTTCATTGCCTTGCTTTTCTTCCTCACCTCTTCCTCCACCTTCTTCTTCTTCTTCTTCTTCATTGCCTTGCTTTTCTTCCTCCACCTCTTCTTCTTCTTCTTCATTGCCTTTTCTTCCTCCACCTCTTCTTCTTCTTCTTCATTGCCTTCTTTTCTTCCTCCACCTCTTCTTCTTCTTCTTCATTGCCTTGCTTTTCTTCCTCCTCCTCTTCTTCTTCTTCATTCCTTGCTTTTCTTCCTCCACCTTTCTTCCTTCCATTGCCTTGCTTCTTCTTCTTCTTCTTCTTCTTCATTGCCTTGCTTTTCTTCCTCCACCTCTTCTTCTCTTCTTCATTGCCTTGCTTTTCTTCCTCCACCTCTTCTTCTTCTTCTTCATTGCCTTTTTTCTTCCTCCACCTCTTCTTCTTCTTCTTCATTGCCTTCTTCCTCCACCTCTTCTTCTTCTTCTTCATTGCCTTCCTTCCTCCACCTCTTCTTCTTCTTCTTCATTGCCTTGCTTTTCTTCCTCCACCTCTTCTTCTTCTTCTTCATTCATTGCATCTTCTTCCTCCCTTCTTCTTCTTCTTCTTCATTGCCTTGCTTTTCTTCCCTCCACCTCTTCTTCTTCTTCTTCATTGCCTTCTTCTTCTTCTTCCTTCCTCTTCTTCTTCTTCTTCATTGCCTTTCTTTTTTCTTCCTCCACCTCTTCTTTCTTCTTCTTCTTCATTGCCTTGCTTTTCTTCCTCCACCTCTTCTTCTTCTTCTTCATTCCTTCTTCTTCTTCTTCCTCCACCTTCTTCTTCTTCTTCTTCATTGCCTTGCTTTTCTTCCTCCACCTCTTCTTCTTCTTCTTCTTCATTTCTTCTTCTTCTTCATCCTTCATTTGCTTTTCTTCCTCCACCTCTTCTTCTTCTTCTTCCATCTTCATTGCCTTGCTTTTCTTCCTCCACCTCTTCTTCATCTTCTTCATTGCCTTGCTTTTCTTCCTCCACCTCTTCTTCTTCTTCTTCTTCTTCTTCTTCTTCTTCATTGCCTTGCTTTTCTTCCTCCACCTCTTCTTCTTCTTCTTCTTCTTCTTCTTGCCTTGCCTTTTTCTTCCTCCACCTCTTTCTTCTTCTTCTTCATTGCCTTCTTTTCTTCTTCCTCTTCTTCTTCTTCTTCATTCTTCTTCATCTTCTTCATCTTCTTCATTGCTTTTTCTTCCTCCACCTCTTCTTCTTCTTCTTCATTGCCTTGCTTTTCTTCCTCCACCTCTTCTTCATCTTCTTCATTGCCTTGCTTTCTTCATCATTCATCTTCCACCTCTTTCTTCTTCTTCTTCTTCTTCATTGCCTTGCTTTTCTTCCTCCACCTCTTCTTCTTCTTCTTCATTGCCTTTTGTTCATCTTCCTCCACCTCTTCTTCTTCTTCTTCTTCTTCCTTGCTTCTTCCTCCACCTCTTCTTCTTCTTCTTCATTGCCTTCTTTCTTCCTCCACCTCTTCTTCTTCTTCTTCATTGCCTTGCTTTTCCTCCCCCTCCACTTCTTCTTCTTCATTCTTCTTTTCTTCCTCCACCTCTCTTCTTCTTCTTCTTCATTGCTTTTTCTTCCTCCACCTCTTCTTCTTCTTCTTCATTGCCTTTTTTCTTCCTCCACCTCTTCTTCTTCTTCTTCATTGCCTTGCTTTTCTTCCTCCACCTCTTCTTCTTCTTCTTCATTCCTTGCTTTTCTTCCCTCCACCTCTTCTTCTTCTTCTTCATTGCCTTGCTTTTCTTCCTCCACCTCTTCTTCTTCTTCTTCATTGCCTTGCTTTCTTCCTCCACCTCTTCTTCTTCTTCTTCATTGCCTTGCTTTTCTTCCTCCACCTCTTCTTCTTCTTCTTCATTGCCTTGCTTTTCTTCCTCCTCCTTCTTCTTCTTCACCTTTTCTTCCCTTCTTCTTCTTCAATTCTTTTGCTTCTTCCTCCACCTCTTCTTCTTCTTCTTCATTGCCTTGCTTTTCTTCCTCCACCTCTTCTTCTTCTTCTTCCATTGCCTTGCTTTTCTTCCTCCACCTCTTCTTCATCTTCTTCATTGCCTTGCTTTTTCTTCCTCCACCTCTTCTTCATCTTCTTCATTGCCTTTGCTCTTTTCTTCCCTCCTCCTCTTCTTCTTCTTCTTCCACCTTTTCTTCCTCATCTTCTTCTTCTTCTTCACCTCTTCTTCTTCTTCTTCATTGCCTTGCTTTTCTTCCTCCACCTCTTCTTCTTCTTCTTCATTGCCTTGCTTTTCTTCCTCCACCTCTTCTTCTTCTTCTTCATTGCCTTGCTTTTCTTCCTCCACCTCTTCTTCTTCTTCTTCATTGCTTCTTCATTCCTCCACCTCTTCTTCTTCTTCTTCCTCTTCCTCCACCTCTTCATCTTCTTCATCATTGCCTTTTCTTCTTCCTCACCTCTTCTTCATCTTCTTCATTGCCTTGCTTTTTCTTCCTCCACCTCTTCTTCATCTTCTTCATTGCCTTGCTTTTCTTCCTCCACCTTCTTCTTCATCTTCTTCATTGCCTTCTTCTTTTCTTCCTTCTCACCTCTTCTTCATCTTCTTCATTGCCTTGCTTTTTCTTCCTCCACCTCTTCTTCATCTTCTTCATTGCCTTGCTTTTCTTCCTCCACCTCTTCTTCATCTTCTTCATTGCCTTGCTTTTTCTTCCTCCACCTCTCTTCTTCTTCTTCTTCATTGCCTTTTCTTTTCTTCCTCTCCACCTTCTTCTTCTTCTTCTTCCTCATTGCCTTGCTTTTCTTCCTCCACCTCTTCTTCTTCTTCTTCATTGCCTTGCTTTTCTTCCTCCACCTCTTCTTCTTCTTCTTCTTCATTGCCTTGCTTTTCTTCCTCCACCTCTTCTTCTTCTTCTTCATTGCCTTGCTTTTCTTCCTCCACCTCTTCTTCATCTTCTTCATTGCCTTGCTTTTCTTCCCTCCACCCCTCTTCTTCATCTTCTTCATTGCCTTTTTTCTTCCTCCACCTCTTCTTCATCTTCTTCATTGCCTTGCTTTTCTTCCTCCACCTCTTCTTCATCTTCTTCATTGCCTTGCTTTTTCTTCCTCCTTCATCACCTCTTCTTCTTCTTCTTCATTGCCTTGCTTTTCTTCCTCCACCTCTTCTTCATCTTCTTCATTGCCTTGCTTTTCTTCCTCCACCTCTTCTTCATCTTCTTCATTGCCTTGCTTTTCTTCCTCCACCTCTTCTTCATCTTCTTCATTGCCTTGCTTTTCTTCCTCCACCTCTTCTTCATCTTCTTCATTGCCTTGCTTTTCTTCCCATCCACCTCTTCTTCTTCTTCTTCATTGCTTCTTTTTCTTCCTCCACCTCTTCTTCATCTTCTTCATTGCCTTCTTCTTCCTTCTTCTTCTTCTTCTTCATTGCCTTGCTTTTCTTCCTCCACCTCTTCTTCTTCTTCTTCATTGCCTTGCTTTTCTTCCTCCACCTCTTCTTCATCTTCTTCATTGCCTTGCTTTTTCTTCCTCTCCTCTTCTTCTTCTTCATTGCCTTCTTTTCTTCCTCTACCTTTCTTCTTCTTCTTCATTGCCTTGCTTTTCTTCCTCCACCTCTTCTTCTTCTTCTTCATTGCCTTGCTTTTCTTCCTCCACCTCTTCTTCTTCTTCTTCATTGCCTTGCTTTTCTTCCTCCACCTCTTCTTCATCTTCTTCATTGCCTTGCTTTTCTTCCTCCACCTCTTCTTCATCTTCTTCATTGCCTTCTTTTTCTTCCTCACCTCTTCTTCTTCTTCTTCATTGCCTTCTTTCTTCCTCTCCTCTTCATCTTCTTCATTGCCTTGCTTTTCTTCCTCCACCTCTTCTTCATCTTCTTCATTGCCTTGCTTTTCTTCCTCCACCTCTTCTTCATCTTCTTCATTGCCTTTTTCTTTTCTTCCTCCTCCTCTTCTTCTTCTTCTTCTTCATTGCCTTGCTTTTCTTCCTCCACCTCTTCTTCATCTTCTTCATTGCCTTGCTTCCTCCACCTCTTCTTCATCTTCTTCATTGCCTTCTTTTCCACCTCTTCCTCTTCTTCTTCTTCTTCATTCTTTTCCTCCTCACCTCTTCATCATCTTCTTCATTGCCTTGCTTTTCTTCCTCCACCTCTTCTTCATCTTCTTCATTGCCTTGCTTTTCTTCCTCCACCTCTTCTTCATCTTCTTCATTGCCTTTGCTTTTCTTCCTCCACCTCTTCTTCATCTTCTTCTTCTTCTTCCTCCACCTCTTCTTCATCTTCTTCATTGCCTCATCTTTTCTTCCTCCACCTCTTCTTCTTCATCTTCTTCATTGCCTTTTCATTTTCTTCTTCTCTCACCTTCTTCTTCTTCTTCTTCATTGCCTCATTTCTTCCTCCACCTCTTCTTCATCTTCTTCATTGCCTTGCTTTTATTCCCTCCTCCTCTTCTTCTTCTTCATTGCCTTTTTTCTTCCTCCACCTCTTCTTCATCTTCTTCATTTCTTTTCTTCCTCCACCTCTTCTTCTTCTTCTTCATTGCCTTGCTTTTCTTCCTCCACCTCTTCTTCTTCTTCTTCTTCTTGCCTTTGCTTTTCTTCCTCCACCTCTTCTTCATCTTCTTCATTGCATTGCTTTTCTTCCTCCACCTCTTCTTCTTCTTCTTCATTGCCTTGCTTTTCTTCCTCCACCTCTTCTTCTTCTTCTTCATTGCCTTGCTTTTCTTCTCCACCTCTTCTTCATCTTCTTCATTCCTTCTTTTCTTCCTCCACCTCTTCTTCATCTTCTTCATTGCCTTCTTTTTCTTCTTCCACCTCTTCTTCATCTTCTTCTTCATTGCTTGCTTTTCTCCTCCTCCACCTCTTCTTCTTCTTCATTGCTTCTTCTTCATCACCTCATCTTCATCTTCTTCATCATTCTTTTCTTCCTCCACCTCTTCTTCTTCTTCTTCATTGCATTTCCTTCCTCTTCTTCTTCTTCTTCTTTGTTCTTCTTTTTCTTCACCCTCTTCTTCTTCATCTTCTTCATCTTCTTCTTCCTCCACATCTTCATCATCTTCTTCATTGCCTTGCTTTTCCTCCTCCACCTCTTCTTCATCTTCTTCGTTCTTCATACATCATCATCATCCTCCACCTCTTCTTCTTCTTCTTCATCATGCCTCATCACTTTCTTCCTCCACCTCTTCTTTCATCTTCTTCATTGCCTTTTCTTCCTCCACCTCTTCTTCTTCTTCTTTGCCTTCTTTTCTTCTTCTTCCTCTTCATCATCTACATCATCATCACCAATATTCTCCTCCTCCACCTCTTCTTCTTCTTAATTCGTTCTTCTACATTCGTTCATCATCATCTTCATCATCATCATCATCACATACATCATCTATCATCTTTCTTTCTCCTCCTCCACCTCTTCTTCTTCATCTTAATTCAAACCATCATCATCAAATCATTATCCTTCTTCTCCACTACATCATCATCGCTTCACCACCAATTTCGTTCCTCTTCTTCTTCACATTCATTCATCATCATCATCATCATCATCTTTCTTCTTCACATCATCTACATCATCATCGCCATCATCATATAATATTCTCCTCCTCCACCTCTTCTTCTTCTTATCATCATCATCATCTTCTTCATCATCATCATCTACATCATCATCATCCTTCTTCTTCTTCTTCTTCTTACATCATCATCATCATCATCATCAACTTCTTCAGATCCAATATCATCCATCATCCTCCTCCTCTTCTTCTTCTTTTCTTGTTCGTTCTTTCTTCTAAATCATCATCATCATCATCTTCTTCTTCTTCTTCTTCATCTACATCATCATCGCATCATCACCAATATTCTCCTCCTCCACCTCTTCTTCTTCTTAATTCGTTCTTCTTCATCATCATCATCATCATCATTTATCTTCTTCTTCTTCATCTATCATCTACATCATCACCATTCTCCTCCTCCACCTCTTCTTCTTAATTCGTTTTTTCATCATCATCATCATCATCATCATCTTCTTCTTCTTCTTCATCTACATCATCATCGCCATCATCACCAATATTCTCCTCCTCCACCTCTTCTCTTCTTAATTCGTTCTTCATCATCATCATCATCATCATCATCTTCTTCTTCTTCATCTTCTTCTTCATCTTCTACTCATCCTCCCATCATCTTCTTAATTCGTTCTCCTCATCCATCCTCTTCTTCTTCTTCATTCATCTTCATACATCATCATCAATATCCTCCACCTCTTCTTCTTCTTCTTCTTCTACATCATCTCATCATCTTCATCATCATCTTCATCATCCTAATCATCACCAATATTCTCCTCCTCCACCTCTTCTTCTTAATTCGTTTCTTCTACATCATCATCATCATCATCATCTTCTTCTTCTTCATCTACATCATATCTACATCATCACCAATATCTCCTCCTCCACCTCTTCTTCTTCTTAATTTTTCTTCTACATCATCATCATCATCATCATCATCTTCTTCTTCTTCATCTACATCATCATCGCCATCATCACCCTATTCTCCTCCTCCACCTAATTCTTAATTCGTTCTTCATCATCATCATCATCATCATCTTCTTCTTCTTCTTCTTCATCTACATCATCTCGCCATCATCACCAATGTTCTCCTCCTCCTCCTCTTCTTTACCTCTTAATTCTTCTTAATTCTATTCTTCTACATCATCATCATCATCTTCTTCTTCTTCTTTTTATCTACATCATCATCGCCATCATCACCAATATTCTCCTCCTCCACCTCTTCTTCTTCTTAATTCGTTCTTCTACATTCTTCTCATCATCATCATCATCTTCTTCTTCTTCTTCTTCATCATCTACATCATCATCGCCATCCTCCACCTGTTCTTCTTCTTAATTCGTTCCTCCACCTCTTCTTCTTCTTCTTCATCATCTACATTCTTATTCTTCCTCCTCCACCTCTTCTTCATCATCAATATCATCATCTTCTTTCTTCTTCTTCTTCATCTACATCATCATCTACATCATCACCAATATTCTCCTCCTCCACCTCTTCTTCTTCTTAATTCGTTCTTCTACATCATCATCATCATCATCATCATCTTCTTCTTCTTCATCATCTACATCATCATCTACATCATCACCAATATTCTCCTCCTCCACCTCTTCTTCTTCTTAATTCGTTCTTCTACATCATCATCATCATCATCATCTTCTTCTTCATCATCATCTACATCATCATCGCCATCATCACCAATATTCTCCTCCTCCACCTCTTCTTCTTCTTAATTCGTTCTTCTACATCATCATCATCATCATCTTCTTCTTCTTCTTCTTCATCTACATCATCATCGCCATCATCACCAATATTCTCCTCCTCCACCTCTTCTTCTTCTTAATTCGTTCTTCTACATCATCATCATCATCATCTTCTTCTTCTTCTTCTTCATCTAAGCTAGGCATCGCCATCATCACCAATATTCTCCTCCTCCACCTCTTCTTCTTCTTAATTCGTTCTTCTATCATCATCATCATCATCATCATCTTCTTCTTCTTCTTCATCTACATCATCATCCTTCATCATCACCAATCAATCTCCTCCTCCACCTCTTCTTCTTCTTAATTCGTTCTTCTACATCATCATCATCATCATCATCTTCTTTCTTCTTCATCTTCATCATCATCGCCATCATCACTCCTCCTCCACCTCTTCTTCTTCTTCTTTTTCGTTCTTCTACATCATCATCATCATCATCATCTTCTTCTTCATCATCATCTTCATCACCAATATTCTCCTCCTCCACCTCTTCTTCTTCTTCTTAATTCGTTTCTTCTACATCATCATCATCATCATCTTCTTCTTCTTCATCTTCTTCATCATTCTCCATCCTATTCTCCTCCTCTCTTCTTCTTCTTAATTCGTTCTTCTACATCATCATCATCTCATCATCTTCTTCTTCTTCATCTTCATCATCATCGCCATCATCAATCTTCTCCTCCTCCACCTCTTCTTCTTCTTAATTCTTTCTTCTACATCATCATCATCATCATCTTCTTCTTCTTCTTCTTCATTCATCATCCTACTCATCACCAATATTCTCCTCCACCTTTCTTCTTCTTAATTCGTTCTTCTACATCATCATCATCATCATCTTCTTCTCTTCTTCTTCTTCTTCATCTCATCATCACCAATATTCATCCTCCACATCATCTTCTTCTTCTTCTTCATCATCATCCATCTTCTTCTTCTTCTTCTTCATCTACATCATCATCATCATCATCATCTCTCTTCTTCTTCTTAATTCTTCAAATACATCATCATCATCATCATCTTCTTCTTCTTCTCATCTCCATCATCCATCTATTCTTCTTCTCCTTAATTCGTTCTTCTAATTCATTCTTCATCATCATCATCTTCTTCTTCTTCTTCTTCATCTACATCATCATCTACATCATCACCAATATTCTCCTCCTCCACCTCCTTCTCTTCTTCTTCTTAATTCGTTCTTCTTCATCATCATCATCATCATCATCAATCTTCTTCCTTCTTCTTCATCTACGTTCATCATCATCATCATCTCTTCTTCTTCTTCTTCATCACCTCTTCTTCTTCATCACCAATTTCTCCTCCTCCAAGATCATTTTCGTTCATCATCATCATCTTCATCTTCTTCTTCATCTACATCATCTACATCATCATCGCCATCATCACCAATATTCTCCTCCTCCACCTCTTCTTCTTCTTAATTCGTTCTTCTACATCATCATCATCATCATCATCATCTTCTTCTTCTTCTTCATCTACATCATCATCGCCATCATCACCAATATTCTCCTCCTCCACCTCTTCTTCTTCTTAATTCGTTCTTCTACATCATCATCATCATCATCATCTTCTTCTTCTTCTTCTTCATCTACATCATCTACATCATCACCAATCTTCTCCTCCTCCCTCTTCTTCTTCTCCATTCGTTCTTCTACATCATTCATCATCATCATCTTCTTCTCTTCTTCTTCATCTACATCATCATCGCCATCATCATATTCTCCTCCTCCACCTCTTCTTCTTCTTCTTCATCTACATCATCATCATCATCATCATCTTCTTCTTCCATCTACATCATCATCACATCATCTCAATATTCTCCTCCTCCACCTCTTCTTCTTCTTCGTTCTTTCATCATCATCATCATCATCATCATCTTCTTCTTCTTCTTCATCTACATCATCATCGTCATCATCACCAATTCTCCTCCTCCACCTCTTCTTCTTCTTAATTCGTTCTTCTTCATCATCATCATCATCTTCTTCTTCTTCTTCTTCATCTACATCATCATCGCATCATCTATCTCCTCCTCCACCTCTTCTTCTTCTTAATTCGTTCTTCTACATCATCATCATCATCATCTTCTTCTTCTTCATCATCTACATCATCATCGCCATCATCACCAATATTCTCCTCCTCCACCTCTTCTTCTTCTTAATTCGTTCTTCTACATCATCATCATCATCATCTTCTTCTTCTTCATCATCTACATCATCATCGCCATCATCACAATATTCTCCTCCTCCACCTCTTCTTCTTCTTAATTCGTTCTTCTACATCATCATCATCATCATCATCTTCTTCATCATCATCTACATCATCACCAATATTCTCCTCCTCCACCTCTTCTTCTTCTTAATTCGTTCTTCTACATCATCATCATCATCATCATCTTCTTCTTCTTCTTCTTCATCATCATCATCATCATCACCAATATTCTCCTCCTCCTCACCTCTTCTTTCCCCAATTCGTTCTTCTACATCATCATCATCATCATCTTCTTCTTCTTCATCATTCATCATCATCATCTATCATCACCAATCTTCTCCTCCTCCACCTCTTCTTCTTCTTAATTCGTTCTTCTACATCATCATCATCATCATCATCTTCTTCTTCATCTACATCATCATCTATCATCATCTCCTCCTCCACCTCTCTTCTTCATCACTTCTACATCATCATATTCTCCTCCATCCTCATTCTTCTTCTTAATTCGTTCTTCTTAATCATCATCATCATCATCTTCTTCTTCTTCTTCTTCATCTACATCATCATCTACATCATCACCAATATTCTCCTCCTCCACCTCTTCTTCTTCTTAATTCGTTCTTCTTCATCATCATCATCATCATCATTCTTCTTCTTCTTCATCTACATCATCATCGCCATCATCACCAATATTCTCCTCCTCCACCTCTTCTTCTTCTTAGAACATCATCATCATCATCATCATCTTCTTCTTCTTCTTCATCTACATCATCTACATCATCACCAATATTCTCCTCCTCCACCTCTTCTTCTTCTTAATTCGTTCTTCTACATCATCATCATCATCATCATCTTCTTCTTCTTCTTCATCTACATCATCATCGCCATCATCACCAATATTCTCCTCCTCCACCTCTTCTTCTTCTTAATTCGTTCTTCTACATCATCATCATCATCATCTTCTTCTTCTTCTTCATCTACATCATCATCGCCATCATCACCAATATTCTCCTCCTCCACCTCTTCTTCTTCTTAATTCGTTCTTCTACATCATCATCATCATCATCATCTTCTTCTTCTTCTTCATCTACATCATCATCTCCATCATCCCAATATTCTCCTCCTCCACCTTCTTCTTCTTCTTAATTCGTTCTTCTACATCATCATCATCATCATCTTCTTCTTCTTCTTCTACATCATCATCGCCATCATCACCAATATTCCTCCTCCACCTCTTCTTCTTCTTAATTCGTTTCTTCTACATCATCATCATCATCATCTTCTTCTTCTTCTTCATCTACATCATCATCGCCATCATCACCAATATTCTCCTCCTCCACCTCTTCTTCTTCTTAATTCGTTCTTCTACATCATCATCATCATCATCTTCTTCTTCTTCTTCATCATCATCATCCATCATCACCAATATTCTCCTCCTCCACCTCTTCTTCTTCTTAATTCGTTCTTCTTCATCATCATCATCATCATCAATCTTCTTCTTCTCATCATCTACATCATCACCAATATTCCTCCTCCACCTCTTCTTCTTCTTAATTCGTTCTTTCACATCATCATCATCATCTTCTTCTTCATCTACATCATCATCAATCTCTTCTTCTTCATTTCTTGGACATCATCATCATCATCTTCTTCTTCTTCTTCATCACTACCATCATGCCTTCTCCTCTTCTACTAAATCTCCTTCTTTTCTTCTTCTTCTTCTTCATCATCATATTCAATATCTTCTACATTATCGTCATCATCATCGCTATCATCTTCGTCGTCCTCTTCTTCCATTTTAATCTTCATCATCATCATCTTCGTCTTCGTCTTCTTCCTCTTCTTCTTCTTCTTCTTCACTCTCACCTTTACCCGCTTTTGCAATTATCGAAGAGATTCCTGGTAATTTTTTCCACTATCTCATTTAATTGCAATTTTCGAATCGACTACATCAGTCACATCTGTTGAATTTTATGGCGATCAAATCACCTGCTTATTTCAAGTGGAAGTGCTAATCCTAATAACTACTGGGTTGGTTCAAAACTTTGTTGCATTCTTCCATACATGGCCTATCTATGTACAGTAGAATCCTTCATATCCGGAATCCCTCATATCCGAATTGCTTCATATACGGTATCTCGAATATCCGGGCATGATTTTGAATGGCAGATATGCGGCAGATTACATTTGTACACAAGCATCTAAATGTAGTAGAATTCCTCATACCCGGAATTCCTCATACCCGGAATTCCTCATATCCCAAATTCCTCATATCCGGAATTCCTCGTATCCGGAATTCCTCATACCCGGAATTCCTCGTATCCGGAATTCCTCATACCCGGAATTACTCATACCCGGAATTCTTCGTATCTGGAATTCCTCATACCCGGAATTCCTCGTATCCGGAATTCCTCATATCCGGAGTGCCTGATATCCGGAATCTTGAAGGGACACGGTCCATAGAAGAAGCTTTGTGAATTCAATGTCTGATTTTTTTCAGTGACACCAAATAAAGTTGTTCAGATGCAGGCGAGCTTCTCGTTTTTACCCGAGGACGTTTTTTGTTTCGCTCCACATTGTTGTAAATGATCTACTTTTCATGGTTTGTGTTCATTCTGTTTCTTTTCCTTTTGTTTTTTTTAAATGGTTGTTTCCTTGAGTTTGAGCAGGTCATCACAAATAGAAATACACTTCCCCACTGAAACTGCGAATCACCCAAACATCAGACAAAGTCAAGTCACTAAATACAGTAGAATACTTTCATATTCGGAATCCCTCAAATCCGGCGTGCCTCATATCCGGAATCCCGCATATCCGGACATGATTTTGATATTTGAACTATTTGGATGATATGCAACTGATTTTAAATTTCTGTTTTCCAGGAAATTTACTTTAGGTAAGTGTTTATGCTTATTTCACGCTAATGGTTTGTATTGGTGCAAAAGATGATGGGAATGAGAGGAAAGGATGACAAAGGGACACATCTGTCACAACATAGCGACAAGATGCATGATTGTGATGAAACCTGGACTTAAATTGAAAAAGCTGTTAAAAAGGTTGTCAGTTTTATGGAAAGAAAGCCAGCATTCAGTTAAGAAGTATCTTTCATTAAAAAAATTTCAAGAAAAAAAGCAAAGCGAAATGCGAAAAAAGTTGAGAATGACATTAGAAGAAAAAGAATCATCATGCAACTGCGATTAAAAAAATTCCTCGTTACATTACTGTTATGCCATAGTACCTATTCTATTGTAATGGACTCTCCCATAGATAATAAGTAGGAAAATGTCTGGCAGAATGGTTTGAGCGCGTCAGTCGAGGGACTTTGAGATACCAACCATCACAATTTGCTGCGCCATTGGCTCTTATTTTTCAAGATCCGAACGTTTTTTAGTCGGACCAAATTTTGGAACTTGAGATCCAAATGTTGTGGAGTATTTACAGTGGAGGCTTTTATTTCTAATAAGTCGTCCTAAATTAGATCCGACGGTTAGGAACTTGGAAATGTCAGCGTTGTGATGGTTGGTACTTCAAATGTCCGAATCTCGACTGACGCGCTGAACACCATTCTGCCAGACTTGCCACTGCTACTCCTACTTATTATCTATGGGAGAGTCCATTACAATAGAATAGGTACTATGGCATAACAATTATTTGTTTTGCATAAGTGGCATACTTAATTTAATGAATTTTCATTAACATTACATAATTTATTTCTTTTTCCTTAAAATCAATTCCGTTATATTTCACTCGCCATTAGCTTATTTTGTTTACTATAAAACATTGAAAATAAATGTTAAACCTGATTTCAGTTCTTTTATTTTAATCTAGATATAACCTCTCATATCCGGACTTTGTAACCAATTCCTCATATCCGGAAAGCCTCCTATCCGGAATCCCTCATATCCGGAATCCCTCATATCCGGACTTTGTAACCAATTCCTCATATCCGGAAGGCATTCTTAATCCGGTTGTCAGGGATTCTACAGCACAATCTTTGATATTCGCTCCGAAATTTTATTCGAAACTAATATCGTTTCACTTGACATTATCTGTATTCATATCAGCAGTGAATTTAACTGTTGCTCGAAACGCTGCAATAAAAGTAGTGGTTACAGTCGAAGGAATTTAATGAATTTCACGTGGGTGTATGGAGTGTTTCCGGCCTCTCAAAGAATTTGGCAGTCGTTACAAACAATTTCCTCTTTGTCTTGTGAGAAATGGAAGAATTCTTTAAAAAAAAGTCATTGAAAATCATTTTCCTTGACGCTCTTTATTTAGAACTTGTTCTACTTAAGACATATGAATCTCTCTCTCTCTCTCTCACTTTCCCTCTTTCTCTCTCTCTCTCTCTCATTCTTACTCTCAGACAATCACACACACACATAAACAAAATAAATTTACGGTCACATATGCATAAAATGATTACTGCCCACCCTTTTCGCGAGAGCCAAACCCAGGGGCGAAAATACAGAATCTCATTGATGCATTGACGCCTACGAAAGACTAACGCTTGCGGATACACATCTGCATGGGTAACGGACAAAGCAAGATTAAACGCATATATATATATATATATATATATATATATATATATATATATATATATATTTTTGGTCATCAATGTTTATCGAACTCATTACACTCTTCAACAAAATATACTAAAATTATTCCTTCATTCTATCATATATATATATATATTTTTTAAATCTCTAGCCATATATATTCGTCTATATTTCTGAGATGTGTATGCTCCGGCCTTCTTCAGAATCTGTCTATATTTCTGAGATGAGGTATTGTATTTATTTACATTATTTATTTTGTTTTGACTGTTGTCCTTCCGGACGGGCCATTTTACGCCGGCCTTTATCAGGATCTGTCTTTATTTCTGAGATTCACGACTGTTGTCCTCACCTTTTTGCCATATACACGCGTTTCGGTCATTTTTCTTTCTTCAGGATCTGTCTATATTTCTGAGATGAGGTATTGTAATTATTTAGATTATTTACTTTTTTCGGACTGTTGTCGTCATCTTTATTGCTATATTCACGACGTTTCGGCCATTGTACGCTCCGGCCTTCTTCAGGATCTGTCTATATTTCTGAGATGCGGTATTGTAATTATTTACATTATTTACTTTGTTCAGACTATTGTCCTCGTCTTAAATTGCTATATTCACGACATTTCTGCCATTTTACGCTCCGGCCTTCTTCAGGATCTATCTATATTTCTAAGATGATGTGTTGTAATTATTTTCTTTATTTACTTTGTTCAGACTATTGTCGTCGTCTTTATTACCATATTCACGACGTTTCAGACGCGTGGTTTTATTTTATTTTGGTTGTCCGAAGTTAAAAGTCTGTATGTTGCAGATCTTATCCGAACAATACCAGCCATACGATGGCCAGATAATTTCAAGGGACAATTCTCTAGGTCTAGCGATATCACTACCAATGTTCGTCTGGCAGAATGTGAAGATTCAGAGAATCAGAACTATTTATTACAGAGAGCCAGCAAACATTCCTTCTGTTTACAGAAATACTTTTTCTTAGATTTAATATCATGTGTCATTTTCTTCGTAGCCGGACATTTGGTCGACAGACATTTAGCCGACGGACATTTAGCCGAGAGACATTTCACCGTTGGACATTTCACCGCAAATATAAAAGTAAAAATAATAACAAGCAGTACTTTAAGTATTTTAATTAGTAGTATTATAAGGTAGAAAAGGACTAATAATTAACATTGAATTTCAATTGAGTAAATTACTAAATCTAAATTTAAAGTTAAAAGTTTTCTTATTTCAATATTTGTTTATTGAAATGAATATTTTTAAAATATTGAGTGTATTTGGGTAAAATTAGCACTTCATTTTTTTAATTTCGTATTTAACAATAAGGCAAAAGCTAGTTCATCCCTTTAAGATAATTAAAAAGGAATTTAAAGATCTTTCATATCGTAAAATCTTTTAATTTTTGTAGTGAAATGTGCTTTTTTCTGAAAATACTTCTCATCTTACAGAAATATTTGAAGTAAAATATAATATATACAGAATAGATTTAAAAAACTGTCCAAAAAAAAAAAAAAAAAAAAAAAATTAATATTATAAATAAATATATATATATATATATATATATATATATATATAAATATATATATATATATATATATATATACTATATTTTCAGACATAAAGAGAGAGACACAGATATTTTCAGAACAAAAGAGAGAGAGAGAGAGATAAAAAGAGAGACAAAAGAGAGAGAGATAAAGAGAGAGAGACAAAAAGAGAGAAAAGAGAGAGAGACAAAGAGAGAGAGAAAAGAGAGAGAGACAAAGAGACAAAGAGAGAGAGAGAGACAAAGAGAGAGAGAGACAAAGAGAGAGAGAGACAAAGAGAGAGAGAGACAAAGAGAGAGAAACAAAGAAAGAGAGACAAAGAGAGACAAAGAGAGAGAGAGAGACAAAGAGATAGAGACAAAGAGATAGAGACAAAGAGAGAGAGACAAAGAGAGAGAGTCAAAGAGATAGAGACAAAGAGATAGAGACAAAGAGAGAGAGAAAGACAAGATTACAAAGAGAGAGAGACAAAGAGAGAGAGAGAGACAAAGAGAGAGAGACAAAGAGAGAGAGACAAAGAGAGAGAGACAAAAAGAGAGAGAGACAAAGAGAGAGAGAGACAAAGAGAGAGACAAAGAGAGTGAGAGACAAAGAGAGAGAGAGAGACAAAGAGAGAGAAACAAAGAAAGAGAGACAAAGAGAGAGAGAGACAAAGAGATAGAGACAAAGAGATAGAGACAAAGAGAGAGAGACAAAGAGAGACAACGAGAGAGATAGAGACAAAGAGAGAGTGAGAGACAAATAGAGAGAGACAAAGAGAGAGAGACAAAAAGAGAGAGAAACAAAGAAAGATAGACAAAGAGTGAGAGAGAGAGACATGAGAGAGAGACAAAGAGAGAGAGAGAGACAAAGAGAGAGAGACAAAGAGAGAGAGAGAGACAAAGAAAGACAAATGAGCCATAACGATTTAGTATACTTTCATCATTTTACAATGTGCAATATCATTTTCTTAAACTTGCTTTTCCTAAACTCACCGACTTGGATGTGCAGAAGGTGTAATACATAGCGGTTCAGTTCGCTACAGTCAATTACCGGCAAATACCTTTGGAAAAGGTACCTATCGACTACTCCCCAGCTATGGGTTAAATAGTATTAAGTGTATTAGGAAACTGGCTATGAATTACTTTGTTGTAATTGTGGCTGGAAAAACATTGTTGTCTGAGAAAAAAATTGTTATTGAATATTCAATCGAATAAAGGCGTTTTCAGTTTGAAAGATTTAAATAAAATAAAAAGCGATGATAAGATGCAGAAAATGTCGATGAATCAATTAAAATCATAGCCCAATTTGTTTAAATATATTTTTATATATATACATTTTGTTAAGATAAAACTGTTTGTTCTTTTGTTCGTTTTTGAATCAGAGGTAATCATATATATATATATATATATATATATATATATGTACAAATATATATATATATATATATATATATATATATATATATATATATATATATTTATATATATATATTTATACATATATATTTGTACATATATATATATATATATATATATATATATATATATATATATACAGTTATTTATTTAAAAATTATAACATAAATATGTTATAAAAATCACTAAAATTAAATAAATAATTATAGCTGCTCCACTCTGTATTGAGCACTTTTTAAGAATAGTTTTTGTTGGTTATTGGAATTTATTCCGTATACCAATCCCATACTTGGGTATATATATATATATATATATATATATATATATATATATATATATATATATATATATATATATATATATATATATATATATATATATATATATATATATCCTTAAAGAGGTTAAAAAAAGGTAGAGGTGGCACTCAGAGTGAAGGAACAGCAACACGCGCGTAGATGAAAGAGAAAGAAGAATCAGTGGCAGGTTAGTAATTCCTGAAGTATGCCCCAGATATATCCTGTGCTCACTACATTACAACAATATATATATATATATATATATATATATATATATATATATATATATATATATATATATATATATATATATATATACAGTAGCGTCCAAAACTTAGGGACAAAATTTTAAAACCTAATATTTGTTAGAAATAACAACTGTGAAAAGCTGAAATTTTGGGCAACTGGTAGTCGTTATCATCCATAATAATATACTAAAATTTGAATCATTTGCAAAGGATAGAAAAAGAAGTATAACAATTATTTATTTATTTTCAAAATAGGATATATATATATATATATATATATATATATATATATATATATATATATATATATATATGTGTGTGTGTGTTTGTCTGCGTGTATGTGTGTGTGTGTGTGTGTGTGGATGCGTACGTGCGTGTGCGTGGATGTGCAGGAATGTAGAAAAATATGAAAGAACACCTTAGGTAAATAATCCAGGGTTCTTTAGTATTTTTGTTTATATTAAAAAAAAAAAAACAAAAAAAAAAAACAGTGCTCCATACAGAAGTAGAGCTTAGATAATAATTATTTGTTTTAAAATCTGATTCCTTCGCTCCATAAGAGGTCTCATGTTTCCAAAACGAGAGCCGAAACCATCAATATAATCATTAAAATTAAAATTAAATTGAATTATGGTTAAATTGAATTATTAAAATTAAATTGAATATAATTATTAAAATTAAATTGAATAAAGGTAATAAGCCCCGCCGTGCGACGATAGCTTATTGGTAGGATCTCCGATTGATGACAAATATGTAAGGTTTCGATCCCGGCTTGAAGCACTCGAATATCTAACCACACTGATGAGTTGTGATACAGCGAAAGAGAACTGTATGGGATGGCCATATTATATATATATATATATATATATATATATATATATATATATATATATATATATATATATATATATATGTATGTATGCGACATGCGTGATACATGACTGTCGAGACAGATTTTTCCGCAGTAGGTTGCCATTTATTTCTGCGGACGACCAGTTGCCAACCAGGACTATCGAACCCAGTCTGTCCTGTTATTTACCCATAGCTGGATGGAAGAAGAAGAGGAACTATACCTTTCCCAAGGGTATTATCACGTAAGTGAATGTAATGGATTCGACTGGAATTCGAACTCGGCTCTCCGCTTCCTCAGTTCGAGCCGCTATCTATTAATACTCCAAAGTCACTGAAAACTCAGTTTTTTTTTGTACAAAATTGGTCAGGCTCCAAATTGTTGAATGTTTGTATTCATATATATTAACCAACCAACGACGTCTTACGCGATGCGCGCTATTCTTTGAAGTGGCAGACGGTTAAAATCTTAGAATCTCAGTCTCTAGAGTCTCAATCTCAGATTATGGTCAACAATATTTGTCTTGTTTAAAAGGAATATTTAAAAATTGGGAAATTTATATTAGCCAATAAGCTTGGAATTAATAGATGTAAATTGTAGATTCATGTGTAACCTATTATTTTATTATAGGCATGATCAATTCATGTTCGCTGCATATTCTTTCAATGAATCATTGACCAGGGTGTTTGTTCGATCATTTGTTACACAAACGAAACTGACATTCTCACAATTAATTACTCATATCTTTCACATGTGTATTCGAGCATATATTATTACAAAAATTACATTTTGGCGATATAGACGACATTCCACTAATTTGTTTACATGCGGCTACAGTAGCAACTAGCCTTTCCTTGCCTTGTTTTAGTCAGCCTGAAACAAGAATTTATACACAGTGAGAAAAATGCAGATCTGTCGAATCTGCTGACATATAGACGCATTTTCCGTTTCAGCTATACTAATCCAATTCATTCAGTTGTACTGTAAAGAAGATACACAAAATATTTTTTGTGAAGTTATATCGAAAAGAATCATTGTCATTCATTTTTGTAAATTGAAAGAAAAATAATACTCAAATACTATTAACATTGGTAGATGCTGTTTGAAGATTAACTTAATTCTTTGTTTATACACGCGTATTCCGCCACACACACACACAGGTATATATATATATATATATATATATATATATATATATATATATATACAAACATACATGACAGGAATTGAACCTGTATGCAATCTGGAAACCGTTATTTGGACTGACGTGCTATTATCCATTCAGTCAGAGAGAACATTCCGTTTAGCAAAGACACAATTACTTTTTATGGTTAACAGCACATCAGGCTTTTTTACGTTTTCCTTAGAGGATACCGGTTCGACTCTGTCGGAGAACGCATATTTTCTACGGAGTTTCTCGAAAATTCTGGCTGGTAATATCGTAATTGATTCTGTTTTGTTAAAACAGAGCATTTACTCAAATAAGTTGTATCCATAAAATGACGCCTAAACAGAAAGTATATATATATATATATATATATATATATATATATATATATATATATATATATATATATATATGAAGAAAGAACAGTAAGATACATAATCCGGTGTCCTTATAGATATTTTTATTTTTTCAAAAATAGTGCAATGTAAATTTACAGAGCATCAGTATTATAAATTAATTGATTTAAAATATGTTGTTTTTTTTCGCTACACAGTTCTAACCATGTTTCAAAAATGGAAGCTGAAAGCTCCGAATTTAATTTTGTAATTAAATTAAAGACATTAGTTCTATTTCGTGCTCAAGCGAATTTTGGAGTAACTTTTAAAATTACTGGGTTTTAAAGACACAGCAAAAGAAATCCACTTGAACCAGACAAGGGGTGTCTGCGTGTTCTTTATGTGTTCTCTCTCTCTCTCTCTCTCTCTCTATATATATATATATATATATATATATATATATATATATATATATATATATATATATATATATATATATCGTTCGTTCGGCATCCGTCCGTCTCTGGAGAGGTTGGAGTAGCGCTGTAGGTGCTAGGTGATAGTTAAATCGCCTCTGGTGTCTGTGTAATTCCACTCTGGAGCGGCAGTCTCATGCACTTGGCGCAGATGAAACTGGATGACACGGAGACGGAGGCTGTCCTTGCTTTTCTCCTGGCTCTTTTGCTGCCTGCTGATCTTCCGTAACGGCTTCTGCAATCGTGACCGGCCGTATCCCAAAAGCGTGAGACCTGTGTGAGGGATCCCACCCAAATGGAAGACCTCAGCTCCTCTTCTGCAAACGAGACATGAAACTGGCTGACATCGACTCCAACACATGGGAAGCCGCGGCTGACAATCATCATCTTTGGAAAGTCACAGTCAGAGACGCCGTCACGATGGCATATATATATATATATATATATATATATATATATATATATATATTTCAATTATAGGTGCAATTATAGTTTATAAATTCATGAATCATTCATACAAAACAACAAATATAGAGGTTAATGATTTAAATGGCGAGAATAGATCTTCGCAAACAACATCAATAAGACACACCAACCCCGAACCTGTATATGAATGATATAATACCTGTTTATAAATTCCACTTGCATAAGGTCTTTTTTTAATTTTTACAAGCTTTCGTCTGTTCCTACAGACATCCTCAGGTATGGAAATAGATTGTTCTTTTTTTTACTTCTCGGTAATAAGAGGACAACGAAAATAGAGATGTAATCCGAAAAAATTCTATGAGAAATGTGTTGTTGTTTTTTTGTATGAATGATTCATGAATTTATAAATTATAATTGCACCTATAATTGAAATTAAAATAACTGATCCAACGTGCAACTTTCGGATAATAAGTGTGACATTTCTGTAATTATTGAACAATATAGTTCATGCCACATTGACGGAAAATCTACCAGTACAAAAAAATTCTCTTATTACTATATGTGTACAAAAACGCACAAACTTAAAATTTAAAATTCAAACTCAGCGTTGCAACCGCACGCTCCAAAACAATAACACATTTCTCATAGCATTTTTTCGGGTTACATCTCTATTTTCGTTGTCCTCTATATTTGTTTTTTTTTTTGTATGAATGATTCATGAATATATATATATATATATATATATATATATATATATACAAGCAGCATGGCCGGTGATTGATTCAAAAATCGTACGACATATACAGTAATCGCTATTACTTGACTTAAAATATTTTTGCCCTTCCTTGCCTTTAAAGGAGTACTCTTTGCCGTGCTGATGTTGCTACATGCCTTACTTCTTGCCTATCTCGCACAGTCAATTTTTTCTAAGCTCTATACTAAACATTAAATCTGTTACGAAAAAAGAACTAAACAAAATGAACACAAAACGATCAGCTTTAAAAAAGGACTCGTAATTGGAAAAACCGAACGAAAAAAGAACGTTAACAACAAATACTTTTTCACACCCAACCCAGTTCTGCGGAATCAGAATCAACGTTGAGTTTAAGCAAGCGAATGAGCCAATTGGAGTAAAGTGCGATGCAGATTTAAATTTTTCCCACTTGTGACGAATGTAGCTATCGAATTTTTTTTGCATGCTAGCATGCTAGTTAACATTCGTGTCAGTCAGCTGTTGGCTCTCACGCTGGCCAATAGAATCTTCCTGCCTATTCGTGGCGGCCAGCTATTGGCGCTCACACTGGCCAGTATAAAATGGCCGTAGAAGCATGAAAAATCGATTATTTCCACTATCGATAGGAGTTGGGAAATGCAATGTCGGTCTTGGCCTCACTGCTTATTTGGAGCATGTGCATGTAAATTTTGGTGCAAATCCGTTGAAAATCGAATCCTGCCTTATATATATATATATATATATATATATATATATATATATATATATATATATATATATGTGTGTATGTGTGCGTGAATATTCTCAGATGGAGTGTAACTGTAGAAGAGAGAAAATGATTAAAGAGAAAAAAAGAGGAAATTCTATACACATCCGACGCGTTTTGTCCTCTGAGGGACTAAATCAAGGCAATGTACGCATTTATACAGACACAGGCCAGGATGGCATTGCTTTGTCAAGGCTTGTAAATATGAGAACCCGGATGAATGTTCACCACGTGGGTGGAAGTCATTCAAAGAATGTGAATTGCCAAAAATGTCCTAATTCGAGGTCTGGTGAAAAGTAAAGTTAGTGGAGTTAATATTAAAATGGTTTTATTTTATTTTTTTTTAATTTTTTTTTCTCAGAAGGAAAATCTTCGAGTTTACCGATTCTTTCCGAATCTCAACTTTGCTAAAAGCTTTACTACAGGATGTGTGTGTGTGTGTGTGTGTGTGTGTGTGTGTGTGTGTGTGTGTAAGGAATACACTGCCACAATTTTCGACGGATTTGCACCAAAATTTACATGCACATGCTCCAAATAAGCAGTGAGGCCAAGACCGACATTGCATTTCCAAACTCCTATAGATAGTGGAAATAATCGATTTTCATGCTTCTACGGCAGTTTTTATGTAGTTTGCGACCATTTTATACTGGCCAGTGTGAGAGCCAATAGCTGGCTGCCACGAATAGGCAGGAAGATTCTATTGGCCAGCGTGAGAGTCAATAGCTTACTAACACGAGTATTAACTAGATGTACACCATAAAACGTTCATAAAAAGGTTTTCTATCACTTCCGCCTTTGAAGATGTACACCATAAAACGTTCATAAAACGGTTTTCTATCACTTCAGCCTTTTGAAGATGTTCACCATAAAACGTTCATCCCATACCCTAACAATCTATACAATCAGTCTGTCAGTTATATGCCTTGCGTGATACACACTTAGGCGATCATGTATCTTTCCATACATGCGTGATGAGGACGATTTTTCCCCCACGATAGGTTTCTGCGGTAGACCATTTGCCATCCAAATTTACGGAACCCGGTCTGTCCTGCTATTTACCCATAGCTGTGTTGGGAGAAGAGGATACATACCTTTCCCAAGGGTCAGTCATTTATTTGCTATGCGTGATACACGCTTAAGCGATCATGTATCTTTCGATACGTAACTGACAAGGCAGATTTTTTTTCCCCGCACTAGAGTGACATTTCTTTCTGCGGTAGACCAGTTATCATCCAAGGCTGTAGTACCTCAGGAAGAGACAGCTGATGTTTCATAATGAAAAAAGAGGGCGTGGAAAATCTGTTACTCACAGAAGGTATTGACGCCAATGAAAGCAAATGAAATTAAAGCTGAAAATATTTTACTACCTTGAGAAAACTGATAGCGGGACAGTTTTTAGAAATAAGAAAAAGACAGAATTTATTTTGTGCTGCACGGTACAGGAAATTGTGGTGAGCCATCAATGCCTACGACTCGAGGATACGCGATATATAAACAGAGAAAGAATTTTGAGTTCAATCTCTCTGTCAAGCGGAGTGTGTTTGGACCCAATGAAAACCAAAAGCAAGACAGATTTCAACAACTATGGATAATCGTGCTGAGGAGGGATTATCCAGAATTCGATTGCAGACAAACGGCATTTGGCTGCCACATCTTCTCCGGTGACCTTATTTTATTTTTTTTTTAAATCTATTCTCCATCATCTCTCTTTTTCTCAAGACACAATTAATGGTGAAAAAGTTCAAACTATTTATCTAACTTTAATTGAAACAAATGCCATTCTAGTTTGACCTTTAGTTTTTCATGTTTTCTACGGTTGCACAAATGGAGAAATTGCATGGCAAGCATAGACTCTTTCTCTCTCTCTCTCTCTTTATCTATCTACCTATTTATCTATCTTTTTCTTGTCAGCTCACATATAAATATCTATCTATTCTATTTGCTTCATATCTATCTATCTGCATTCGTTGTCTGTCTGTCTATCTATCGTATAATCATTATCTGCCTCTCTCTCTCTCTCTCTCTCTCTCTCTATATATATATATATATATATATATATATATATGGAGAGAGTGAGAGAGAGCGAGAGAAACTGATATCTATCTATATATCTATCTTATAATAATCATTATCTCTCTCTATATGTCTTAACCGAGGATTGAACTCACACTCTTTGGGTCCTGTCACTGGATCTAACCAACGCCTTTATCCACTGTGCCATGTGTCCTCGGTTAAGGCAGTGGAGAACTTTCAGAGGGAAAATTAACAGGAGAGAACTGATAACTGACATCCATTAAACATGGCACGTGGAACTAGAACAGTCTACCCCAGTGAGCGAAACAAAGGGTTCAGTTCGACATTCCAACCACCTGAAGAAGGCTGGAGCGTACAACGGTTGAAACGTTGTAATAAATATTCAACAAAGATGAGGACAATAGTCCGAATAATGTAAATAAGGTCAAAATGGCAGCCGCTGTCCCAAAAAAAAGTTCATGTCCGTCGTTACCTGGGGCAAAATTTGACTCATTAATTTTAACGCTTTCAAAACTTAGTTTCTGTCCATTTATCATCTGGGAGACCTCTTCCCTGCCTTCTCTCATCATGACTGATGCTAACCTCCTGGAAATTGATCGTTGTATCTTCTCAGTCTAACGTTTTTTTTCTGATAAGAAGAAGAAAGACTATATTGTAGACATTGCTAGGTTAGCTGCTAAGAAATTCGGTTGATTATGTCGGGCCAGACAATTATAAGCTTCAGAATCTATCTTACATATCTATTAGTTTAACATTCATCTATGCTTGGAATATTGGCACCATATTTGGTCCAGTGGCCCTGCTATTTACCTTGAGCTCCTTTATAAGATCCAAAGAATAATCAGCAATATTATTGGTCCTAATCTGGCGGCTCAACTCCAGTCACTTTCCAATGGCCGAACGTTGCCTCTCTGCTTTTCCTTATTTATTTATTTTTTTGAAATATACAACATGTGTTAGCACGTGCGATACCCTGTCTTCATCAGCCGCCGACCAGGAGTGATATCACGGTTTCGGTGGCTATGGCGGGACGGCCACCCCTGGCCCCACCAGCAGCGTTTGCCACCAGGCAGGGTATGAAGATAAGCTAACTAATCGTTCCTTTAAGTAAAATCTATCCGTAATGAAAGTTTCTCGAACGCGTTTGCTGTTATTGACGTGCTCGTAAAAATCGTTATAGACGACCAAGCAAATATCTCACTTGCGCATGTTAGGCCGTGATGTTGCGCGGATTTTATTTGCTTGTTTTGATCTCGACCAAATCCAACTTGACGCGTGTTGAACAGTTTTTTGAAGGCGATGCGAAACGCTTTTCAACCAACGGCCAGTGATGCCTATTTTTGAAAGGAAGGAAATGACCGAATTTCCCAGAAACCCACGACACCCAATCTCAATAGGCATCACGTGACACGTCCAACCATTTTCCATACACTCGGCACGCAGTGACTCGTACCGGTTTTTCTTCAGTTCGTGCGCCTCCACCCTGTTCTCTTTCCAAGGGACTGTTAGTTCTATTAGGAAGACAGTCTTTTTTGAGTCGAACTGCAACACAATGTAGGGACACTTGTCTGTCTGTGCGATGTGTATTGGAAATTTTAAGGATATCATTAGATCCACTAAAACCTTCCAATCACTGGCACCACTCAGCAGCTTTATATTGGGGGCTGTTTGTTTTTTTCTTTGCAGGGCATTCCCCTTCCTTATGGAATTCAATCTTAGTTTCCTTGGATGCCACAAGCTGTTGATTTGCTGTCTCACATTGTGTTCTTATTAGATCCCTTATCACCTCTAATACCTTGTTGTGTCGCCACGTGTACATATGCAGCGAATGTGGACAAGCAGAAAGCACATTACGCAAGGTACCTCGGTCTTTTTGACACGAAAAACAGAGATCTGTATCTGTGTATCCCCACAGTTTCAGGTTTGTTTCATTTGAGAGAAGATCGTATGTAGATCGAAGAAGGAAAGACATCGCCAATGGTTCCATCGCAATTAATGAATTTCACGAAAGTTTAATGGGTTCGATATCATTCCATGTTGTCCACTTACACTATAAATATAAATAATTTAATATAAATAATATTATATGATATATAATAAATAATATTTAATAATAAATAAAAATATAAATAATTTCAAGGTAACTCTATGGATGAGGCTCTTCGCTATGATCGTTGTTAACTTTAATGTTAAGACAAAGGAAAAATATTCCTATTCTCCATTTTGGCCTTCTGCCCCAGTTCTGTAAAAAATTCGGAATAAATATCGCTATGCTATGTAGAGTTTATGAAATGAAGCACTGCACTAGATTGGCGTCGAAATCTCATCAATTTACAGTTACGCTGGCTAGATATAGCTGTAAGATTTATGCTGACGGTTTCTTTTCTCACACTTCTCGCTTGTGGAACTCACTTCCGGTTCTATGCTTTCCAGTGATTTTTAATCTGCAGGAATTTGAATCAATATCTACTGTCCTCCTGACTTCCGTTCACCATTAATGTTTCTGTTCTTAATTCTTTTCACACCCTTTAACCACTTACGGTTAGCGGCATTAATGCCTTGCTTGGAGGTGATACCCGTTATATATATATATATATATATATATATATATATATATATATATATATATATAATATAAATCTATTTAAACTCGGGGAAAAAAAAATCATCAGTGAAAACAAGGCTCGTCCAGTATCTTAAATCTCTGGTAAATGAAAAAAAATGAAAAAACGAAAAAGAATTTTATTTTGATCTAAAACTAAAATAAATAAATACTAATATTCAAAATACTATAAATTTTAGGAATACGTTTTTGTGACCTGGCAACATCGCCCCCCACGGTCGACGACAATCCAACAAATATGTTAGTCTATTTAAACGGAACGCTGATCTTATAAAAGATTTCAAATAATTATCTGTTTAGATTGGTTATTTTATATACACTTTTATGTCCATCACACTTTTTATATATTATAATTGTATATATATCTATGTTAATATATGTTTTATGAATATGTCCTGAAGATGGTCTATTAAGCATTTCCTGAAAAGGTCCGACGTTGACATTTCCGAAACGCTTAAAACAGCATAATCGCATGATTTAGGATTTTTTCATGCTTAATTGTTTTTTTTCATTATATTTTTGTCTTCATACTGTCGGATCTATATCCATATATTTGCTTACATATATATATATATATATATATATATATATATATATATATATATATATTTTTAATTGATTATAGAGTTTTTTCTAGTATTCTAGATACTTTCAAAAAGTTAATGAACTTTTCCTTGTCTTTCATATTCAAAGAAACATTCATAAAAGAAGGTTTGCCTGCCAAATATATATATATATATATATATATATATATATATATATATATATATATTGTGTGTGTGTGTGTGTGTGTGTGTGTGTGTGTGTGTGTGTGTGTTTATTTTTGTTTCGGAAAATGTGAGTGAAAATGTGTGTGTATGTTTGTGTCCTGTGTTGAAGGAAGTTAAAAAGGAAGAACAATTCAATAGATTTAAATAATATCACTAAAATCTCAATTCGGCACAAACACCTGCTCACACGGAAATGCATTCATTTTTGTGCATAAAGTAGGCTCCAGATTTGAATTTCTACATTAGGGATTTTTGGGATAAAAAATTTTGGGAATCAGAACGTTCTTTCAAAACGCCTACGAGATCTTTGAGGATTTGAAATTTCAGATAACTCAATTTGTTGTTTGCTACAATATTTCAGCGATGATTCCAGCAAATGATAAACAATATTTCCTTTCTTAAAAATAGATGTTTAAAAATTGGCAATAATATTTTTTACCAATAAACTTTTTGCTTCCGTGATACATTTTTTCAGTTAGTTTCAGTTTCAGTTTTCCGTAAACTTTCGAACAGGATTAGTTGTGGTTGTGTACAAATGATTATTCTCAACTTTCGTATATATGTGTAACCTTTCACATACTTTATCAAGAAAATTCTTGTAATAAACTCGCGATTTTAAATTAAAGCAATAACCACGGAAAAATATACAAACTGTGTTATGTCAAGAGAAATTTTAGTAATAGTTATGACACAGCTCTCGTTTAATGACTGCTGACATGCTGGCTGCTGGAAAATTACACACATTCATAAAACAATTCAAGTATTTGATTCACTGGTTAAATAGGGACATTTTGTTTCATATTAACGCAAATGATTCTGATCTGTTGGAAAAAAATGTGGGATTATGCTTTGCGAGGGTGTTCGTAACTCCATTCTTTCAGTTTGGAAGAAAACAAATACTCAACAATAAAATTTATTTAAATTTCTGGAGCTTTGTTTGAATATCATTTCTTTCTTGGCTTCCTGCGCGCCTTTTAATCCGACAGTCTCTGTACTTGGTGCCATAGTTTTACACAGCAATTTTTTTTAAGTTATAATTGCAAGATTTTTATCCAAATTTTGTTTACGGTATCAGATTGTTTTCGGATTCCAATACTAACTGATACCTGCTAAATAGCTTCTGTCTAAAAAACACAGCGTGGGTAGACAGAATTTTAGAATTAAGGTTCATAGGTAAAAGGCTGGTCATTAACCAAAGGTATCTTAATTCCAATTGCGAAGAAAATTTGCCGTCTGTTTAATGAAAATAAACATTGAGTGCTCTTTATGAGTCAGTTTTAATATATTTAAAATTATATGTTGTGTTAACAGGACGATTGCATCTAGCATGAAACAGACTGTCGCCTTGGATTATAAAGCAAAATACACCTATATATATATATATATATATATATATATATATATATATATGTGTGTGTATATGTATGTGTGTGTGTGTGTGTTTGTGTGAAAAAACATTTAAAATTTATATCCGATATTCTCGTCAACTTTATTGTTATCGTCAATGTGCATTGATTTCGACAATAGAGCAAATGGAAATAGTGCAAATAATTAACATAGACCATATAGAATTCATCCAAGAAATTAAGATGGATAGAAGCAATTCTTAGTTTTCTTTTATAAGATCACACTCCGTTTAAATATGGTGGCGTCGTCACGTGGGCGAGGTAAAACGTTTTCCTAAAATTTGAGTATTTCAAGGCCGAAAAAAGAATTTTATTTTGACCTAAAACTTATCGAATTCAAAATACCCTTTGGTCTAAGCAGATCAGGTCAAGGTTGACATCAAACATTAAAACAGCAAGTCGCCCTTTGCGGCATCAAGTATTTTTTTTTCATACTGCCATCGTGTCATGTGTTTGCGACCTTCAAAAAATTGTAGAACAATTCAATAGCTTATAAAAACACAAGACTGATTAAATTATTTGGTTACTTTATCAATAGAAAAGGATCTTTTAAAGTAAATATGTGTAGAAAGTGTCATGAAAAGATTTGCAGATATAAAGATTAGGAAATAAGATTTAGGTAGGATAATGAATGTTTTATCTAGGTTTAAAAATTGTTTTTTTAACCAATAAAGTTCAGATTGCCTAGTGCGCCAATAACGTTATAGCCATCTCTGGTTCTAATGAACGAACTCGTGGTTAAAAAGAATACATTATTCTCAAAGTATATTTGCCCTAACCTTTATTTTTTATCAAATCGTAAACTCGATTTTAAATTTCAAAAGACCGAAAATATACAAGGTCAAGAGGAATTCTAGATAGGGTAGAACTCTCTACTCCGGCGTAATTAATCTGTGGCTGCTGAAAATTAAATTGCAATTCAAATACTTGATTCACTTGTTAAATAATAGGGAATTTTGTGTCATAGAGCCGAAGAGGATTAATGGCAGGACCAGTCAAAGGGCGGATGTGCCTTCTTATATAGCAGGCAAGGATCTAAAGATAAACACAGCCAGTGAGCTGATGACATAGCTGAGGGGAGTGTATCTTTTGCTGAAGGCAATAGGCATGTCTGGAGGTTCCAACGACGGATTCCACGGCAATGTGACCATGACTATGATCAAGGTGAGCCTTCAATTTGGATGATATCGGTTGTGGTTCAACCTTAAGATTGATGGGCTTGGCCCACATCTACACACACACACACACACTCATTTAAAATTACCTTTTGCCCTTTCAAGCCAGATATGTGGTCGGATTCCAAATACGACGTTAAACTGCATCCAACAGCAAGGCCTCCGATCAGGAGGTTTTCTGTTTAATGAAAATAAACATTGACCTCTTTTATTGCTGGTTTAAAAGTTCCCAAATTCTATGTTGTGTTAACAGGACCCCTGGATTATAGCACCTGTTAGGGGTCCCAGTGTGTGGGCAAATAGTGTGTGTGTGACTCTTGGTTATTTACACTTTTTATCCCTATTCTCGTCCTTTTATTGTTATCGTCCTGGGTTATTGACGATAAAAATGTAAATATCTGCGTCCTTAAGTCAGAAGCAATATTTTCTTTAATAAGTAAAACTATATCCGCGTCCTGGGTTATGACGAAATAATTGAGTACCTATTGAGGATCGAATTACACTGCATCCGCGTCCTTGGTATGAAGATAAACTAGGTCCAACAAGGGCCTACTGACATTGTGTTTTTGGAAAAGTAATGTTTTGCCAGCTATCAGGTTTTTTGAAAAAGTGATGTCGTGTCATGTATTTGTTTTTCAAAAAAGCTAATGTTGACCAAGACTATACGTTTTTGAAGGAGTAATGTTGCCATCTTTTTAAGAAAATAAGTTTAATAAAAGTTTGCTATATAAAGATTAGGATATATATATATATATATATATATATTTATTGAAAGGCGCCGAAGTTCAGAATACCCTTAAATTACCTTATAGTCATTGATATGCCATAAAACTCAAAAGAACCAATCAAAGCAAATTAATTTCAAATCGTCAGGTCAGGTGTTGTTAAGTCTCTCGTTGAACTTTCAATGAAGGTAAATACAATCAAGAAATTGAATGTCGCTGGATATTGACGTAGTCCTGTCAAAAATGTGCCGGTAGTAAGCAGACACGAAAGATAAACACAGCCAGTACTGATGACATAGCTGACGTTTCTTTTGTCGTCAGTCTGTGTCATATTCCGGAGCGATATGTTCGTCAGAGAACACAGGCATAAGCTTCGCATCAACCACTCTCTGTCACGAAGAGGGCAGTAAAAACATTACAACACGTAGAAGTGCCCCAGCGTGATATGAATATAGTGTACACGTAAAACGAAAGACGTCTGGCTGAGCTAGGGTTTCACAAATGCGATCATTTAAAAATCTCCCAGGTCCTGATTACCCGGGGTTTGAGACCTGGTTAGGGTCCCAAAATCATAGTGTACGTGTGTCAGACCTTACCCACGTTTGTGTGTGACGATATTTACATTCATGTCCTGGATGACGATAAACGTTCATGCAGGTGTGTTTTTTTTTTTTCTTTTTTTTTTTTTTGAAGGAGTGTGTGTGATTTTGTTTGAAAAAGACTATAAACTTTATATATATATATATTTATATATATATATTAAGAAATGGACAAGGTCCGACAATTTCTTTTTTAAAACATTTTTTATGTTTAGTTTTTATTTAGATACAAGTGTTTAAGCAAATGCTTTTTAGTTAAACATTTAAATATCGTTATGGGATTAGAATTTAATATGTAAAACATGGACTTAAACAATGCAATAAAAATACAAGCTCACCTCGTTATGGATTCCGGAAGTAATAAATCTAAACCGGATGTAGTAGAAAGACACCACTATATAGTAGACGAGCGTGAAAAGCCCTGATTTCATTGGCTGACGTTGACTGACATATCTCAATAAGAACGGTTGATGTCCGTCCTTGCTAGTTCTTTTGATTACTGTTTTTTGCAATGTCGGGTGCGTAGCACGACGTTATCAAGGAGATGGCCTGAGTCGTCTCCAATCAGGTTGGGGTTGCTTTTGGAGCTGATATAATGAAAAACCCGAAATCAGCGATGAGAACAGTGCATCACTGAAGACCACCCTTGATGCATCTGAAATGTATTATTTAACTTGTAATTTTTTTATTAAATCCAGTAATTTCCTGGATAGAAATAAATCCTCTATTATAATTAAAGAAAAAAAAAGCAAAGGAAAGGAAACTTTCCATTGAGCACGTGTCATTTAGTTAATTACATCAGCGCCTTAGTTAATTGCCGATTAAACAACGAACCTTTAATAATACGCTATCGCTTCTGTTTACGAAACGAAGTTTCGAATGAATGACCTGCTAAATAACGAAATTAAACAATGAATGTGATTGTGCCGCGAGGGAAAGGCCGCTGGCACACACATCTGTTAAATGTCGCTCCCTCGGGACAGTCAAATCAGGTGTGAATCTTGTGTTCGTTTGTCAGACTACTACCGATCTAAATATTCCTTGGCATCGGACCGTCTTGGGAGAAGACGATACGGTCCAGAGCGCCAAACGCTGAAGCATGAATTATCTTAATCTTTGCCTGCCGAAAACGTCAGGATACAGCGGACAGTGTTTGTGGTAGTCCAAAGGAAAAGACAAGCACGTGTTTAGCACCGGTGCAGATGCAGTCTTTACTGTTAGACGAAGAAAACCAAATCCGCCCTCACCAGCTCCAACCACGATTTATTCAGTCATCGGTCCGGTTCGAGTCCCCATTCAAAACATGTCCCCAGCTAAAACGAACCGTTCCTTCAACGTTGTGTTATAAAATACAAACACCAGATCTAGAATGGTCAGCGATTGGCTAGAGTGCCTCGTGGGCGGAGTTTTCTAACTGTGAACTATTGGCTTTGTCTAGATTTGGGATATAAGTACAAAACAGTGCAAATTCAATTGAGGGCCGCAAGAATTCTGAAGCGTCGATACGCTTCCCACGGTCAGGTTAGCAACCGGCAAAGACCTCTCGCGGAGAGACGCTGAGCCAAAGTGCGACATGCATTCCTGTGACATCATTCCACTCACTGCCTCTCAGAATCCAAGCTGCCACTACTCTTTCTTGATAAAGCGAATAAGAAAAAAGAAATAGTCGTTTTCGTTGTTACCGTTTTATGTAGTAGCGAGACGACACAGAACGTAACATTTGCCGTAAAATTGTACAATAGTTGGGTAATATGTGACGTTGTGACAACGTTAGATTGCTACTTAAATGAACTATTGAACTGAACGATGGACTTTTACGCTCGCAACATTGTCACAAAGTTATGGTAACTTTGCGAAATCATGCAGCTAAAAAATTCCGCATTGGTCAATAATAACAAAAGAACGCCTTTCTACATTTAACAATACGTATAGAATAAACAATATTTCTTGTTTAATTATTGTTTATTTTTTTTTATATAATTGTGAGCCATTAATTGTTAATCACTAATTCAGATCAGTGGTCAGCAAACGGTAGCCAACGGACCACTCGTGGTCTATGCAAAATTTTTGATGGTCCGTAGAAAAAATGGGACATTATTCAAATTTTTTGAAACATCAAATTTTCAATTTTTTATATTTAAATAATTACACTATAATTTTAATGGGCGCATTCTTATTAATAAAATAAAGATTTCCCGATTATCATTATTATTATATAAATATATTTACCGTTTTTTTTTCTAAATTCATTTTAGAGATCCGCCAAATTTAAACTATACAATCAGCTGTCCGTGAAGTTCAAAAGGTGACCGCTGAGTTAGGTTTGGTTTGGTATGTTTTGTTTTGTTTTACGGGATATCTACCTTAATGGGCTATTTAATGCCGAGAATATTTTTATTGTTGGTAATTTCTTTCTCAAAAATCTATTTATGGTAATATTTTTTCCTTCAAAAAATCTATTTATGGTAATATTTTTTCTTCAAAAAATCTATTTCTGGTAATATTTTTTCCTTCAAAAAATCTATTACTGGTAATATTTTTTCTTCAAATATGTATCGTGGGTAATATTTTTTTCAAAAATTTATTGCTGGCAATAATTTTTCTTCAAAAATTTATTGCTGGTAATAATTTTTTCGAATTATTTTTTCGAATTTTTTTTTCAAAAACGTATTGCTAGTAACATCTGGTATGTACCTATTTTTACACTTTCGTAGTGATTTAACTCCAGTTTGGGGGTTGACTATTTACCCATAGTTGGGACCGTAACTGGTGCTTACCACCCCGGGTCAGGATGGACCTTGGAACATCAGCAATTAAGAGATCGTTCCATGCTCCTCAAAACATCCTGATCAGAGGCCTTGCTGTCGGATGTCGTTTATGTTTTTACCCAGGTCGGCGCTGATTTAAATTACGAACGCCGGTTCTTGTACGATCACCGAAGCTAAGAGACTGGCCAGTGCCTTGATGGGTGACCACTTCGGAATATCAGGTGCTGTAAGCTTGTATGTTCGAGTGGTGATTGGATGAGGGCTCGAAATTGTATCTTGTATGGAGTAAATATTAGTAAAAAAAAAAAAAAATGTTAAATAAGGGAATGAAAGATAGAATTTGAACTCGTCACGTCGATTTCACAAACCATACCAATTACTACACATTAATTAATCTGGGCATTAGCTAGATGGGTGGCTGCTTGGGAATACCAGGTACTGTAAGGAAATTGTCCAACCTCCATACATTCCTCTTGTTCATTGCATCTGGAAGCTTGTTTAGTCTGCATCTCGTGTCTTCAATCAATCGGTTGTTTTTATTTTGTTTTTTTTTTAAGCGTTTCACCCCAAGCAAGGCGGGAAGCCACTAGGACGCAAGGGGTTACAGAAGATTTGGAACAAGATCAGATAGGAGTGATAGAGGAAAGGATGAGGAGAAGGATAGTGGATAGATCAAGGCAACTGGAGATGTCGATTGACATTGCATTTGAATAGTTGGAGATTATAGCTCTCAGAGAAAGTGGAATAGGGAAGGGAGTTCCACAGGCGAGAGGTGCGAGACATGAAGCTGCTGGAGGAGAAGAGGCGGTTACATTTAGGAGTTTCGACAGTGAAAGTGTGAGAGCGGGATGCCAGCCTCGTAGGGCGCTTGAACTCATGAAGTCTGGGAACCAGCGAATGCAACTCCTCGGAGCAATTGCCATGAAAGTATTTTTAAAAAAGACCGAGAGAGGCGACGGCGCGTCTGTGAGAGAGTGACTGTCGACGAGACGCCAGCTTGAAGCAATCGCATGTCTAGCCACACTAATGAGCTGTGATACAGCGAAACAGTTTCTCTGTGGATGTCTATCTATGATCGCGAAATAATTCGATTGGGCTCTCGGAGAGGAATAGGTGATTTTTATAAAAAATACTAAAAAAATTTGCTAAGGCAATGCCCTTCTACTCTACTGGTTTGGTTTGTTTTACGGCATATCAACATCAATAGGTCATTTAATGCCGACAACTTTTTTTTTTCTGGCAATATTTTTGTCTTCTCAAAAATCTATTTCAGTTAATATTTTTATTCTTCAAAAATGTATAGCTGGTAATATTATTTTTTCTAAAAACGTATTTCTGGTAATATTTTTCTTCAAAAACACACTGCTGGTAATATTTTTTTTCCTTCAAAAATTTATTTGTTGTCATAATTTTTTTACAAAGTATGTCTGGTGCTAAAACCTATTTTGACACTTTTATAATTCCTTTTACCTCAGTTTCCACAGCACATATCAACACTCAGAGGACATGAGTGTTGACTTCAATGTTCACTTTGATATCTATCTATCTATCTATCTATCTATCTATCTATTATTTAAGTGAACATTGAAATCAACACTCAGAGGCGACAGGCTGTTTCATGCTAGATGCAATCGTCAGGTGGCTTGATGATTGCGTCTAGCATGAAACAGCCTGTTGCCTCTGGAGTGTTGACTTCAATGTTCACTTTTATATTTATATGCATATATATATATATATATATATATATATATATATATATATATATATATACACACACACACACACATATATATATATATATATATATATATATATATATATATATATATATATATAATAACAGAAACCGCATCACTTGAGGACTACCAACAGGAGCAACAATTAAAATGAATAGCACATTTAACTTGAAAAGAAAATAATGATATAATCAAGCGGTTGACATTCTACACGACTTCAATGAAAAGGTTGGGAAGGAAGCAAGAAAACTAACAGTGGACTTGGAGAAATATTTTTCCATTGTGAACTGGAGCTACAGAATCACAAAAAAAGATATGTACTAGATAAGAGAAGCCATATCAGTTGAGGACTTTCAACAGCAGCAAGAACTAAAATGGATAACACGTGTAACTAGAAGAGAAAATAATGACATAATCAAGATGTTGACATTCCAGATAACTTGAAAGAAATGGTTAGAAGGAAGGAAAAGAAGTAAGAGTTAGTGGACTTAGAGAAGCATTTGACCATTGTGGACTGGCGCTACAGAATCATAATCAAGAAATGTACCAGATAAGAGAAGCCACATCAGTTGAGGACTTTCAACAGCAGCAAGAATTAAATGGATAACACATGTAACTTGAAGAGAAAATAATGAAATATTCAAGATATATGTTAGAACGGACACCCCCATAAATTTCCATTAGTGAGATATAAGTTCCACTCGGGAAGCGTCTTCTAACAAACCTCTGATTTGTAGAACCGACTCCCAAGATAATTAAAATCTTAACTCGTTCCATTCTAGGGTTAACCACTATCGTCCTCACAAACTGTTCCTCTTAACCTCTACCTTGAGTGGCTCTTAGAGCATTGTACAGGGTGAACATCATTGTAAAATGATAAAAAAAGAATACAAAAGTGATGAATGTAATTTGACACTTATCAGTCAATATCTGTTTATGCCCTTTTCAATATTGACGGAGGGGTTTGCTTCCTAACTTTTATTTGTAGTTGTGTGGAATATCAGCATCAAGATTATGCTCTTATTTTCATTACCAGTTACATTTTAGTTTCTTTTCTGATGTTGCTGTGCTATCCATTTTAGTTTTTGCAGGTGCTGGTAGTCTTTAAGTGATGTGGTTTGTGTTATTTGGTACTGTTCTTTTTTTGTGATTATGTAGCGCCGGCTTCAAGAATTTAAATGCAATCTCCATTGTTAACTTCTGTCTTGCTAATTGTTTTTTTTTCTTTTATTGTTCTCTCTCCTTAATAAGGTTTTTCTGTTTAATATTCTTTCCCGCTTGGTAATTCTTTGCGTCTTAGTGGCTTTATTACCTTGCTTGGAGTGAAATGATTTAAAAAAAAAACCTCAAGCTTCACTTTGCTGGCAATTGGCTTTTTATGACTATACGGACATTAGTAAACTTTACTAAATTTAGAAAAAAAAAACAAACAAAAAAAAAACTGAAAGATGTAGGAGGTCATAGTCCTCTTCAGCTTCCCGCCTTCTGTTGGTCGAAGCAAGTTTGGACTCTTTGCGATCTCTTTCTTCTTCTTCGTCTTCTTCTTCTTCTTCTTCGTCTTCTTCGTCTTCTTCCTCTTCTTCTATGCCTCCTGCTCCTCCTCATCCTTCTTCTTCTTCTTCTTCTTCTTCTTCTTCTTCTTCTTCTTCTTCATGCCTCCTTTCTTCTTCGTCTTCTTCGTCTTCTTCTTCCTCTTTTCTATGCCTCCTGCTCCTCCTCATCCTTCTTCTTCTTCTATGCCTCCTCTTCTTCTTCATCTTCTTCTTCTTCTTCCTCTTCTTCTATGCCTCCTGCTCCTCCTCATACTTCTTCTTCTTCTATGTGCCATGTCCGTTCATATCGAGGCCGATCATGACACTTCTCAAACTCTTGCCTGTTGTTGTCTTGTTGTTCTCAGTAGCTTTTAGCCCATGACTCTCCTTCTTGGTCTCTATACGGCTCTTCATTTCTTCGTTTATATACCATATAGCTTCAGTATTTCGGCAATCATGGCTCTCCACCACTTCCAGTTTTTGTTTGATCTAAGTAGCATTCAGCACTTTATTATTCATTTGAATGTGCTACCAACAATTTCTCCTTTTATCTGTCATATCCGTTCAGGACGTGAAGGATAATGTTTCTCCTCGACTTCCTGTCTCATGTTGCTCTACTTATTTTTTGAACCCTGACCACCGCTTTGCTGGTGGTAGAGAAAAATGACGTAATGCCCAGCCACCGGTTGAACGGTGGGTAAACACTTGCGTCGTGTTTTGCTATTGGTTGTCTTATTTTGAAGAGCTAATCAGAAAAACCGTAATGTCCTCGAACGTTATACTAACATGTCCGCGACTTTTCATTGTGTTCTGTGCGTGATATTTGGATAAAAAAGACTTCTTTTATCACGAAGCGTGCAGTGTCTCTGTTGGAATTTTTGGGGGTCCTAGTGATCCAGCCAAAATGAGCTGACTCTTTTTATAGTTCACCAATAGAAGGGTTAACCAATCAGAAGGCTCAAAATATTCAATGCGACGTGTATAAAAGCGGCCATGTTTTTTTTTTCCCGAATATTCACGGCCAGCCTTTGATATCAAGACCGAAGAATTACAGAACAGCTGCTGCTGCTTCTGCTGGTATTGGCGATATAGTCAGATTCAGTAAAGTGTCTGACTCGAGAGTATTAATCTTTAACGTTTCATTGAACAGATTAAGTACTGCGCTGTGTTTTATATTCATAGACTATGGTGAAAATGGTTAACAGTCTCAACTTGGACTGTCAGGGAAGTAATCATGAAGTTATATTTTTTGTGAAACATTACATAGCAATTATTAGCGAATTTTGAGCTCAGGAGTTCAGGCAGAAGCGTTAAAATTGTTCAGGAGTGTAGATTGGTTTGTTTGATTTGGCTTGTTTTACGGCATATCAACACCTCAATGGGTCATTTAATACCGACAAATTTTCTATTGCTGGTAATGTTTTTCTTCAAAGATTTATTTCTGGGAATATTTTCCATTGAAAAAATCTATAGCCGGTCACATTTTTCCAAAGAATGTATAGGTGTTTGTATTGATCGTATTTTCTTAAAGTATTGCTGATAATAATTTTTCCTTCAAAAATTATTGCTGGTAATAATTTTTTTTCATTAGCAAATATTTCTGGTATTAAAACCTACTTTTACACAAGTTTGGGTGTTAACTATTTTCCCATAGGTGGGACCCTAACAGGTGCTACTACCCCGGGTCAGGGTGGACCTGGGAACACCAGCAATTAAGAGGTGGTTCCACGCTCCTGAAAACCTCCTGATCAGAAGTCTTGCTGTTGAATGAAGTTTATCGTCTTACCGAGGACGCGGATGTAGTTTATCGTCATACCCAGGACTGAGGAGTGCAGAGCTCAAAGGGTTATAATCATTCTTTCTATATGGACTTCCATCCATTGATGTAAGCATTTATATATATATATATATATATATATATATATATATATATATATATATATTAAAGAAAAACACACGACATTAAGGTACCATTATAATAATTTATTTCACAAGGACGCCGGATCATCAGATAGCACTTCCAAAAATGAAACGAAAGATGAAATGAAAATTGATGGGTAGTGTAAGTTTTTGTAATTTAACAGAGTATAATAGGAGTAGTTAGAGAGACATGGTACAGTTTAGGAGGATTTAATTTAATATCTCTCTCAATCATACTTAGTATTGGGAGAGGAGGGGTGTCCAGTCCTCGATCTATTTAAACGGTTAACTTAACGGAAGTGATATATATATATATATATATATATATATATATATATATATATATATATATATTTATAATGTCAATATGTGTTGTTCTGGCATGAGACCCATTTCTCAAAATTAAACAAAAAAAAAACAAAACAAAAAACAAACATAAAAAATAACGTCAATATCGGCGAAAATTGCAAAAAGAAATCTGTTCCTATGGCTTTTATATTTGCAAGACTGATATTATAAAAATTATCAGCTTGTTGCGGTATCAAACGTTTCCACTGAAGATCAGGATCATTTCGTCTATATTTTCGTCTACAATATCCTAAGCGAGACCTTTAAAAATATCTGCAAATCCCGTTGGTCACTTCGATATGAAGCCTTTCTCTTTCTTCAATGCTATGCGGTTCTTAACTAATCATCGTCCGAACACTGTATTTTTGTCGACTCAATCAAAGAGGATCCGTTGAAAGGCATTTTGGTAAGAGATTTAATTAACTCTCTTTTTGGCTGAAACTGTTTCGTCACGTCAAGCTTTCTGGGCCGTCTTCTATTTCGGATCAGGAGCTTTTAGACATATAGAGTGGATTCTGAAGAGAGAAAAAAAAATGGTTACCTATTCTATATCATTATATCTAAGAATCCGCCTGCGCGTCTGTAATTTTCCCTGAGTCGTAACCAGGCACCGGATGTGGTGATTTTCTCCCCTGGACTCTGGGCATGCGCAATGCCGATTCATTTCTGTACATTCACCAATGGACGGACAAAAGAAAAGCGATTAGATACAGCGAGAGGGTGGAGGAATAGTGAGAGTTCTTAGTTCAATTTTGATATTCGCCACTGTAATTATGTTTGCAAAGATGCCACTTTTGCAAATTCAAAGGGGCAGAGTATATGGCTCAGTAGGACTTTATAGATGAATCTTAAAATCTTTAAATAAACGAAACCAATCTAAAGAATACATATTCTATTCATACGAATCTATCCTAAAAATGTTGTCGGCATTAAATAACCCATTATGGTGTATATGTCGTAAAACAAAATAAACTAAACCAATCTAAACCAAAGAATACATATTCTATTCATACGAACCTATCCTAAAAATGCTGTCGGTATTAAATAACCCGTTTTATCTATCTATCTATCTATCTATCTATCTCAGCCTGTTCAATCTATCTATCTATCTATATATATATATATCTATCTATGTCAGTCTGTTCATATATCTATCTATCTATCTATCTATCTATCATTCTATCTATCTATCTATCTATCTCAGTCTGTCTATCTCAGTCTGTTCATCTATCTATGTCATTATCTATCTATCTATCTATCTATCTATATATATATATATATATATATATATATATATATATATATATATATATATCCATCTTAGTCTGTTCAATCTATCTATCTCAGTCTGTTCTTAACTATCTGTCTCTATCTATTTCTCTCCCTCTCGCTCCATATATATATATATATATATATATATATATATATATATATGTGTGTGTGTGTGTGTGTGTGTGTGTGTGTGTGTATTATGCCTGGCAATTATTTTAATATATTTTATTGTTGTGCGTGATATGTATATACACAGATATTTAAGTAAATGCTCTGTTTATAATAAACAGTGTTAACGTCCGAGAAATTTCATAGAGAATATGAGTCCTCTGACAGTAATCGAACCTGTATCCTACAAAGAAAACCTCGTATAGCCTGACGTGCTTTACCAGTTTAACCACGAAGCAGCCGCTGGTTATTGAGGTCGATTTTACTGATTTTAAACAACAAATTTCCCATGATTTCCCTCGAATGGCGATATCGTGTTTTAACGTAAACAAATGACGTCACACACTATGAAATGGACTATGATCGACAATTTATATATATATATATATATATATATATATATATATATATATATATAGATAGATAGATAGATAGTATAACAACAAAATGTATTAAATTTATTGTCGGAATTAGTTCATTTTGTAGTGTGTGGCGTCAGTGGTTTACGTTTAGATAAGCGTCGGGCAGATTGGGACGTTCGAGGGAAATCATAGCAAATTGTAGTTTAAAAACTGTAAATTCAGCCTTGCTAACCAAGACGCTCCTCTGTAGCTAAATTGGTATAGCACGTCAGGCTATATGACGGGTCTCTGTAAGATACTGGTTCGATTCCTGTCGGAGAATCCATATTTTCTGTTGAATTTCTCAGACATTCAGGCAGGTAGATGTTGCTAATTCTGTTTATACAGAGCATTTACTGAAATATGTGTGTATATATAAATATATATGAATATCGTATAACACTAAAAATATCTATCTATCTATCTATCTATCTATCTATCTATGTAAGCCTGTTCATATCTATCTATCTATCTATCAATCTATTTCGGTCTCGTCGTTGTCTGTGTACTTATCAATTATTCATATCAGTCTGTTCATAACTATCTATCTAAGCCTGTTCATATCTATCTATCTATCTATCTATCTATCTATCTATCTATCTATCTATCTATCTATCTATTTCGGTCTCGTCGTTGTCTGTGTATTTATCAGTTATTCATATCAGTCTGTTCATATCTATCTATCTATCTATCTATCTATCAATCTATTTCGGTCTCGTCGTTGTTTGTGTATTTATCAGTTATTCACATCAGTCTGTTCATATCTATCTATCTATCTATCTATCTATCTATCTATCTATTTCGGTCTCGTCGTTGTCTGTGTATTTATCAGTTATTCATATCAGTCTGTTCATATCTATCTATCTATCTATCTATCTGGCTTATACGGTCACCGAGGTTAAGCAAAGTCGAAGCTGGTCAGTACCTGGGTGCGTGACTGCTTGGGGATGCTGTAAGCTTGGATGTATGTGTGGTGTAAGGTATAAACACTTCAGAATTGTTTTATCGGCGAGTCGATATGCAATTCCAGTTAGTTTCGTTATCTTCAGATACCTACCTTTTCGAAGGTATGTATTAACGTCATGGCCCCTAGCTATGGGTAAAATAGTAAGACTTTAGTATCACTAAATCGTTATTATCTCCCCAAAATTCTTACAACGGAAAAAAATATTTCTGACTTTTAATAACCTCCAAAGATTGACAACGATTCTATCTATCTATCTATCTATCTATCTATCTATCTATCTATCTATCTATGTCTCTTCGTTGTCTGTGTATTTATCAGTTATTCATATCAGTCTGTTCATATCTATCTATCTATCTATCTATCTATCTATCTATCTATCTAAGCCTGTTCATATCTATCTATCTATCTATCTATCTATCTATCTATCTATCTATCTATCTATCTAAGTTTGTTCATATTTATCTATCTGTCTAAGCCTGTTCATTATCTATCTATCTATCTATCTATCTATCTATCTATCTATCTAATTACCTAGCTAGCTATTATTATGTTCCCAAACATCTTCAATAATACAGTTACATATATAATTATATACTTATATTCTCATAAGTACATATAGATCTATACATAGAATACATCAACATCATAATATGTGTATGTGTTTGAGAGAGAGAATGAGAGAGAGAAATCAAACGTGGGAATCAAATCAAGTTAATGAGATAAACAGACGTAAATTAGATATTATATTAAATCATTATGTCCATCGTCCTAATCATGGACGTGTGGGCATTAATGGATTTTAGATAGAAACGTTTAATTAATACCAAATTCATAATCCACCTCCAATTACTTCCATCGTACGAGCCGCTGTTGTTACTGATATCGACCTTGATTGTAGAAGCTCAAATCCCGAGTTCAAATTCGCCGCTGATCTGTGATATTCGGTTTCGTACAATTCCGTTACGGAAGAAAGGAATTCGTCCCCCCACGCCACTGCCAACGAATGCTCGGAATGTTATCAGAAAGAGCAATACAATTGAAGAATCGTGTGTATCTGTGCTTTAGCATTGGAATATTCGCCAAGGATATAAGAATGGTAAAGAAACTAGACAAGCAGAAAGCCGCCTGCATACGGATAGGAAATGAGTTCAGAGGGCATTCAAAAATAGAAAGGAGTGTAAGACAATGATGTGTCGTCTTATCAGATATTATTCAATCTATACGGTGAGGTCATTCTGAGAGAATCAGAAGTCCTACCAGGATTTATTATTGGCGGACACATTCTTAATAACATACGATATACAGATGACAAGAGGTTTAAAATAAACCTTTCCAGGGTGTAGACGTGTATATACGTTTTTTTTTTTTTTTACGGAAATTGAGCTTTTCAGACACAGACGAATACAAAACGTCCAAGGTATGACGTTTAAAAAATCAACTACAGATGTGTTTATACGTTAATCTTGATTCTTTCTATAGCTTTCTAAGCTCGAAATGAGTCCACTTGTCGACTCGTACATTTGGTAGAGGTGTTAGCTACCATTTGGTTACCCCAAGGTGCCTCAGTTTCTTAGTTACTATATAAAAAAAAACAAATTAAAAAAAAATATCGACAGAAAATGAAACTTTTTCCTGGGAAAGAGTTAATCAGGTTTCACGTGCTTTTGACTTGTTAAACAAATGTTACTATAATTTATGGCGATCCGAATTCAAGGAGAGTCGACGTGTCTTTTCGAAGTTCCAATAAATGACAGTATATCAAACCTAAATGAAAAAAAAAACCGTAGCTATTGCTTTATGAACTTTTTCACGTAAACAAAGATTGTTTTAGATAAACATACGTTAGATTCTTTAAGAATCGATTCACTAATATAGACACTTTAATATGAACTATACCTCAGCTTAGCTTCTGATCAGGTGGGGGGTGAGAAGTGTGGGACCACCTCTTAATTGTTGGTGTTGCCAGGCCCACACGTGACCCGGGGTGGTAGGTCCTGTTATGGGCCCATCTATGGGTAACTAGTAAACTAATGCCAGCAATACTTTTTTGAAAAAAAATTATAACCAACAATACAGTTATGAAGGAAAAATATTACGAGAAACAGATTTTTGACAAAACAAAATATTACCAGCAATAAAACATTTATTGGTATTAAACAAAATAAATTAAAACAATATATCCTAAAAATGTTGTCGGTATTAAATAACCCATTGAGGTTGATATGCCGTAAAATAAAATAAACCAAACGAATCTAAAACAAAGAATACATATTCTATTCATACAAATCTATCCTAAAAATGTTGTCGGCATTAAATAACCTATTGAGGTTGATATGCCGTAAAACAAAATAAACCAAACCAATCTAAACCAAAGAATACATATTCTATTCATACGAATCTATCCTAAAAATGTTGTCGGCATTAAATAACCCATTGAGGTTGATATGCCGTAAAACAAAATAAACCAAACTAATCTAAACCAAAGAATACATATTCTATTCATACAAATCTATCCTAAAAATGTTGTCGGCATTAAATAACCCATTGAGGTTGATATGCCATAAAACAAAATAAATCAAATAAACCAAAAATTCTTCGGCCTAGATATATATATATCTTAAAGACGTATATATATATATATATATATATATATATATATATATATATATATATATATATATATATATTTTCTTTAACAAAATGTCTTTTTCAGACAGTGACGAATAAACACGTCGAAAACATAACGTTCAATGAGCAGCATTTATTATTTTTATTCTGAACTCGAATTCTGATCTTGTCAACTCAGACGTCTGGCTAAATTAAATTTGAAATTTTCTGGGGTACGTAATGAAGGAGGATGGCTTAGAAAGTCTGATACTCACAGGACAGATTGAGTGACAGAGGTAAGCAACACGTAACATAATGGAGTAATAAGATGGCAGAACATGGTTTGGGAAAAATAACAAAAAGGACAAAACTTATTAAGATGTACAAGGGACAGGAAGATGTGGAGAGCAATGATCGCCAATGTTCTGAAGGGACATGGCACATAAAAGAAGTAGAATTTGAGTAGGCTTTCAACATTTAAAGTCACAAAGAACTTAGGCAACTTCTAGGTAACCTTGACATAGGTCGAGAGTATATTGGAATAATACAGAACCTACACTAGCAGCAAATCGTCGCAATACGGTGAGAAAATGAATTAAATATACAGAAAAATAAAAAAAAGGTTGTAATACAAGGATGTATCTTCTTACTGAGCTTATTCAACATACACAGTGAGATGATAGTGAGAGAATGCAAAGTCCTAATATGTTTCATTATTAGTGTCTACAATCATAATAACATATATGCAAATGACAGCGTTGATAGCAGACATAGAAAAGAAACTAGCAGAACAACAAAGGTTAGTGAAGGAAAACGAGAAGAAAGGATAAAATATACGGAACCGTCATATAGCCTGACGTGCTTTTACCGATTGAGCCACAGAAGAGCGTTTCGGTTAGCAAGGTCGATTTTACTGTTTTTAAACTACAATGCGCCATGATTCTGTCTCGTACATTCATATCTGCTCGATGCGTATCCAAATGTAAACAAATGACGTCACACATTGTGAAATGGACAAAGTCCGACAATTATTTTAAGACATTTCTTTTTTTATACATTTTTTTTTATAGATACAAATATTTAAGTAAATGGTCTGTTTATAATAAACAGTATTAACGACATTTACCGGCCTGTATCTTCGAGAAATTTTCATAGAAAATATGCGTCCTATGTGACGTGATTTGTTTACATTCAGACTACCATTTGTTTCGTAGCTTACAGAATAATTTGGAAGAAACAGCTTTTGTAACACAAGAAGATGTTAAAACTGACATTTGTGAGTTCTTCGAATCAAAGCCAAAAGAATTTTACAGTAATGGAATTAGTAAGCTTGTTAATAGATGGAAGGAAGTCATAGATAATCAGGGAAAATACATTGTTGATTGAATCTGTAATTAAATGTAACATTTGGTCACTTGTTTTCTTTATTTAAAATTCGTATAGAACTTATGGGATAACCTGATATATATATATATATATATATATATATATATATATATATATATCAGAAATATAGACAGACTCTGATATACAAATTCTATTTAGAAAAATCCAGGGCATCAGTTGGAGATCCCATGCAATGCTTAACTCAATTTACGGAGAACGGAGACCAATCTCTCTGAAGCTCAAACAAAAGCAATTGCAGTTTTCCAGTTACTGCCATCAAGTGGACGGGGAGGTCGTCTCATGCTTACACCTATGGCAGGCTTCCGGAGGTGTTTTCTCGCTAAAGTTGACTTTCCTCAGACACCATGGCTCGAGACTCAAAGTTGGAAATTGGGGATCTGGTGACGGCAATGCGAATCGCGTGGAAACGTGTTGTCAATGGAGTTACGACTAACAATAGGAAGGTCGAAGCATGATGATGATGGTGATGATGATGATGATGATGATGATGATGATGGTATATACATCGTAAACTCCACTGAACCATCCGTGTTGAAATAACTCAATAATACACCCATGAAATGAGTTGAGGAATTCAAATATCTTGGACCTCACATCATAGATTCCCAAAAAGACATCAACATCCGCAAAGCACTTGTTCGGAATGCATATAACAAACGAGACAAAATTTGATGCTCGAACCTTCGATCCTCTTTAAAAGTCCAAACTTTTTGAACCTTAATTGAAACAGTCTTACTGTGTGGATCAAAAACATGGACATTATCTGTTCTTGAAAGACGACTGGAGGGAACATGTACAGATCTTTTTAGAAAAAACAAGAACACCAGTTGGGGATCCCAAGCAATGTTTAACACAATTTACGGAGAACTGAGACGAAATATCTCTTAAGCTCACTGTTATACTAGAACATACCTATTCTATTGTTAATAGACTCTCCCACATATAATAAGTAGTAGCAGTCGCCAGGGAGCTCAGCGAGTTGGTGAGTCAGTCGATGTCGGACATTATAGTATCAACCACCACAACTAGATTGCTGCGTCATTAACTATTATTTCAAGTTCCTAACGTTTTGTACGTCGAACCTTTTTAGGACCGACTTAGGTAAATACAAGCCTCCACTGTGAAACTACTCTACAACACATTGGCGACGATGGATTCGTTCTCATACGGAGGAAGGAAAATTTTTTGTTCACTCTACAACAACTTTGGCGACCAGGATTCGAAACTCATACGGAGGAAGCAAAAAAAAAAAAAAAAATTCGTTTCGCCATATACAACACTTGGCGACGAACGTATTTTGGATGCATATGGAAAAAAAAAAACTTTTCGTGCACTCTATAACAACACTTGACGACTACGATTCGAAACTCATACGGCGAAAAAAAAAAAATTCACCGGCCGTAACAAACTTGGCGTACGAGGGATTCGGATCCATACAGTGAAAGAAAAAAAAATTCGCTCGCCACATTATTTGGTGACGAAATTCGTTCTTATACGGAGGAAAAAGAAAAAAAAAACTTGCTGGTTAAATTTTCGGCGACAACATCTCGGATTCACATTTTAAAAAAAAAGAAGTTGGTCAAGTTTTTAGAAAGACAAGTAGTCAACTTAGTGACGCAAAAAAAATCAGTCGTATTCTCAACTGAGAAAAGATTTTTTTCTCGATAAGACAGTTTCCTCAAATAGGTCACGGATTGCAAATTCGTTTTGGACCCCCCCCTCTACAAAATCTAAGCATTGCGTAAACTTTTTGCTAAGATAAAAAAAGGCAAAAATATATTCCAGGAATTTCTTAAGTTCCAAACGGAAAAAAAAACAATATTAGAGCAACAGAAAACATTCCAGATGCAACTACAGGAGGAAACTTTTAATAGACAGATGCAGTTTCAACGAGAAATGGAACTGGCGCATAAGGAGTTTCAAAACAAAATTCTGGAAATAACTGAGAAGAGGAAATAGAAAAATCTGCAAAACGATTCTTTCCCAGAGAATACAATATGGAATTCAATTGAAATATTCACGTACAGTCCAGATGAAGAGATACCTTTTGAAGAGTATTATAAAAAATATACGGACGTGTATAACGAGGATTGCCACACGTGGTCTGAAGGAAAGAAGGTTAAGCTTCTTTTAAGCAGGTTAGGAACTGCTGAGCATAACAAATTGGTAAACTACATTTTACCGAAGAAAACTAGCGAGTTGACATTTACCGAGGCGGTAAATATATTAAGTGAATTATTTAGTAAAAAGACATCTTTGTTTCACAAGAGGTGGAAATGTTTGAATCTGATGAAAGATGAAGAACAAGACTATATAACGTACGCAGCCAATGTGAAGAATTCAAGCTAGCAGAGTTAAGCGCTGACAACTTTAAGTACTTAGTGATTGCTCAAGGGCTGGTATCGAAAAGAGACGCAGAAATGAGGAAATTGGTACTGACAAAATTGGAAAACCATCCAAGGATTACAATACAGAGTTTGGCAGCAAACTGCACAAGATATGTCAGCGTAAAGAAAGATTCGAAAAAGATAGAACAGTCTGGCGTTTCGTATGTAAGGAAAATACGCTACAAAAAAGAAAGTCAGTCTACCAAAAAGAATTCTAAAATTGCGGATTATCAAACAAAAAGTGAATTACCAGAGAAAAATAAACAAAAACTCCCGAAGCCATGTTTTGCTTGCGGTGAACTTCACTGGTACAGATATTGCAATTTTAGGAATAAAAAAATGTTTCAACTGTGAAAGAGTGGGACATAAAAGCTCGCACTGCAGGTCAAAAAATAAAGACAATAAAATAAGAAATTTAAAGTCCGACGAGATCAACGATGGAATTACTAGAAAATTTGTTACCGTCGAAATAAGTAATAAAAAAATAAAAATGCAACTCGACACTGGTTCCGACCTATCTATCATAAATTTGCATACGTAGAAGAAGTTGGCGAAAACAACTTTAATGAAAACAAATAAAATCGCGAGGTCACTGATGGGTGAAAAATACAATTTATTGGAGAATGGGTTACAAATGTCACGTTAAATAAAAAAAAAACGTGAAAAGGTAAACTATTTGTCATAGAAAATACCACGAACTTGGTACGGATTGGATAACAGAATTCCAATTATGGGATCTACCGATAAATTCTTTCTGTTACAAGGTAGATTTTTTAAACTACGAAGCCCCAAAATTAGTAAAGAAACTTAAGGGAACATTTCCTCCTGTTTTTTTTTCTCCAGGTTTGGGAACGTGTACCAAGATGGAGGCAAAATTACAGCCAAAACAATTTGCTCAGGTGGTATTCAAAAAGTAAAGGAATGTGTTGTTTGCTTCAATTGAACAGATAGATAAAGAATTGGACAGATGTGAGAAAACCGGTAAATTTTAAAAAGTTGAATGGGTAACACCGACGATATATGTGAAAAACAAGCTTCAGAAAGTAAAAATGAAATCGACACCGACAAAAACTGGGGAACAAGTTAGCCGCAGCCAAGAACATGCAGTATTATTAAATGATTTAAGACAACAAGAAGAACCTACAGAAACTGTGACTCTATCCTTAAGAAGCTCAAAGCGGAAGGTTGTTTCTGGTAACACTATGGAGGTATAAAAAAAAAATAGAAAAGCGGATTGGCTATATGATGTACTTGGTGAAAGGGGAAAAACTGACGAGATCAGACGACGTTTTTCAGACGTGGTTGACAGCGGTCCCGCGATGAAAAAAAATAAGAAAAAAAAAAAAACGCCGATGGAGGTGATTTTCAATACGTTTGATCTAACAACACCTGCAAATAATTTTACCTGAGGTACGCCGATCCAGAAGAAAAAAAAGAAAGGCAACTGATCATTTAAAAATGGATCAAAAAACATACGAAATACGCTACGATGTTGCTAAAAAGAGAAAAAAAATTGTTTTGGTTTTTTCTTGATATTTTCTGTAAAAAATAAAAAAATAAATAAATAAAACTTTTTACTCCTACGGAGTAAAGTTTTAGTGGGGGATGTTATACTAGAACATACCTATTCTATTGTTAATAGACTCTGCCACATATAATAAGTAGTAGCAGTCGCCGGTGAGCTCAGAGAGTTGGTCGAGTCAGTCGATGTCGGACATTAAAGTATCAACCACCACAACTAGATTGCTGCGTCATTAACTATTATTTCAAGTTCCTAACGTTTTGAACGTCGAACCTTTTTAGGACCGACTTAGTGAAATACAAGCCTCTACTGTGAAAACTACTCTACAACACTCACCAAAATGCGATTGCAGTTTGCTGGCCATTGCGAAAGAACACAAGGAAATCATCTTACTTCTATGGCATCCTTCTGGAGGTGTCTTTTCGCGAAAGTTGACTTTCCCAGACACCATGGTTCTGGACTCAGAGTTGGATATATGGGATCTGACGACGGCAATTCAAGACCGAGCAGTGTGGACACGGTTTGGATTGTATTGTTTTATGGCATATCAACCTCAATGGGTTATTCAATGCTGACAAGATTTTTATTGTTGGTAATATTTTTACGAAAATGTATTGTTGGTAATATTTTTTTTTCATCAAAAATGTATTGCTCGTAATATTTTTTATTTCAAAAATATATTGGTGGTAATATATTTTCTTTCAAAAATTTATTACTGGTAATCTTTTTTCCTTCAAAAATGTATTGCTGGAAATAACTTATCTCTGGTAATAATGTATTTTTCCCCAAAAAGTTTATTATTGGTATCTATTTTGTAAACTTTCATAGTGTTTTTACCTCAGTTTGTGGGTTAACTATTTGTCCAAAACTGAGGCCATAACAAGTGCTACCAGCCCTGGGAATGGTGGTTCCACGTTCCTCAAAACCTTCTGATCAGAGGACTTGCTGTTGGACGTAATTCTTCGTCTTACCCAGGACGCGTATGTTGTTTATTGTTTTACCTAGGACGGGTGTGGAAAGGGATTGTTAAAGGAGTTCCTACCAACAACAGGAAGGTAGAAGGTCGAAGGACGATGATGATGATGATGATGAAGGCATTGTGTAGAACTAATCACACTTTTTGGAAGTGATGAATACATTGAACGAGTACACATAATGTATCATAAGTTCTTCAAACGACGCCACTTCAGGTTTTGAATTAAGAATTTTCCTTCTCAGAGACTGGTTGCCATCCAAGACTAATGGACCCCCGCCTGCCCTGCTATTTACCCATAGCTGGGCGTGGAGCGAAGAGATTGATTCATATGTTTCCTAAGTGTATTTGCATGTAATTGAGTGTAAATAATTCGTAATTTAGACGACAATTTATACATCGCTCCCTGTAAATTTAGTTGTTTTTTTTTTTTTTTTGTTTTTTTTTAAACATTTCACCCCAAGCAAGGCGGGAATCCACTAAGACGCAAGGGGTTATAGAAAATTTAGAGAAAGATCAGATAGGAGTGATAGAAGAAAGGATGAGGGTAGTGGATAGATCAAGTCAACTGGAGATGTCGATTGACATTACACTTGAATAGCTGGAGATTATAGCTCACGGGGAAACGGGAATAGGGAAGGGAGTTCCACAGGCGAGAGGTGCAAGACATGAAGCTATTGGAGTAGAAGAGACGGCTACATTTATGTGTTTCGACAGTGAAAGGGTGAGAGCGGGATGCCAGCCTCGCAGGGCGCTGGAACTCATGACGTCTGGGAACCAGCGAATGCAGCTCCTCGGAACAATTTCAAAGAAAGTATTTATCTGAATCATTAAGAGAAAAAGTTGTGGAGAGCCATGATCGTCAACGTCCAAAGCGAGAAAATAATAGAGAACGAATTATTATGAATAGACATAATGCCTGAGACACATCGGGGCGGCGAAATTTGCTACCCAGATCTAAGTAAGGTAGCAAGAGATCCCAAAATATCGGTTAAAGGGTAGCGTGTTGAGCCTCTGTGTCATATCAATCGTCCTATAACAAAGCCGAAATCTAGGAGCACACAGTGAGGAACGAACTCACTATTCATATATTTATTGGTGTTGCATTTATATTTTTGATTATCGTAAACGACAGATAAGAAAGGTACCGTAAAGGAATTCCATAGACGAGAATTACACGCAGGCAACGAGAACAAGTTACATACACGATATTCTTAAGCAGTCACTCATCTATTTATTGACTAGAATTGACGTTGCTTAATGTCGTTTTTTTTTTTGAACAAGAACCGGAAGCCAGCATTTTTCACACGAAATTTCTGTCTTTCATGAGATGGCCGAATAGCATATTAATGCGTGTCAAGCGTCTTTACGCATTGAAATAAGTTTAGCGTTTCCTCTTGTTGTCTTTTTCTCTAAGAACTATTTACAGCAGGATATCCCAATAAGGGCGATGTCACCCACCGCTAGGAGATTTAAACTGTTGGATAGGCGATGAGCATCTGAACAGAAGATTGGATATTCTCTTGGGTGATATAAGATTTTGAGTATTAAAAATGTATTTCAACATATGGTACACGACAAAAATATTCAAAGGAGATATGCATAAGACCAGTGTAAAAAAAAAAAAGGAGATGCTAAAACGGAATAAACGTGTCACATAACTAGATAAGATATAAATATCACCGGAAAAAAGAATATTTTGGCATTTGCAATTGTTTTACAAAGGGTCATTGATATTCAAATATTCTTCAGATGAAATAACATTTTTTTCGGATATAAATCAGATAAAGGAAGACCAAGAACAACAAAATATTTCCTGGATTTTATAAGATCAGAAAGGTGACAAGTAAATTTATGGGATAGCGTAGTTGTAGTAAAACCAATATATGTAGTGGCTTTATTATTAGTATTAGACATACAATCTCTGAACGGCCATGTAAATTGATAAACTGCATTGTTTTTTTTTTTGTAGAGGATTGAGTTGTGTGGTGGTAAGATTATATGAGGCCAATTGTTTTATACATATGTGTATATATATATATATATGAGACATATTAGGTCAATTGTTATATATATATATATATATATATATATATATATATATATATATAATAACAATTGACCTAATATATCTCATGTAAATATATATTTACATGAGACATATTAGGTCAATCGTTTTAAATACACGCACGCACGCACACACATAAACACACACATAAACACACACATATATATACATATATTTTAAAGAATTAACCTAATATGTCACATGTAAATATATATAGACATAATATATATATATAATATAATATAATATATGTAATAAAATATATATAATATATAATATAAATAATATATATATATATATATATATATGATTACATGAGCCATATATGTAATGCACACACGATTTTTAATACAATAATAATTTTGCCTATGCCATACATGTAATATTCAAAAGCTTTGTTACATATTCCAAAATTATATTTTAAACAGGACGAGAATTGGAATTCAAGTTATTAATATTCGAGAATCCGCCGACCAGACGAAATATACCACTTACGCTGAACTGCAATTTATAACATCAACGCGTACCTCAAATGATCATCGAAGGTCTAGCTGTCACGTCCGAAGATTCCCGCATTGCCAATGATAAAGAATCTCTCATAAGGTCTTCGTCAGGTGATAATTGGCCATGGCACACACGGGCTTGTACATAGAACATACACCAGCGGGCTCAATTAGTACGATTTCGATTCCGTTCGAAAATCGAAGGAACATGGCCTGAGTACGAATATGCCTCGAAAACGACGCCCTCGTAAAATAAATGAAAGAGAAGTAAAACCCCTAAAGTAAGGCACAAGGCATTCTTAGACAGAGACGAACTTCAGAATAATGGGGAACTAGTTTTGTGAGAAGTGAGCAAGTTTATAATGCAAGACCTTTTGGAGATGGTCTTTTTTCTTCTATCTGATCTGCCTCTTCAGGACGTTGGCAATCATGACCCTTCACAACTTCCTTTCTTTTGTAACTCGTAAGTAATATTTTATCTTTTTAATGCTCCTACGACTGTCTGTTTCGTAAGCTTTTTAGGTATGATACGCTCTTCTTTCGTCTGGCCCTCCTGCCATCAATATGTCCTCTGAGAGTCAAATTCTTCAAGCTTTTCTTATGTGTCCTCAAATTTTCAACTGTCCCTCTCTGGTTCTAAAGAGTCGTTTTTTGTTTTCGTTTTCCTTAAAAACGTTGTCGTCGTTCAGAAATTCAGTCTATACTATTCTCAGCATCCTTCCGTAAAGCTAGTTTTCTCTTGCCACAAGTCTCATCTTCTTTTGCTCAGATTTTGTAAGGCATATTTTCCTAATCTAACTCACCTTCGAGATTCGGTGTCACAATTTCCATGCAGCACCCTTATCTTTGTTTCCGTTGCCTCAAGTCTCCTCTTCATCTGTGAGTAGATTGTCCAGCATTCACTGCCATATAGGAGGACTGATATTATATAACCGTTCAGCACCCTTTTCTTTGTTTCTGTTGCCTCAAGTCTCTTCTTCATCTTTGAGGAGATTGTCCATCATTCACTGCCATATAGGAGGACTGATATTATATAACCGTTCAGCACCCTTTTCTTTGTTTCTCTTGCCTCAAGTCTCTTCTTCATCTGTGAGGAGTTTGTCCATCATTCACTGCCATATAGGAGGACTGATATTATATAACCGTTCAGCACTCTTTTCTTTGTTTCTGTTGCTTCTTGTCTCTTCTTCATTTGCGAGGAGATTCTCTATATAGGAGGACTGATATTAGATAACAGTTTAGTACTCTGTTCTTTGTTTCTAACGAGATTTTTCCTGTATCTTAATATATTGTTTAGCTTTTGTATGGCATATTCGTGATTCGATGTCACAATTTCCACGATCAGTTAAAACAGTTTCCACAAACTTTTCTGCTTACTTATTTCTTGCATTAACAATTCTTATTTGGCATTCTTGGACCTTACTTCTTCCTTCTTACAATTTTTAGTCAGCGCCTTCTCTTCCCTTTTCTTCATCGCAGCTAATTATGTTAAACGGATATACAAAGAGACTATTTAATAGGTTGTTGCACATAATCGTTGGTATTTTTTTACCTTCTTCGAATGATCTCGAAGAATAATCATTCGTTGCATTTTCGCTTCTTAGGAACTCTGGTCATTCTGTTGTCTTGACATTTTATTGAAGTTTGATATGGAATGCCAAAGCAGACGAGAATGGTACATGTTCAACATCGCAATTAAGGTCATAAATCTTCCAAACGCTGCTCGAGACATTTGTAGTGTGTACATAGATGAAAATTTGATTAAAATGGCGAAAAAAGAAAATTTCTTTAGAAGCCAGGAAATGTGTATTAATGCGCTATCACATATCAATCTTTCTCTAAGGCACTCTACTCACAGATGAAGAAGAGATTTCAGTCAGTAGAAATGTAGTTCTACAGAAGGATACTGAGAATAGCATATGTGAGTAAAGAGGAAGTTTTAAGGAAAATGTACACAAAAAGGATACATATAATAAGAATATGAAAATGGCCGTTGTAATTTTTAGGGCAGTTAATGAGGAAAAACGGCTTGGAAAATCTGATACACACAGGATATACTGAATGGCAGGAGACAGAAGAAACTACCTAAGGAGCTTGTATAACATCGCATGGGAGAGATGAAAAAAACCTTACTAAGAGTTACGAAGTATAGGAAGTTGTGGAGGGCTATGATCGGCAAACGTCATAAACAGAAACGGCACATAAAAAAATAAAAAGTGCAGGCATATGTTAACAATGGCGTTGGCAAAGAGCTTAGAACATTCTGGAAAAATATCCTCTTGATTACTTTTTTGTCTTCCCGCTCATCATTAATATTTCAGTTCCTAATTCTTCCACTCACTTCTAGACCCTTGTCTATTAATGGCTTTACTGCCTTGCATTGGGGGGGGGTGATAACAACTAAAACAATGTTTGAAAACTTTCGGAAAATTTCGCAGTTTTGTAGTATTTAAAATTATTTTGGCGAATTCGACTAATTGAGTTCGTTTGAGTTTTATTAATTAGAAATAATAACGAACTCAATTTTGACGTTTACAGAAAGGCTACAAAGAAAAATGATCTAATCAGTTTCTACTCAAAGCACTCTTCAAAAATTAAATCTGGAATTATTATAAATTTCTATCTAAGAGCATTAAGAATTTGTAGTCCCCAATATTTATTTAAAGAAGAAACATACATAGAAAACACATTCAAATATATATATATATATATATATATATATATATATATATATATATATACAGCCTTGGCCTAAATTATGGAGCACCAATGAAAAATCGAAATTATGATTCAAACTTATATATTTAAAGGTTAAGAATAGTCGAGTGAACATTAATAACAACAATCAACATTTGGTATGTCCTCCTTTTGCCTTTATAACAGCTTTTATTCGTTTTTGCATATTATTGACTAAGTTGTTGCAGGTTGTAGAATCTAATTTCTGCCAATCTTCATGAAGTTTAGCCTCTAATTCTTTTTTTGATGAACATTTGTGCATTCTCACTCTTTTCCCTAAATAGGACCACAAAGTTTCAATGGGATTTAGGTCTGGGGATTGAGGGGGCCACTTCATCACTGTAATCCCTTTTTTCTCAAACCAACCGATTGAAACTTTTGACGTATGGCATAGAGCATTGTCTTGTTGGAAGATTACATCACTTGGAATGTTATTATTAAATATTTTAGTCAAAGAGGTTCGGTAAACCTGGTCCAGCATGTTAGTATAAATTGTGGAGTTCATTCTGCCCTCACATGTGTACAACATTCCAGTGCCTGAAGAAGCCATGCATCCCCAAACCATTACGCTTCCTCCTCCAAATTTTACAGTTGGAACCACACAATCAGAATGAAATGCCTCTCCTTCCCTACGGCGAACATAAACCGCTCCAGGGGTGCCAAAAATCTGATGAAAAAAAAGAATTTGTTACAATTTTTGAATAAATGTTATGGATGTGTATTCACATAAAAATTTCAATTATTACATCCAAAGTTTAGGAAATAGAAGCTGTTAACTTACCTCAAAGTTACTTTCGTCAGACCAAACAATTTTGCTTCAATCATCAGGTGTCCAATTTTCATGGTTTTTTGCAAATTCCAGTCATTTTTTCTTGTTGGCCTGAGACAAGTATGGCTTCTTCCTGGCTTTGCATCCTTTTAATCCCACTTCTAATAACCTTCTTCTTACTGTTCGAGCTGATATGTTTTTGTTTGCATCCTCCCTAAGTTCAGCAACAGGCTCTGAAGAACTTTTTCTTCTATCTGCAAGGGATGCTCTTTTCAAAGATCTGTCTTCCCTGGCGGTTGTAGACTTTTTACGGCCTTGTCTTTTTCTGTTTTTGAAAGACTTTGTTTTCTTGTACCTTTTAATCATTGTTTGAACCCCCTTCCTTGAACATTCCATCTTCCTGGCAATTTCTACCTGAGAATATCCTTCACCAGACAAAGCAACTATTTGTGCCCTTTTAATCTCTGAAAGCTGCTTCTTTGAAGGCATTTTCAATTAAATATACACTGGTAGGAATCAAATATTACCTGAAAATTACGAAACAACCTTTAGTATGACAATAAATCATTTTGAATATTGGAATGAATTTAGTACGAAACTCAGCTAAAGCTCTTGACAGAGGCTTTAAAGCAAAAAAAATACTACAATCTACTGTTTTACATTTGCTCTCAATTGTTCACTGGACGATTCTTAACCTTGAAATACGTAGGTTTAAACTATTATCTCAATTTTTTATAGGTGCTCCATAATTTGGGCCATGGCTATATATATATATATATATATATATATATATATATATATACACAAAGTGGAAAAAGTTTTCGAGTGACGCGTTTCGACCTTACGATTTCATCGGACTAATTTTGTTTACCTTGATGCGACTACACATGCGCACTAACGAGAAACGGTGGGAATTTTGAATTTCGAAAAATATCTTTCTTTTTATTTTTGTGTGTTAGCAGTCTAATCTAGCCAATTTAATTTAGATTCTTCATCTACATCTTTCAATCATTTTTATCTCTACGGTTGAGCTTTTTATTTAATTTTTCTTGTGTTCTGACAAGAGCTTTCTTTTCTGGACAAAGGGTGTGTAAGAACTGTCCGAATGTTTTATATTTCCATCAGAACACATTTAAACACACACTCAGATTTACCAGACACCATTAGGAACATGCTAGTAGAAAACAGAAATATATTAACTGCATCCACCTGCAAAAAAAAGACTAAAAATAATGGAAGCTCTAATAATAAAAAAGAAAAAGCCAACTCTAAACAATATTAACTATGAACAAAGCCACAATGTGATAACCGTATTCAGAAATTAAAAACATCACTACCACACACTAAGACATACACAGAACGCACACACTCAATTAAGCTGAAAATTCGAATCATCCTTGATAATGGCTAAAGCATAGCCGAAAGAGCTCGGAAATATAAAACATTCGGACAGTTCTTACACACTCTTTGTCCAGAAAAGAAAGCTCTTTTTCGTACAGAAGGAAAATTAAATAAAAAGCTCAATCGTAGTACCTTGTCTGTCGTTTTTAATGAAACATACATAAAGGAAAGGATTGCTTCCCAAATATACAACTATATATATATATATATATATATATATATATATATATATATATATATATATATATATTACATCATTGTGTGATAATGGAAGATCTTCTAAAAAATAGTGAAAGTTTGTAAAAAAAATGGACACAGATTTTCTGTGAATGAACTAGCGATTAAAGCCCTCCCCTAGCATTTTCGTTTTACTGAATTCTTCCCACTTTTTAATTAGAGTAGCTATTTTTCAAAATCAAAATTGTGGTCAGACTTGTTATGGTAAGCAACTAATGCGTTTTATGTGTTCTTTTCCTATAATGTCTCTTTTATATTCATATAAACATTTACTTAAAATTCGAGAGGTTTCTCCAATATATTCTTTCTGGCAATTGTTACAGGTGACAGATTAAATTCCTCCTTCAAGTTTTGGCTTCTTGTTTTGTTTTGCATTGATTAAGTCTTTTATTATTTAGATGTAGCTGTAAAAATTTTATGACGGGTGTAGACAAATTTTTTCGATTGTAGTTGTCAGAGAATTAGTAGGTAGAACAATATATCTTTTGAATCGTTGTGTTTGTCAGGAAAGTCTGCTTTTTTATTTTTCGATTCTGTCTTTTTTTTTCATTATTTGCTTAAATTTGAAAGGTATCATTCGCTATTTAATGAGCATCTGTATTTCGGTACCATTTTCTCCACCATCTGTTGAAACACATTAATTCGTTTGATATTTAAGAATTATAGCCAAAAACTTTCTCTTGGCTTGAAAATCCAGTCCCATAAAATGTACAATATTATTTCGTCTGATATAACGCCAATAGCCAGGTACCCCTAACTTCTCTGCCCACAGAGAAATGGATCTTCTTGGCGGTTTTTCAAAAGAGTGAAGCACTTGACCGATGCGTCATTCTTTGAATGGTCTCAGGGGTCGGAAAGCGTGTTTAACGAAGCTAAAACTTCTGGTTTTCTGACTCGGAAGAACAGACACACGCGACCGTTCTTCCTGGGTTCTATCTGATGCATGACGGCGCTTGTTGGCAACCATTTGTGTTTCAGGAATGTTTTCCCGTGTTCGAAAGTGGCTAAGAGATTCTGTCGTAATTCCTAGGAAAAAAAAAAGACTTTAATTACGTATTTCTCGCAGTAACAATTTTTTTACTGCACGTCTGCTTTTTCCAATTTTTTTTTTCTTTCCTAACGTTCTTACATTCTCTACGTGAAGGGTTACAGGTAAACAGTTATTGGGGAGATGTCACACTCTTTTTTCCCATATCTGCGAGACTAAATGTTAGGAGTATATACAGAATGCGGTGATTTTCCGCTACCATTTGAAAGCGGCAGTTACATCTTCATCTTTTTCTATTTGACGTTCCCCTTCAGGAATATGGTTCTCCATAACTTCCTGCCTTTTGTATCTCTTAGCAATGGATGCCGTTTTACTATCATTGTTCTGCCAACCATTTACTCAACAAGCTCGTTGGGTAAGTTAATTATCCTGTGGACTCTTCCACAACAAGCTAGATAACCCCTGCTAGGAAATGCACTATTCCTCTTATAATTTTCACCATCACAATCTTATAAAATATATAACAGGTATTCATTCGTCAATCACCTTCAATCTAGCTTGCTTATTGGTCAGTCCCGACCAATCAAACCGCCTTCACGCGACCAATCTGTTTTCCCGATCATATGCTGGGAGCCTGTCACGTTGTACACGACGATTATATAAACCCAACACGTGTAAACTCCCTCGAGTAGTTTTCTTTTCATTCATCCCCCCTCTCTCTCTCTCTCTCTCTCTCTCTCTCTCTCTCTCGCACGTTTCATTCAGTGCTACCAAGTGCCAAGATGTAATCTTCAAGAACTCCCGTCTTAGCCATTGCGGCCAGATGTTAAAGACCATTACCAACATTCACGCAAGTACGAACTCTGAAATCTCTTCTGAACTTTTACCAACTTTACAACTCACAATTCCAAACTTTATTCTTCTAAATTACAGTTTAATATTACTTCCTTTTAATATGAACACAGGTACAACTATTACCAAATCAAAGGGACACGACTCTGTCCTACCTTTTTAGTTCGCATGCATGTACATCAAACATTAATAGATTCAACTGTTATGTTTTGAAATCATTCCGTTCAGTTTTGTATTTTATTCTATGTGCTATTTACGTCAAATATAAATTGCATTGCGTCCACGCATTGTCCTTAATACCACCTTTCCTAGCCAAAGTTAAATATTGATAACACTGTCACAACAATAATGGTACTCAACCATTACAACAATGGTAACACCGTCATTATAATATTGCCAACACCGACGTTCGTCGTTCACAACAACAATGCTACAATTCCATCTGTCTGTCTTGCCATCACCCTGTGCAGTGAGTTTTAAATTTTCCCAGCCATCTTTGTTCATAATTTTCCCCGGAAATTTCAAGTAATTCTTAATATAAGTCACCAGTTATATTCTATTTTCCTTAACTGTTCCTCGCTACTCGCGTTCAGTCTATGGTGTTCTCAGCAACCTTTTGCAAAACCACATTTCTGTTGCTTCAAGTCTCATCTTCGTATATGAGGAGATTATCTTCGTATATGAGGAGATTATTCAGCACTCACAGTATAATTTTTTCTCCCCAAATAAGAGCAGAAGAAAAAAAGACATTTAATTAGTGAAAAACAACTGAAGTTTAGGTGGAGAGGTCAGAAGTATACAACTGAAGTAGACATTAGAAGGAACTTGAAACCCAATACTAAACAGGAAATATTTTACATGGAGGCACACCAAACTTTGTACTTTGAGTTACTACTGTACTGTACTGATGCGGCATTCACCCTGGGCGGATTGAGCCGGCTTCTTCCTGTTATGAGAAGAAGATTCTTGGGATAAATTACAGAAGTAGGGTACCCAGGCCTACTCGGATAACGTTCTTGCTTGCCGCGGGGTTCCCACAGAAGCAGAGACAGGAACGACCAGAAGCCGCCGGTTACCGATGCAGACGCTCCCTGGATTTTCACCAGAGCCTTTGTTAGCCGGCGTGTGTGTCAGACATGTCCTCCTTAGGTGGCCCTACCAGGAACGAAGTTCCGGGCGGCATAGCTCTGACACTACCGTTTACACCCCTCCCCCACCGACTGTGAGGTAAGGGTTGGACTTTGGGGGCTTACAGTACCAGGTGTTCCCAAGCGGTCCCCCATCTAAGTACTGACCTGGCTCTACGCTGCTTAACTTCGGTGATCGTACGAGAACCGGTGTTTCAGCGTGATTTGACCGTAAGCCTTTGAGTTAACATTAATACGAACTGAAAAACATATTATTTAGGCAAGAAAATCAGGTACTGAAAATTGTAATTAAAAACAGGAAAATTTTCGTTGGGGTACTATATACCCATGGTTAGTGTTCTAGGTTTAAAAGATGCACCTCTCTTTATAAGACAACGGAGGTGTGTGAACCGGGCGGTTATGATTACTACAAAGATTACTACAAATACGAGTAACATTATTACGTTGATTATTACCACTATAATTAATGCAGTTACTATTAAGTCTACTACAAACACTACAGACGCTACTATGAAGATTGATAAACTTCGTAGCATTACCATTATTAGTATTAATATGATTGTTAGTTAGACCTTTACCACTACAACAATGGTAAAAAGAGGGGGGGCTATTACTACCATTAACCCTTTGAGCCCTGCCTTCTTAAACAGTTTTAATCCTTCTGCCTGCGCTCCTGAGTGAAAATTCACAAATATTTGGTTGGTGCATAATTATCAGGCGTTTTCAAACAATATTTATTATTTTAAAAAAAGAAACATAACAATTCAACAGTAACATTTTAAGTGATTATTCCGGAGCGTATGATTATCAACACGCAGCTTTATAACCTGAAAATAAAATAATATTTTTATTAAAAAAGTTAGCAAAACTTCAACTGAACCAACCCAATATATATATATATATATATATATATATATATATATATATATATATATATATATATATATATATATATATATATATATATATATATATATATATTCATGAATCATTCATACAAAAAAAACAAAAAAAACAAATATAGAGGTTAATGATTTAAATGGCGAGAATACATCCCCGCAAACAATAAGATACACCAACCCCGAACCTGTATATGAATGATATGATCCCTGTTTATAAATTCCAGTTGCAGTTTTTTTTGTATGAATGATTCATGAATTTATAAATTAAAATTGCACCTATAATTGAAATTAAAATAACTGATCCAACGTGCAACTTTCGGATAATAAGTGTGACATTCCTGTAATTATTGAACAATATAGTTCATGCCACATTGACGGAAAACCTACCAGTACAAAAGAATTCTCTTATTCCGATATTTGTACAAAAACGCACAACCTTAAAATTTAAAATTCAAACTCAGCGTTGCGACCGCACGTTCCAAAACAATAACACATTTCTCATAGCATTTTTTCGGATTACATCTCTATTTTCGTTGTCCTCTTATTACCGAGAAGTAAAAACAAGAAAAAAATCTATTTCCATACTTGAGGATGTCTGTAGGAACAGACGAAAGCTTGCAAAAAATTAAAAAGACCTTATGCAACTGGAATTTATAAACAGGGATCATATCATTCATATAGAGGTTCGGGGGTTGGTGTATCTTATTGATATTATTTGCGAGGATGTATTCTCGACATTTAAATCATTAACTTCTATATTTGTTTTTATATCAATGATTCATGAATTTATATATATATATATATATATATATATATATATATATATATATATAAGTTATGTGCATTTAGGAAGCATTTTTCATTCATACATGTTTCATTAAATAATATAGACAAGTGTTGTCTATTTATTTTATGTAAATTTTTCGTTTAATGATAATTTTATTAAGCTTATCAGACGTTATGAAAAGAATTTACATAAAATAAATAGACAACACTTGTCTATATTATTTAATAAAACATGTATGAAATATATATATATATATATATATGAAGAAATTTTGAAAAACAAACAAAAAAAATTAAATGTAGTTAAATGAAAGAAATGTCGACGTCTGACGTTTCGGTTTATTAAACCTTTTTTCAAGACAATATTCATCAAAATACAATTCAGTTCAATATGACAAATACGATGGACATAAAAAACACAAGTCTTATTCAGAACAGATAACTGAAAATTTTTAAAATGATCAGCCTTCCGTCTAACATGGTCACGCTGTCGTCACATGGGCGACGCTTTCATAACGTATTCCTAAAAGTTTGTGATTATTTTGAAATGAAAAAGAAAAGAAAATGAAAAGTTATTCTATTAGGTTCCAAAATTTATGTGTATGTTTGTCGAGCATCAATCTCGCTAAAAAGGGGAAATATTAAAGAAACCAGGTTAGTATTCACCGTGCGTGAGATGGATATTATACCTGCTTCATAAATCCTCCTGAGATTTTTATTATGAAAATATTTTAATACTTTCAGGAATCGAAATCGAATTATGATCTGCTTTAGTTGTGTGTACAACGAAAGCATTGTTAAAATTACTCAGACGAATATCTCGTTTATGTTGAAAATTAACGAGATTTTAAGGACCTACCTGTTTCACCCACATATTTTAGGGTCACAATTTTTGCATGATAAGTTGATAGATGCAAGCATCGGATAATATGTTGTCTTTGCTGGTGCTATTTAATAAACTATAATAGTCCTAAATAGGTAATATAGTAGTTCTAATTTTTTAATGCATTTAGATTATGAGAGATACGTTCGGTCAAATGGTTATTTATAAAAAGATACCAAACGAAATATTATCAGAGGTAGCTGAAATTGTATCTTTCATTGATCTAATTGTAGTGGCCTTTGAGGTGTCATTTTGCGCTGATGAGTGAATTTTTAACGCTTTATTTTTAGCTCTCTGTAATTTGTCTCGGATACGAAAGATTTGAAAAAGGTATCCTCAATATATGTAAATTCATCATTTAAATATTTTGATGAACAGATGCGAAGAGCCCTCAAATAGAATCCAATAACAATACCCTCTTTAGTGTTAGTATCATGGTGAGAGTAAAAATGTAAATAGTCATTTTTACATGTAGGTGAATACTAGACCTGGTTTTTTTAATATTGTCTTTTTACGAGATTGATGCTCGACAAGCATACATAAGAATTTTGGAACCTAATAGAAATTCTTTTCATTTTCTTTTTTTTTTTTCATTTCAAAATAATCAAAAACTTTAGGAATGTTATGAAAGCGTTTTGACGACAGCGTGACCATGTTAGACGGAAGGCTGATCATTTTAAAAATTTTCAGTTATCTGTTCTGAATAAGACTTGTGTTTTTATGTCCATCGTATTTGTCATATTGAACTGAATTGTATTTTGATGAATATTGTCTTGAAAAAGGTTTAATAAACCGGAAACGTCAGACGTCGACATTTCTTTCATTTAACTACATTTAAGGATAATTTTGTTTGTTTTTTCAAAAACATTTGTCGGATTTATATCCATTTACACTTGCTTATATATATATATATAATTTACATAAAAAATAACAACACAATGTCTATATTATATTATAATTTACATAAAATAAATAGACAACACTTTTGTCTATATTATTTAAAAAACATGTATGAAATATATATATATATATATATATATATATATATATATATATATATATATGTATGTTATGAATGGTAAAGAAAAACAGGAAACTGTATACGATTAACTAAATGAATTTACTAAAAGAAAGTAACTAATGATAACAAAACAAAATTGTTATTATTAGTTACTTTGATAATAAATTCATTTCGCTTTTGCCTTGAAAAAGTCCACATTGGACAAAACGCGTCGGCTAATATTACAGTTTTTCTATTGTCTTTTACATTTATAAATATTGTCTTTATCTACAGGTTAACTCTAAGAAATGTTTCATATATATATATTGAGACCTGTTTCGTAGAATGATTTAGGCAAATTTTGTTGGCTTATTATTCAGTTGGATCCTTTCATGTTCACGGACAAGCTTTTTGGTGTCATTATTAAAGGAAGAAATAAAAATCACCGAGTATTTACATTAATAAAAATTAAACAAAACAGCAATTTTTATTAACAAATAACTCGCCTTGAAAAACGCCTGATAATTATGCACCAGTCCAACAGTTTGTATGTCGTACTTCAAGATAAATATAAAAATATGACAACAAATAGCAAAACACAATTCAAATGTTGACTGGGCACTTAGTCATTTTTATTCCGGAAAAGTCCGGAAAAGCGGTAGTCAGGGTTCCAAGGGTTAATAAT